>CM046856.1:49967742-50397503 GCA_025617745.1 Heliocidaris erythrogramma | reverse complement strand
TTTTTTAAAGTAAGATACAATTAAGTTGAAAAACATCACAAAGTAAATGATGGTGCTCGGTCAATCACCCTGGAAATTGCCTATGTACTAATAAATGAATTAAATGGAATTAGGTAAGACCACGCTGAATATAAAAGCATTTTTGGAAAGAAAAAATATGTCACTTTGACAAAACAATGCACATTATAACAAGGTAAACCAATCATAGAGGGCGTAACAAGAAAAAATATCATTCATTTTTTATTAAATATAAGAACAAGGTGTAAAATCACTGAAATTAAATAGTGATACTTTATACAGATAAGGACTGAGGTCCAGAAATTTCACCTCGATTAGCATTTTGGGTTTTCAATTAAAAATAAAGTTTAGTAGACGCATCAGGATGGTAGGCATCATTCATCTTTAAACGAATCATTTCGTGGCAATTATGGATAAACTCTTTTGATTGTCATTTTATTGCAGCATTCCTATAACGATTCTACAGATATCATTTTCACGATGGTAAAAAATGAATTACATAATTCCTTGGAAAAATAAAGGAAATTTCAAACGAAAAGCAGTAAGTTAAAAATGACCTGTGGCAGTTAAGACCGATACTATATCTGGGTTGTATTCTCCCTAATCTCTGGGCGGCCCCGCTCAGGCTTATCCGTACAACCAACATTGCTGTGGCTAGTTGGTCTACAGTGAATATGACAGCTTTTAGATTAAGTTGCATATTTTTCATTTTTATTTAATTCACACGCTTCTTAGAACTGTTGTAGGTAGAATTATATTGTACAATACAATTAACAGCCATTGGATGTGAATTTGAGTTTGGTAAAGTTTAAAAATCGACACAATATCTGGGTTGTATTCTCCCCTAGTCTCTGGGCGGTCCCACTCAGGCTTATCCGTACATTGCTGTGGCTAGTTGGTCTACAGTGAATATGACAGCTTTTAGATTAAGTTGCATATTTTTCATTTTTATTTAATTCACACGCTTCTTAGAACTGTTGTAGGTAGAATTATATTGTACAATACAATTAACAGCCATTGGATGTGAATTTGAGTTTGGTAAAGTTTAAAAATCGACACAATATCTGGGTTGTATTTCCCCTAGTCTCTGGGCGGTCCCACTCAGGCTTATCCGTACATTGCTGTGGCTAGTTGGTCTACAGTGAATATGACAGCTTTTAGATTAAGTTGCATATTTTTCATTTTTATTTAATTCACACGCTTCTTAGAACTGTTGTAGGTAGAATTATATTGTACAATACAATTAACAGCCATTGGATGTGAATTTGAGTTTGGTAAAGTTTAAAAATCGACACAATATCTGGGTTGTATTCTCCCCTAGTCTCTGGGCGGTCCCACTCAGGCTTATCCGTACATTGCTGTGGCTCTAGTTGGTCTACAGTGAATATGACAGCTTTTAGATTAAGTTGCATATTTTTCATTTTTATTTAATTCACACGCTTCTTAGAACTGTTGTAGGTAGAATTATATTGTACAATACAATTAACAGCCATTGGATGTGAATTTGAGTTTGGTAAAGTTTAAAAATCGACACAATATCTGGGTTGTATTCTCCTAATCTCTGGGCGGCCCCGCTCAGGCTTATACGTATAACCACCATTGCTGAATGATATTCATATAGGCTTGCAATTCAGGGCGGAGCAGGGGTGGATTGGGCTGCATATCACTCTAAGAATTTTGAAATTACCAGTATATATAAGGGCAGCCGAAATATCATGTTCACGCAATCGTCACCTGATAGTCGGGCAAGTGGGAGGTGTATCTGTCAAATGCAAATCTGGATCTGAACTTTGTGCAACTTGATGTTTTATCAGTCTGAAAATAGACTGATTCGAATCTTGCCATTGCGATTATGGTTCATTGCCTTTGAAATATGCATGGCTTCGGGCATCAATGTATGATAGGTCTGCTTCGGACAAAATTTTATCTTCCATTTTGTTTAAACCAAAGAAAAAGACGTTTTCTTAATTATGGAACCCTATGAATTAAATACTGCGGTTAATTCCATGCATGTTGGACCTAGATTGTAGCTATTTGTATATATAAAAGAACAACGTTGAACTTCATCATTTTCGCTGTTGTATAGTTTAATACAGGGGTATTGATATTTTCATCGTTTATAAATGTTGACCTCCAATTATACCGAGAACTACTTTGAACCACATGCTAAAACCTATTTTAAATTGAGAAATTGTATAATATATATATTTTTTTATAATAAACTCTACCCTTACAAAAAAAGTACCATGGTATAATACCATGGTAATACCGCGGTAAATTGGGACGGTATTACTGTGAAAGTACCATGAATTTACCGCGTTACCCATTGTCAAGATGAAAATACTATGAAGGTACCATGCTTTTCATGGTACACGATGCAAATACTATGAATATACAATGTTTTTCTTAGTAATACTGTGGCAATACGATGTGTACCACGGATTTACCATGTTTTCGTGGTATTATGGCGGTAATACCATGAAATACGTAGTATTACCATGGTATTTTTTTAATAAGGGTAAATTCTTATTATAATAAAAGACACAAGACAGTATGTAAAATTTATAGATTTTAGGTCAGAGCTGAAATAGAACTTGTTCCGTCTGTATTTTTGTTAGTTTGATCAGTGACTTGAGATTTTCAGACTTGCTCTTTGGTCGGGTATTTTACTTCTAACACTTACTTAAATGCGATTTTGTGACAATCAATCAGGAGGTTTTCATGACCATGCAACACAAGAAACTGCACACAATAGTCATCTTTTTTTAAAGTAAGATACAATTAAGTTGAAACACATCACAAAGTAAATGATGGTGCTCGGTCATCACCCTGGAATTGCCTATGTACAAATAAATGGAATTAAATGGAATAGGTAAGACCACGCTGAATATTAAAAGCATTTTTGAAAGAAAAAATATGTCACTTTGACAAAACAATGCACATTATAACAAGTAAACCAATCATAGAGGGCGTAACAAGAAACAATATCATTCATTTTTTTTTAAATATAAGAACAAGGTGTAAAATCACTGAAATTAAATAGTGATACTTTATACAGATAAGGACTGAGGTCCAGAAATTTCACCTCGATAGCATTTTGGGTTTTCAATTAAAAATAAAGTTAGTAGACGCATCAGGATGGTAGGATACTTCATAGCACATCTTTAAACGAACTCATTTTCGTGGCAATTATGGATAAACTCTTTTGATTTGTCATTTTATTGCAGCATTCCTATAACGATTCTACAGATATCATTTTCACGATGGTAAAAATGAATTACATAATATCCTTGGAAAATAAAGGAAATTTCAAACGAAAAGCAGTAAGTTAAAACAGACCTGTGGCAGTTAAGACCGATACTATATCTGGGTTGTATTCTCCCCTAATCTCTGGGCGGCCCGCTCAGGCTTATCCGTACAACCAACATTGCTGTGGCTAGTTGGTCTACAGTGAATATGACAGCTTTTAGATTAAGTTGCATATTTTTCATTTTTATTTAATTCACACGCTTCTTAGAACTGTTGTAGGTAGAATTATATTGTACAATACAATTAACAGCCATTGGATGTGAATTTGAGTTTGGTAAAGTTTAAAAATCGACACAATATCTGGGTTGTATTCTCCCCTAGTCTCTGGCGGTCCCACTCAGGCTTATCCGTACATTGCTGTGGCTAGTTAGTCTACAGTGAATATGACAGCTTTAGATTAGATTAAGTTGCATATTTTTCATTTTTATTTAATTCATACGCTTCTTAGAACTGTTGTAGGTAGAATTATATTGTAAAATACAATTAACAGCCATTTAATGTGAATTTGAGTTGGTAAAGTTTAAAAATCGACACACTATCTGGGTTGTATTCTCCCCTAGTCTCTGGGCGGTCCCACTCAGGCTTATCCGTACATTGCTGTGGCTAGTTAGTCTACAGTGAATATGACAGCTTTCAGATTAAGTTGCATATTTTTCATTTTTATTTAATTCACACGCTTCTTAGAACTGTTGTAGGTAGAATTATATTGTACAATACAAGTAACAGCCATTGAATGTGAATTTGAGTTTGGTAAAGTTTAAAAATCGACACAATACACCAATATCTGGGTTGTATTTTCCTCTAATATCTGGGCGGCCCCGCTCAGGCTTATCCGTATAACCACCATTGCTGTAACTAGCTGATCTACAGTGCATGTATGACAGATTTTAATTTGATTCACATGCTTCTTAAAACTTTGGTAGGTATTATTGTACATTAGAAGTAACAGCAATATGATATGACAGCTTTTACAACAAGTTGTATATTTTTCTTTTTCATTTAATTCACATACTTCTTTGAACTTTTTTAGGTCTCTAGATAAGTAGAAATATATTGTACAATATAATTAATAATTTAATGTGAATTTGAGTGTGGTGAAGTTTAAAAATTGACACCAGACCGGGGTTGTATTCTCAGGACAGCTCGTGGTAAAGAAGTTGTTTAGTCGCCAGCATACATACTGTAATCTGGAAACGATTTGGATTTTCCAGTAAAATTTGTTCAATATGTTCAGAGGATATGAAATAGATAGAGACTGGGTCAGGGGCGGATCCAGGGTGTTGTAACAAAGAGGTCACAATGCCGAAAACGTACACAATGAGGGGGGGGGGGGGGGGGGGTTACTGCATACTGTTTTTGGCGAAAGATATAAAAAATCTGCCTTTTAACAGAGCTGGCACAACTAGCTTGTTTTCGTTTTAGGTTACTCATGGATGGACAACATGGATAGCCGTAGCATGGGTCGTTTAAGATTTTTGAACTAACTGGTTTTCATTTGATACACAATTTATTTGATACATCATTTTGTTGCTGTATCTTCCAAAATGATTCTAAAAACAATTCGTCTTCCGATGTTAAAGAAAAAATTGCATCATGTTATGAACCTTCGTTTATCTCTCAGTCGCTATAAAGCTTCATCGCAAACATAGCCGTCGGAAGCGATGGTGTAGATTTTCCCTAATTCAGGGGGACATGTTATGAGGAATGCACATCTCCAGGGTCGAGAAAAGTAGATCACATCGTAAACAGATGATTTTTATATATAGGATCAAACGCTTGATAAAAATTCAATTGCAGATGGATGATTGTAGGAATTGTAGCATTCTTTTATTCACATGATACATACGTAATGATACAACAACAATAGTAAACGATCATTATTGTATAGACAAAGTCTGATCAAGTAAGGAGTTATCAGAGAATTGTTCTAATCATGCTATAATGCATGGTGAGTACACTTATGATGTTCTCTCTGCATCTCTGTGTGGAGTGAACCCATGCATTGATTTTATATGGGGTAACACAATACTAGCTGGGAGTCGGTCAACCTTGAGTCCTTGACCAAATGACCCAGGCCTAAACCATACATTTTTATTGGGGAGTGAGTCTTGCCTCATGACCTTACTTGGAAGTTTTAAAGGGGAAGTCCACCTGGGAAATGGGTTGGTTTTAAAGGAAGGAGATATTAAAGAACTATAGATTAATGAAAGTTTTTAGCAAAATCCGATGAGAAATAAGAAAATTATGATTTTTGGAAGTTGTAATCAATCAAACATGTGGAATTGGTAACTCCGTGACGTATATTGCGAGCTCCTCTCCCATTTAGCCAGTACTGAGAAAATCATAATTTGTGTCTGAATAGATATTTAATCATACATGTACATGCAACCTAAATAAAGCCATTGCTCATGTTTTTACACAAAACCTGTATAAAACAAAATCATGTATTCCTTCACCAACAACTAAGAAAATGAAAAATTATGAGTTTCTGTAGAGACCTAATGCATGGAAGAGGAGATCGCAAGATCCGTCATCGAGTTGACAATTTCTACTTGATTAATTACATGTACAACTTCAAAAATTCAAAAATGTCTTATTTCTCATCGGATTTTCCTCAAACATTTAGGAATCTGTTCCCCTTATATTTTTGTTTTTATTCAAATGAACTGAATACATGGGTAACACGATAAAAAATTACTTTAAAAAAATTAACTGAAGGCAATTTCAATAGCCCTGTCTATAATCACCTTTAGAAATGGGCGAACATTTCAATGGTGTATTATACGTAATCCGAACCTTGTTGCTCAGGACATTACAATCATGACAGTAGACCTTTGAAATTGCCATTGAGTTTATATTTCGAAAGTGGTTTTATCGTGCCGGTGGACTTTCCCTTTAACAGTCATACTTTAGAAGAATTGTGAAATTTGTAGACGATGGACTTCCTGTTTACCTCCTGTAGAGATATTGATAAAGTACATGTACTGATAAATAATAATAAAGTTAAAAAAAAAACTTGTTACTTGTTAAATTGATACTTGTTAAAACGTGATTTCTTTGAGAACATGTCGGTGGACATCCTTTTAATTCACAATTATGAAGTTGAAGTGTGTGGAGTTTTAAAATATTATTAGAGATGTTTATAGACACTTAGATAGAGTTATAGGAAAAGTGTGTTTATGAAGTGAACGAAAGTTGGATTTAGGAGCTTAATTTTGATGAAAGAATCGTTAATATATGGGCGTGGGTCTCATGATTGACTAATGTTTGTTTACATTTAATTTTGGCATGGATAAGTTTGATTTATATATTAAAAAAAAAACACATATAAAGCACAAATAAGAGTTGTGTGATTGTATCTGGATTAAACTTTAGGCAGTTTTCTCTCGTTAATTTTTGTTCGTTCAATGTCAGACGAGGCTTAAATTTATGGTAGGTCAGGCAAAGATCACTCGTTGCCTTTTTTTGCATTCAAATGGTAGTGTACAAAAGCCAGCTAAGGAATTATGTTAGTTGAAAATAAGGTTACATATATATCTTTATTTAGTTGGGCTAAATTATATATCTTTGTATAAAGCATCTTGGTAATTACCAGACTCATTTATGACAACTGAAGTCAGCAGCAAATTTATTTGTTTGTTCACATTTTCAAGTTAAATCAGGTTAGAAATTTCCTGCATGACCTTAAAGCTGATATAAAGAATTTTCTTAAGCTGTTCGCTCAGAGTTAATGCAAATAAATATGCATATGTAATTAGGTTCTAGTCTTCTTTCAAGACATATTAAAGAAACATGGACTCAATTATAAACTGTCCGTTCTTCAATAGAAGAAAGACTTAGATATTTGTTAATATCATTCACTCTATACATATGTGGATTATAGTAGAAGAAAAGAACGATTTTTCGCATATTATGATAACTGATAATTAATTTGTGTCAAAACAATGGACCTATGTTTATGATCCTCTTTGGTTTCTTTCTTGTCAGATTGAATAATATAAGGTAGTGAGCCTGCCTGACTATCCAGTTCCAAGCGGCCTTTCTAGACTCTGTTATTTATTAGTCTTCGATGATCCCGTGACGAATTGAACAATGGGAGAAGACATAATAATTTCCCTTAAGGCTGGAATTAGAGTAATAATATTATAATAATATTGATATTTTTTGCATTACGCAGAAGTGTTCATCTGATTGGAGTGAGAATACTATTAAATTATAAACTGTCAATCTGCAGTAAACAATGAAATAACGAATTCATCAATCCTCAAGTCAAGTCACACCATCATTCTCATAATCTTCGAAGTACACGTGATAAACTGCTTCTACAACAACCTCATCTTAAAACAAAATTAACACTTGAAGATTGTGCCTTTAGTTGTGCTGCTACAACACTTTGGAATAAATTACTAGAGGAAATAAGGAAAGCTACATCTGTTCCTATCTTCAAAGGCTTGTTAAAGACACACTTGTTTTAGAAGCGTTTGATTAGTTTATTGTATTTCATTTCAGTTTTTTGTAGCATCAAGGTGTGGGGGCTCTGTCACATCACAGCGCAGTAGAGTATGTATATATAGTGACTGCGCTATATAAATTGTCTAATTATTGTTATTATTATGAATTTGCTACCCACAGTTGATTTTGTTTCAGTAACGTTGATGACTATATAAAGAACTGTTTACTTCAAATACCTATACCATGTATCTTTGTCTACACAAAGCTTTCTAAGAAATATTATGAGGTGTACGGGGGCTTTTGTATAATAAGTGTATTTGAGCAATGGATGAGGGCATGGGCATACGTGCTCAATTTTTAGGGGGCTGAAGGCTTTTGCCCGAATCGCACACAATGTTGTAATGCTCATTTTGGCTTAAAAATTTTCCGACAAGCAAGAAAAAAAAAGGAACCATGGCAATCAATTTTTGAACACTGAAAATACGACTAAACCTTTGAATATTCGGGCAGTCAAAAATAAAAAGATAATTCAAAATACATTGCCCGAAAATCATGTGAGATTTGCCCGAATATTAAATGAGTTTTTCCCGAATATTAGTGCTTGACGAATGCTAGGGGGCTGCAGCACCCAGCCCCCCCCCCCCCCCAGCTCGTACGGGTATGGATGAGGAAGGGTGTGTGAACAAGGATGATGCTGGGAAGAGAGAAGATATGAAAAGAGACCATGTGAAAGTAAGATATTGTGAGAGGGAGTGACAGTGTGTAATATAAGGGAAGCGATTAGATCTGTTAAATCGTTATTATGGGCGTAATGCTGACAAACTGAGTTTCTGTCTTGCCTCTATGAAGGGGAATCAAACCCAAATGGAAAGTTGTTTTTCGAGGAAAAAAAAATTACACAAGCAGAAAGGTGAAAGTTTGAAAAAATGGACAAACGATAAGAAAGTTAAGAATATTTTTAAAGATGTAAAAAGTGGCAATCACTATATATGGGGACTTAAAATTGACGGCATTTTGGATGACTAGTCAATTTGTTCCAATACACAAAATGGCTAAAATGCATTGGCAGCGGAAGCATAAAAAAGTAAGGGGAAATAAGGTCCTCATGATTTTTTGAATCGCAAAAAAAGAAGTTTTTCAGCAATTTGAAAAGAAAGAAAAAACAAAGATTCTCAGCATTTTAAAAAGCAAAAATAAAAAAGGTCAGCATATTTTGATGCTATTTTCATGCATTTTGGGGCTGTGTTACACATATTTAAGGGGTGCTGCGGAAATTAAGGGGATTTTTTACCCCTATTGAAATTTAGGCGTACGCTTCCGCAATACCAAAAAGTGTGTTACATTGCGGCGAGTCCAACTTTCCGCGCGCGCGCATCACCCCACCATAAAACCATAAACCACGAAAATCCATAAATCTCAACTTTTAAAACCACTTTTTTTTTTTAGTTTAGACTGGTTTAATTCTGTTAAAAGGAAAATATATCTAGAAAACCCAAAGGCTCTGCTGTGCATGAAAATATGACGGCTTGTTTTGTAGAATTCTGGCCAATTTTGTTTGAAAACGACCTGTTTATTGATATTGAACACAAGCCGAAACACCATATTTACACAGGTTTCCATGACGAAAATCCTCCGTTTGGGACTTCTATATACCCCAGTTTTGGTAAGGCAGGGAAAGAATCAAAATAGTTAAGCCCTTGAGCAGGCTATAAACCACAGTTAATTGACCCTCTGCCTATCATCACCACACACTTTCTCTCTTTTTCTCTTCCTCTATCTCCCTCTATGCATCTCTATTAATGTCTCTCTCCCTCTTGCTCCCTATTTATTTCTTTCTCTCCCTCTATCTTTCCATCTCTCTCAGTTTCTCTCGATATCTCCGATCTTTCTCCATTTCTCTCTCTCTCTCTCTCTCTGTAAATTCTAGATATTCCTCTCTGTCAGATTGAAAATATATGCTCTCGTTTTTATTTCTGTATTTTCCTTACTTCATGGTCGATGTTTTTCATTCGAAATTTCAAATGGGGGACATTAAATTTATGAATAAAGTATTTATTAGAAAACATTCTAAAAACTAGAAGATTCAAGAAATTGGGTTCACCCAGAATAACCTGCCTCAGGCACAGATTTGTGTCATGCTCTTACGTAACATCATAGCTGAAGTTGTCATTAAACCCTGGCTTGACCCTGAGACTGACCTGGAAGGGATCTACAGTGGTGAATAACATGTTTGGGAAAGAGATCTCCCTTTCTCAAATTTTGCCTTACAAGTTGGCAATTTCTGTCAAACGGGGGTTTGAATGCATGTATGTGAAGTACGTACATGCATATTGACAAGGGTTTCTTTGGTGACTGGTTAGAATTGTTTCTAATGGCGAAAATTAACCAGTTAAATGGTTTCTTAAAATAAAAGTTCTAGCTTTGACCTAACTATTCTGGCCTCAGATTGACTGCGTAGAATTCTGTCCGATTTCACGAATAGATTACCTTGCCTCATGAGCGGAAAAGCCCAGAAAGTAGAGTACTTTTTTATGCCAATTAGTATGTTACTTAAATATTTTCAAATGATGAATAATGAATTGCCCAAAAAAAAATTGTTGGTCTCCGTATATATATTACATATGTGTAATTTTAATATATTCGTACTAGTATTAATTATTCAACTGAAAATTTATGAAAAAAAAATCATTCATCGATATTTGATTCCCTGAAAATTAGAATCTCTTGTGTTTGTACACGATCACTCAATCATCAGATCTGTGGGCGTGCGTGCTCTCGTCGATATATTTTCCCAGCACGCGTTGCTAGTGGCTTGTCATTCAGGTGACCTTCAAGTATACGGATGCAACATGACAATAAAGTAGGCGAAACTTATTGACATGGCCTATTAATTACGAAAGACCATTAGTGTCACGGAGAGAACGCTATTTTTACTAATCTGTATATTAGTAGAAGTATGTAGAAATTAGTAGAAAATTTTTTTCTCTCTCCGTGGTATTAATGGTCTTTCGTATCCTATTAATCAAAATGATTAAACAATATGCTATCTATATTATATTAAAATTACTTCCTCAGAGATAGGCTACTTCTCAGAAAACCAGACTTTCCTTTAAAAAATTGTAGAGGCCTGCGCAGCCAATATACCACTCATAATTTACTTACCGCATAGCGAGTTAAAAATTTACATAGTAATGGTGATCTCATTAATAAAATTAGCCATAACTTTGTTAATCTTAATTCTTGTTCGATTTCTTTCAAACAAATATTATTCACCATTCTTTTTTTCTTATTTTCTCCTCTCACACCCACCATTTTATTATCAATGTAGGATTCCTTTGCCCGCCCGCCCCCCCCCCCCCCCCACTCGGAGGTCGAAGTGACCGCATGCGTGTTCCCAAAATCTCCGGTAAAGGGGTATTTTTGGGCGACACAATCCGGCCCGTGAATTGTAAAAAAAGGGGGTGTTTTTTATCTTTCACCCGGAGATTTCATTAAAAAAAGGGGGTGTCAGTTTTCTTTCGCCCTCTCTCTCTCTCTCTCTCTCTTCGACACATGAGAAATTAAAAAAGGGGGGTTATGAAATATGGTTTTATGGTGTCTGTCCTGAGATATGGGGTTGGAATAAGAGCTCACCTGAGATAGGGGGTACATTGAGCAGTGTTCTGAATTTAGGGGGGTCTCCAAGGCAGGAAAAGCCCGCGCAAAGCCCGCGATAGGGGGGTTCAGAAATGTTGGCAGCCCTGAGATAGGGGGTGCTTTCAAAGGGAGGGAACAAGCATACGCGTACCCTAAATAATACTGAGTGGGGGGGGGGGCGGGTTCCTCTGTAACAGTCCACAAATGCAATAGTGCCGTCATTAGTATTTTCTCAAAGAGGGTGCATAGTTTTGAATTTCTTGTTGTTGTTGCAAACTTGAGCATGTCGAGTGAAATATACTTATCTATGCCCCATTCAATTGGTGTTTTCTCCTTTTGGCACCTCAATCCAAAACAAAATCAACACGAGGGAAAGGCAGTAAAATGGAATAACAACAGGCGAGCATCTCATCACATGTATGCCTTCAAATGTAGCGCTTACAACATTATGTTGAAATAACTTCGGGTGAAAGTGAATTTCTTTATTTCTCTTCTTCTTCCTTAACCCCTTGGCTACTGAGTTCTCAAATGCACATAGGGTTAATACAGGGACCACCTGGTTCCCGTAAGCAATGGGTTATGGACAACCACGGCACCCTTCATCGGGGCCTGCAGGGAAAAAAGCCTTAGATCGTGAGTGCGGTTGTGATCTGATAAACGCACCTGTATTATCACACTTTCAGGCACGTGCCCTCAAATTAGTCCCTTTGGATCTCGCAGTTAAAGTTTTACGAGGGCTTTCGAGGACGAATGTAATGGGGTGGACATGGGATAATTTTCACTGAACTCTGGACATAACAGGACAGTGATGATTTTCAGTGATAATAGCACATACCCAGCGTAGATGGCGCGAATCGAATTACTCATTCCATGAAGTTGTCATTTTCTTACTTCTGTATAAATCATTCTAAAATATAACAACCCATGGTTACCGTGCAACTTTCACATTTATTAAGAGGATCCTTTATAAATCCCCAGCCGATTTTTCCCCATATTATGGCAATGACAATATCCACTTAATTGTTGGCCCATTTATTGTATCCAATCACAATTATTCTCTTATATGTTAATATAGTAATTTGGTTTCTTGTTTAAATGCAAATGCATTTCCTTTATATCTCTTTCGTTCCCAAACCTCCCTTCTTATCCTCTTAATTTACCTAAATCTCCATGAAATTAAGATGTATTGTCACATATTGTTGACTTTCATTTCCAATCCAAAATTGTGGCAACATTTGATAAACTTTGGTTGTTCGGCACCTATATAGACGTATAATTTATCTATAGCATTGTGATAAAGAATATCAACATCTAAGTATTTAAATTAAATGGGAATGCAAAATTTTCAAGGAGTAAGAAAGGAGACATATGAGCTTAAGTGATTTGGGAAGTGAATTTCTGGAAATATAACACAAATCACGACAAATAAAAGGTAAATAAAAACGTTAATTAACTGAAGTGAGCAAAGTTTTTTTACAGGAAAGGAGACGAGAGGGGTGCAACACTGAGAAACAATATACGTACAGGAACACAGAATAAACGGAACAAGGAAAGTGGAAACATCAAAGTTTCGGACGAGTGGAAAAAAAATATTCTCAAATTTGTAGAAAAATAAATGAGAATGACATTTAAAATATTACCCATGGATAAAAATAAACAATCTCGCTCCGTTACAGTAAAATAGGTGAAATAAGAGAACTCAATAATGATAGCTGTAATCATTCTTCATCTATATAGCGCCTAATATTATGTGTCTCCTCGTGTTTAAGCGCTTTACAGAAAGATTATAGCCCCGGTGATCGGATTTAGGGAGGCTTGCCAGCACACAAACATCAGATAATCTCATTCACTTTCAAGGGGGCAGTACAAGAGGTAGAAATTTTACGTCTCCCGTTCCTTGTTAGGGCCATGATCATGTGGATATAGGTGGGTATTGTAGGCCAATGGTAATGCAACGCGAACACTGGTGTGGAATCCCCTCTAGCTCGCTCAGAAAACCGCACAGTGTCTTGAAGGTCGAATTGAACGAAGGGAGGAACATTATTGTAAAACACCCCAAAATCACCCGAAGTTCACCCTCCCTGAGCAAGTTTGATGTTTTTACGACCTGACAGGTAATGGCCCCATAAAAAATGGAAAGAGGGTGAAAAGAGGGATGAAATTTCATCTTAGTAACGAAACTCCACCCAGTTTGAACATCACCGCATTTTCACCCCCAAACCAGGTACCCCGATTTTCATAGTGTTATTCCTATACCTCTACTTCTCATATTCATGACGTTTTAAAATGGAAGAGATTGAGTGTAGGTCAAGAAGAACGTTCAAAATGTTTAATGATCTTGTACCTGTATGCGCCTTAAGCACTCCACAGAGTGGATTATACAAGTTACATATATTATTATTATTATTATTATTATTATATCAAACGCCCTATGCTCCATTTAATCCAGACATGTATTTTCTTCGTTATATAGGTAAATTCAGTCTCACAAAAACCGAGAATCAATAACTGTAAAAGAACATTCTTCTCATGACGGACAGTCAACATGTCAGAAAGTCGAGTCTTCTCCACTCTCAACCCTATCATCTGGTTTACAGTCCTTTTCAGGACTTCACACTTTCAAGAAAGATTACTTCTACACTCTCTGAATTTCTATCTCGCTTTTCTTTTTCTTCTCCTCTCAACTTTTCTCCACTTTCTTCTTCTTACTCAATAGTCCTTTTCAGGACTAACCACATGGTGAACCGTAAACCTTCTCCACGTTATCAGTTCCACCATGCAAACCTCTACCTTCAAAGATCAACATTCTACTACATAGGAGCTTCATTTTTCAGCAATTATGTATTCATGTATACATGTATTCATGATTTATCTTTTGCCAGGGACCAGCGCTTCTACAAGCTTTGCTTCTATGCTGGTCTCTGTTTTCACTCTCATTTTCATAAAATTAATTTAACGTAGTCTTCATTACTGTTAATTATTTTCTTACAACTCAAACTTTAATGCACTTTATTTTGCTTGTAATGATCGAAAACGTTTCTGCATTAAGTTGTGTTGTCAATTATTCTGTGTATTGTTAATTGCACAGTACATATTTATATATATACATATACTTTGAAAAATGAAAATGTAATGAAATAAAATCTAAATCTGAATATGAACAGTGTGGAAGACTGAGGTATTTTGTTAATGGATCTGTTTTCAAAAATGTGTATTCTTCTATTATTCTTCCCCATTTTGACTACGTAGATAAGGTTAGGCTGTATGCCTCTAAATTAAGCCCCGTCTTAACAGACCTTTCTGGATCTGAGTTGTCCGGACAATGTCCTGACAATGTTTCCCGCATTTGGTTTGAATCTCGCGCGCGACCGGCAAGTCAGGTATACGTTGCTATGAAAACCTGCCAGGGAAAGGTTTTCAGCGTGTGTCTGCTAAGACGGTGCGTGGGCTCTCACCCATGTTTTATTGCCTAATTAAGGAATGTTACCCGAGGTTTATTGTCAGGACGTTGTCGCGACATTGTCCGGACAAGGTCTGTTTAATAAAAACGGGGCTTAAGGGATATCTAGATTTGTTACAAAAAAAAATCAAAACAGAGCAAGGATAACCATATTAAAAATAAATCCATATTCCTATACCTCTACTTCTCATATTCATGACGTTTTAAAATGGAAGAGATTGAGTGTAGGTCAAGAAGAACGTTCAAAATATTTAATGATCTTGTGCCTGTATGCGCCTTAAGCACTCCACAGAGTGGATTATACAAGTTACATATATTATTATTATTATTATTATATCAAACGCCCTATGCTCCATTAAATCCAGACATGTATTTCCTTTGTTATATAGGTAAATTCAGTCTCACAAAAACCGAGAATCAATAACTGTAGAAGAACATTCTTCTCATGACGGACAGTCAACATGTCAGAAAGTCGAGTCTTCTCCACTCTCAACCCTCTCATCTGGTTTACAGTCCTTTTCAGGACTTCACACTTTCAAGAAAGATTACTTGTACACTCTCTGAATTTCTATCTCGCTTTTCTTTTTCTTCTCCTCTCAACTTTTCTCCACTTTCTTCTTCTTACTCAATAGTCCTTTTCAGGACTAACCACATGGTGAACCGTAAACCTTCTCCACGTTATCAGTTCCACCATGCAAACCTCTACCTTCAAAGATCAACATTCTACTACATAGGAGCTTCATTTTTCAGCAATTATCCGTAGTGCTTTTACTATCCAAACTTTTAAATCAAATCTACAAAATTATTTTAAAAGGATCAAAGAACTGTGCCCAAGGAAGTTTTCATCTCTCTCTTTATTTCTATATGTTGTTGTTGTTAAGGGTTCGTATGGTCCTGTATCCCTTATAAAATATATTGAATATCTACTGTAAATAGAACAGAAATGAACCATACTTCTAGACTGACTGATTTGAACTTTTAGATATAGTCCGTCATCGTTACTACTTTTATGGACTCTTGGTATTTGTTTATTTACCTTTATTTTATGTTCATGATCCTTACCGGGTTTTTTTTTCTTCACTTTTATTACTTATTCATGCTTCATTCCTTCTGCATATCTCTTTTATTGTTCTTCACCCCCTCCTGTGTTTTGTACCGTTTGTCATTATGTTTATGGTTACTGTTGCGTTGGTTTGTGTGGATCATTTCTGTGTTTGCGCTGGCTCCTCTCGTTTCTGTCATGATATTTAAATTTAATTATGGATGATTTAACTGATGATGATCACAACTTACTTAATAGATCAAGTGAATGCAATTATATTTCATGTGATGATTTTATTGGTAGATATTCTAATATTGGTAAGAATTTCTCTTTGTTACATGTGAATGTTAGAAGTTTATCTCGGAATTATGATGACTTATTGGTTGAATTATCTTGTCTTGACCATGAGTTCTCTGTTATTGGTATTTCTGAGACCTGGTTCAAACCTACCACGGATATTAATATGTTCTTAATTCCGGGTTATTCCCTCATTCATGTCTGTAGACCTACCAAACTTGGTGGAGGTGTTGCCTTATATATAAGAGAAGAACTTGAATATAATATTTGTGAAGATATTTCTGGTCCAAAAACTGGCTATGAATCTTTGTTTGTTGAGATTAGTGATAACAACAAAAAGATTATAGTGGGTTGTGTGTATAGAGCCCCGGATAGTGACATTAAACTATTTATTGAAAATTTTGAGCTACAGCTGGCGTACACTAATAGGGTAAATAGAGATACATATGTTCTAGGTGATTTTAATATCAATCTATTAAATGTAGACTCCGATGATAATGTGAATGACTTTGTTAATTGCATGTATTCTCATGGCTTATTAGCTCTGATTTCTAAGCCTACTCGTGTTGCATGTACTTCTGCAACTTTAATTGACAACATCTTTACAAATTGCATTCATAATGAATTTAATTGTGGTATTCTATGCTCTGATATATCTGACCACATGCCTATTTTCTGTTTTAAGGCGTGTGATAACTGATGAGAATATATCAAGTTTTAAACATGAGCTTATGGGAGTCAACTGGCAGGATGTTTATAGCGTAAATGATGCTGATAATGCATATGATAGTTTCATGAGGTACTTCTCAGAACTGTATGATTTATATTTTCCAGCTGTTGAAGTGAAATGCAAAGCTAGGTCTAAGAAACCTTGGATTACACACAGTCTATTAAAGTCAATTAAGCGCAAGCGTAAATTGTATAGCACTTTTATTAAGAACCCAACTGAGGTAAATAGGAAAAAATATGTGGATTATAAGAATACTCTGACAGGGTCGATTCGGTTATCTAAAAAAAAATATTATGGAAATTTATTTCAACTTGCAAAAAATGACATGAAAAAGACATGGTCTTATATAAACGATTTGCTAGGTAGGAGGAAAAAATGTTCGCTTCCAGAGGATATGTATCACAATGATACTTTACTGACGTCGAATAAGCAGAAAGCTGATTATTTTAATAGATATTTTATTGAATTACCTCAGAAAATATGTAAGGATATTCCCACAGTCCCGAGATCTTTTAATGAATACCTGAAACCTTGTCAGAAAAATTCTTCTATGTTTTTTAAGCCAACAACTACTTTTGAAATTATCAAAATTGTATCACAATTTAAGCCTTCTAAATCAAGTGGGCCTGATGATGTTTCTCCAAGAATTGTGAAGGATTGCGTTCATTACATTGTGGAGCCTTTGTGCGATGTGTTTAATAAATCTCTGTCACAGGGCATAGTTCCTTCTAAACTAAAATTAGCAAAAGTAGTTCCTGTTTACAAGAAGAATGATAGTAAAAATATCGAAAACTATAGACCAATTGCATTATTACCTATATTTTCAAAGATTCTCAAAAAATTGGTACATGTAAGGTTGTATGATTATAACAAAAGAAGATATTTTAATTTCTCAACAATTTGGTTTCAGGAAGAATTTTTCAACTAGTATGGGTGTTTTCAATTTACTTAGTACAATTGTAAATGCAATTGATAGGGGCAGGTATTGTCTAGGTATTTTTCTTGATTTGTCAAAGGCTTTTGACACCATTGACCATGACATACTTTTGAAAAAGCTTGAACATTATGGTATCCGAGGTGTGACTTTGCACTGGTTTCATAGTTACTTGAGTAACAGGAGGCAATTTGTTGTTGTTGGAAATTGTAAATCACAGATTGCTACCATACATTACGGTGTGCCTCAGGGCTCAGTTTTGGGCCCTCTTTTGTTTTTATTATACATCAATGATATTGTGAATTCCTCAAAATTATTTTCATATTCTCTGTTTGCTGATGATACCAGTTTATTGCTATCACATAATAATCCACACACTTTAATGACATTGGCAAACGAAGAGGTGGAGAAACTTTATGATTGGTTTTGTTGTAATAAACTCTTATTGAATGCTAAAAAGTCAAATAGTGTTATTTTTAGGTCAAAGGGTAGAAAGGTTCCAGTAAATATTGATCCTTTAATTATTAATGGCCAAGTTATTTTGCACAGTGAAAATGTCCAATTTCTTGGTGTTGTAATTGATGAATATTTGACATGGAAATGTCACTTGAACAATTTGTGTGTTAAAATTTCACGAGGTGTTGGTGTCCTCTCAAAATTGAGATTCATTCTACCCCAAGGAGTTTTAATAACCTTATATAATAGTATTTTGTTGCCTCATTTATTATATTGTAATGTTGCATGGGGCCACACATTTAAAACTCATATACACAAATTGTTGGTTTTACAAAAGAAAGCAATTAGATTAATCTCTAATTCTCATTTTAGACATCCAAGTGCCCCCTTATTTGTACAGCTACAGCTGTTACCTTTCGATCAACTGGTTTCCTTGAATTGTCTCGTGTTTATGTTCAAACTCTTCACTAGGCCACAACCTTGTTTGTTGACTGATTTATTTGTCTCAAACTCTGATATTCACGATTATAACACACGACGGAAGAATTGTGTGCATCAGCCATATGTCAGAACTCAAGTTGCTTTGAATTCTTTTTATATTTATTGTATAAAGCAGTGGAATTCCTTACCTCCAGAAATTAAAAATAGGACTACTCTCTCCAGCTTCAAGGTCTCATGTAAAAAATATCTATTTCAGCAACTCAAATCACATTAGTATTTTCTAGGCAATCATCTGCATTCATGACGCTTGATATATAGGAGGGGAAGATTATGAACATGCATGTTATTATTCCCTTCCAGCCAGACCCCCCACAGCAACCAGAGGTTGTTTATACCAGCATTAAGATCACAGCTGGAAGTATGGCCTCGCTCCCAGCGAGCAAATATCCTGAGCCCACCTGAAATACACAGGTCCCTTGTTATAGTGGTGGGGTTAATGATATCTATAGAGCACGAAGTTATATTTAGCATCATGTATAGAGCCAGCCAGCCTTTCTGTCCGTGTGTGTCTATGTGTATGTATGTATATGTCATGTTGTGTAACCCCTTGCCCCTTCCCCTTCTTTTTTCTCGTTTCGATTTTGCCCCTCCTTCTGATCACCTAAGCATCCTTATCTTATATATATTTTTTGTGAATGTTGTAGATACGTTAGTTCTGTGTATTTCTATTAGATAAATCTAGTTATTTTTTTTTTTTTTTCCTTATTAACTTTAAGTCACTTTTTTATACAAAGTAATTTGCTATATTCTTCTGAGGGACCCAATTTACAAGCTCTGCTTCTCCTGGTCACCTCATCTCTCTTCTCTTTTCCTGCTATTTATAAAATGTAATGTACAATTGTATGATCTGTATTGTACAATGCTACTGAAGAAAGATAAATAAATACTTACTTATACTAAGACTTTGCAAGTTAAATCTTAATATTTTTACATATTTATGTAATGTTATTGTTATCAAGGACCCCATGGAAGAATAGCCATATTTTCCTAATACGGTTGAAATGGGCTATCCGCCATATATGAATCTTGAATGATATTATGTATATGTGAGACCGGTTGTAGAATACGGTGCCCCCTTTAATGGGTCTCTCACAAAGCAGCAGGCCGATACACTTGAATAAATTTTAAAAGAGCGTGCAGAATCATTATGGGTAGAAACTACATATTGTACTAATTGGTGTTAGCAACATGTAATCTGATGACCCTTGAGCAAAGAAGGGATAACATATAATGTACTCTACATTATCTATTCATAATTCTTCAGAATCATTGGTATTTATTGTTACATGTGTATGTATTTCTGGGTAACAAAATATACCATGTCTCAATTTTTTATATACAAACAGCTGAATGATGCAATACAGAAAGGTGCAATACTTTTGATATAACTTTACTTGTTTACACGTTGTAAATATCTCTTACACTTTTAAGGAATGACGAATTGCACACATTACCTAAAACAGAATGCTTTATCTGTCTCTTTGTATAAACCAACCAATATGTTTAATGTATGTCACTAATTTTAGGTACCGGTAGTGCACATGTGTTTGAAAGATATGATTTTAATTATTTGTATACTGTAATGTCTAATATGATTGTATTCAAACATGTGAACATGCTCGATTCAGCCTTTGTCCGTAATGCGTTGTTTTTGTATTTAAAAAAAAAGTTATTGAATTGAATGTATTTTTTCATGTTATTGATTACGGAAATAAAACTAACAAACATTGAGACTAAAATTTGACTTACAATATTATTTTATCAAAATACTTTTCCTGATGAATCACCCATATCGTATGTATACATTTATCAACATTATCGATATTATTAATGCATTAAGAGCACATCATTCCTGTATTTCATTCACCAAGAGAAATTAACAAAATAATACTGTATTACAAAATATTTTGTATATCTTATTGTTTCTGCGATTTATATTGATATTGTATCTTGATTATTGTAAACATGTGGAATCCAGTCTCTGTAGTGCTAAACATGTTTTAAATAAACCATTTATTGAATTGAATCGAACATGTTCATTCGGCAAAATCATATCCGAATAGCAATGCGGCTAAAATATCTTCTTTTGTACTTGGAGAGATGTAAACTGTTATTATATTGATACATCAATATATTCCACTGAATTATCAAAGCCACTTTGCCTCAATCTTTCTTAAACAATAATACAAATATTATGTGATATACATGTATAAAGATAAAGAGAATGCAGTTTCTAAAACATACTAAATCCATTTTTCATCGACAATGGTTTTTTGTTACATTAATTTGCCATATCGAGTTGCACATGCACCACTTACAATGGTTGAATTTATCATAGGAATGTGAAAAAAATCAGGTCAATGATAGAGGTTTAGTTTCCAAAGATGCTATGTCAACAACATTTTGTCAACAAGTTATTTATTAATTTTTTTATAAGCATGCAGTCCCGGTATTCTGACAGCCTTTTCAAAGATTGCTTTAGAAAAGAAAAAACCTACATGTAGAAAAAATAAGCTAGCTGGAATACGTTGAAGCTCCAAGATGTATTTCAGTGATTGATCTTTCTCCAAGCAAGCACATCCCCTTGTTTTCGATGTACGTGAAACAGTCGCACAATTCATCTTTTAGACAAAGTTGGCCGCACATGATGACAGATGTTACCTTTTGAGAATAATGAGTGTCAGTGAGTGCCTTATCCTTGGCCTCAAGTCTGTAGAGTGTTGATCTTCTGAAGGCTGTCACAAAGAAGAAAATGGTATCAAATTTATATTTTCAATTTCAAAAGGGTACAGTAATTGGAGTAGGGAACTGTACAGGTTAAGATGGATATGATGTGACCTGAAGATATTTAGTTCTGAAAGCGAAACGAAACTTAAAATTAAAATTGTTTAATATGTCCACATAATTGTACCTCCTGTATCAAAAGATACATGTACCAGATATCTTGGTGCGGACTCGACGATTACTGTGGAGAAAGGAAGAAAAATATGTACCAACTTACTTTTGTTGTGCCGACTTACTTTTTATTGTTGATGTTGGTGTTGTTGTTTGAGGTTGCGTTCTTGACGTTGTTTGTGTTGCTGGAGGTTCCGTGGTTATTTGGGGCTGCGTTTTTGCCATTCTTTGTGTTGTTGTCAGAGGCTGCGTGGTTAATTGGGGCTGCGTTGTTGCCGTTCTTTGTGTTGTAGCCGGAGGCTCCGTGGTTGTTTGGGGCTGGGTTGTAGCCGTAGTTTGTTTTGTTGTTTCGGGCTGCGTTGAATAAGCTGCGGGTGCTTTCATTGTCATTTATATTAACAAGAACATTTGCATAATACCAAATGAAAACACTAATAACTAACCATTTCTTTACTATGTTAAGTTTACCTTGAACAAATTGATTTTTATTGTGCATATTCGTTCACCATGTTCATGGCTGAATCATCTTTAAACATCATTTTGATTGTATTCTGTTGTGCACCGAGCTACAATCTATTTCTAAATACTTGCTTACTCGCAAATCCACAGTGTTTCTTGCAAATAACATCTATTTGTTTAAAAAAATCAAATAACGTCAAAAGATTCTCACCTCTGTGTTTAAATACTCAAATGCGCTTTAATCCAACAAAACTATGGGGTTTATAATCATAAACCCCATAGTTGCCCAACTATGCTCCTTAGGCCAAGCTATATATTCCTCTTTCATCTTTTACGTGTTTTTTAGTTTTTATTTTTTTACATTTTGTTATGAGTGGAACTACTTCAGAACGTGCTGCAGATGGTTGTATGTGGATTTCAATTGCAAATGCAGCAAATGACGGAGACAGAAAAACGGCATGCCACAAGGAAGCGCCTTTGCCCCTCTGTTCTTCAACTTACTTGTATATACCAATGTATAACTTGTATATCCCAATACGATGAATTCCTGCGTGATAGAATTACGGTCTGTACACATAAGAGGGACGCATAAATAATTCACGAAAAGAAAAGTATAAAGATTATGGAAAGCTTGTTCACGATGATGAGAAACTGTGAGACAAGTTTAAATGTAAAGTTCGCAAAACTGCATGCTCAAAGACGAATTTCATCCTTAAATTCAACAAAGGATCATCATAAAAAACGAATTCTAACGAGCTCTAACAATAATGAATGAATATATATATATACTTCTTTTCCCGCAAAATTTAATTAAAGTCAATTCTGTATTTTACCTGATGTACTTAGGGAACAACGTACACCTGCATCTTCATAATGTTCACAGTTGTGGACTCCAAGACCAGAATTCCTGCACTCGAAGATGTTCGCTTCACTCCCTAAGCAGTTGACGTTATCCAGAACAATAGTCCCCGTGCCTTCACCGAATGCAGCAGAAGAGACAGCATCAAGGGCGGGACCGAGTCCAAGAGACTGACATACGACGTTCGCATCAGCCAGGTCCCACATATCATCACAGACGGTTCCCCATTGTCCTTGGTAGAACACTTCAACTCGACCTTCGTTACTTAATGAACCACCGACGAGACGGATCGTTTCTGCAGACACAAGCGAAAATTGCATGAAACATTAAGCTCACTGTCAATATTAATTACTTTTTTTCTTAAGAAATTCACGTCTTATTGTTTTGATATATAGCTTGGGTAATAAGAAGTATTTTGTATTTTATGGACTGTTGTCTATAGCTCGCACGGTATTTCCTACTAAGAGAAATATCATGACAGGCAAGTTTGATAAAGCCTCTGTTTGTTTGTTTGCTTAAATATAATTTTTGCGCGGTATTCATGATGCAAAGACAAGTAATAAACACATTAATTTTTCACTTTTTCAAACATTAACAATTAACTTCTAAATGCAAAGAAAATATGACTGAATCGTTCGTTGTGTGCAAACGTTTCATACACTCAGGCTAGGTAACAGTGGAAAACACTCCGTCCCTCGGATAGGACGTGTGTATTAATGCCATCACATGTACACTTTGAGAACCAATTGCCTTATTCCCAAGAGTAGGGGGAAACCCCGGTTTAGTGGCACATTTGCATTTCCCAATCAGTTATTCAGGGAGGGGAGACTGGAGGGTTACAGTGATTCAGTTCGTCTCCCCCGCCCCCGCCCCCCTGCCCAGGCAAAGGCGACGCCAATTACTTCAAAATTATAATAATTATAATATTATTTTTTATTATACAGTAGCTATAATGATAATGATGATAATAAAAATAAACATACAAATAATAACAAGTATAATGATAAAAATAATGATGATAAACCCGAAAAATTGCTTCTATTAAAAAAATGTGATCCTAAATTACTTATCTTAAAGGATCATTGGCATCACAATTTAAGTTTTTTAGACAATATTGATAGGGTCCAACCATTGACGAATCGTTTTATTTTTGTTTTGTGTAAAAGAAGTATTATTCTAATGTTGACTGACATAGTGTGGCTTGGTAAATGGACGAATTCGAAACGCTGCAATTCTAATTTTTAACAGTTAAAGATTATGCCAACTTGTTCCGAAAAATAAACCCAGCAGGATGTTACGATATAATTCATCAATATTATTATGGTCTGAATATTCAATACCAACCGTGTAAATGTACATCAATCACTCGTTTATTTGTTTAAATAGCAAACAAAAATTTGGTCACAAACATAATTTTTCTCCTACTTCAAATTAACATGTGATTTTACATGATGAAGTTAGGGAACAACGTACGCCTGCATCATCATGATGTACACAGTTGTGGACTCCAAGACCAGAATTCCCGCACTCAAAGATGTTCGCTTCACTCCCTAAGCAGTTCTCGAAATTGCATGCTCAAAGACGAATTTCATCATTAAATTCGACAAAGAATCATCATATAAAACGAATTCTAACGAGCTCAAACAATAATGAATGATATATATATATATATATATACTTCTTTTCCCGCAAAATTTAATTAAAGTCAATTCTGTATTTTACCTGATGTACTTAGGGAACAACGTACACCTGCATCTTCATAATGTTCACAGTTGTGGACTCCAAGACCAGAATTCCCGCACTCGAAGATGTTCGCTTCACTCCCTAAGCAGTTGACGTTATCCAGAACAATAGTCCCCGTGCCTTCACCGAATGCAGCAGAAGAGACAGCATCAAGGGCGGGACCGAGTCCAAGAGACTGACATACGACGTTCGCATCAGCCAGGTCCCACATATCATCACAGACGGTTCCCCATTGTCCTTGGTAGAAAACTTCAACTCGACCTTCGTTATTTAATGAACCATCGACGAGACGGATCGTTTCTGCAGACACAAGCGAAAATTGCATGAAACATTAAGCTCACTGTCAATATTAATTACTTTTTTCTTAAGAAACTCACGTCTTATTGTTTTGATATATAGCTTGGGTAATAAGAAGTATTTTGTATTTTATGGATTGCTGTCTATAGCTCGCACGGTATTTCCTACTAAGAGAAATATCATGACAGGCAAGTTTGATAAAGCCTCTGTTTGTTTGTTTGTTTGCTTAAATATAATTTCTGTTCTTCATGATGCAAAGACAAGTTATAAACACATTAATTTTTCACTTTTTCAAACATTAACAATTAACTTCTAAATGCAAAGAAAATATGACTGAATCGTTCGTTGTGAACAAACGTTTCATAGACACAGGCTAGGTAAAAGTGGAAAACACTCCGTTCCCTCGGATAGGACGTGTGTATGAATGTCATCACAATTGCCTTATTCGCAAGAGTAGGGGGAAACCCCGGTTTAGTGGCACATTTGCATTTCCCAATCAGTTATTCAGGGAGGGGAGACTGGAGGGTTACAATGATTCAGTTCGCCCCCCCCCCCCCCAACCCCTGCCCAGGCAAAGGCGACGCCAATTACTTTATAATTATAATAATTATAATATTATTTTTTATTATACAGTAGCTATAATGATAATGATGATAATAAAAATAAACATACAAATAATAACAAGTATAATGATAAAAATAATGATGATAAACCCGAAAAATTGCTTCTATTAAAAAAATGTGATCCTAAATTACTTATCTTAAAGGATCATTGGCATCAGAATTTAAGTTTTTTAGACAATATTGATAGGGTCCAACCATTGACGAATCGTTTTATTTTTGTTTTGTGTAAAAGAAGTATTATTCTAATGTTGACTGACATAGTGTGGCTTGGTAAATGGACGAATTCGAAACGCTGCAATTCTAATTTTTAACAGTTAAAGATTATGCCAACTTGTTCCGAAAAATAAACCCAGCAGGATGTTACGATATAATTCATCAATATTATGGTCTGAATATTCAATACCAACCGTGTAAATGTACATCAATCACTCGTTTATTTTTTTAATAGCAAACAAAAATTTGGTTACAAACATAAGTTTTCTCCTACTTCAAATTAACATGTGATTTTACATGATGTAGTTAGGGAACAACGTACGCCTGCATCATCATGATGTACACAGTTGTGGACTCCAAGACCAGAATTCCCGCACTCAAAGATGTTCGCTTCACTCCCTAAGCAGTTCTCGAAATTGCATGCTCAAAGACGAATTTCATCATTATATTTGACAAAGAACCATCATATAAAACGAATTCTAACGCGCTCTAACAATAATTAATGAATGATATATATATATATATATATATATATATATATATATATATGTTATTTCCTTACAATAATGTTATTAAGAATAATTTATTCCAATGTATACATGTATTCAACGCATTCGCTTGGATCCAGCTGAGGCACTAGCGGCTTGTCTTGTTCAAAAACTCATCTGCCCCCGACAAGGGGAATTAATTAATAAGGTTGAGGATTTGTCAATCTGTCGGTCAATTGAATCTGGTGTCGCCGAAACCACTAACCCGTCTCCGTGGTCTAGTGGTTAAGGCATTGGCGTTCTAAGCCAACGACCCGGGTTCGATTCCCGGCGGAGACATTTTTCAGCCTTTGCAAAAATTTCAAAAAGGGAGGACAGCTCTGGGGAACTTTGACTGAGCTACGCAACGTTATTCTCGCATTTCTTTCACATTATATATATATATATATATCTTTCATATTATATATATATATACTGTACTTCTTTTCCCGTAAAATTTAATTAAAGTCAATTCTGTATTTTACCTGATGTACTTAGGGAACAACGTACACCTGCATCTTCATAATGTTCACAGTTGTGGACTCCAAGACCAGAATTCCCGCACTCGAAGATGTTCGCTTCACTCCCTAAGCAGTTGACGTTATCCAGAACAATAGTCCCCGTGCCTTCACCGAATGCAGCAGAAGAGACAGCATCAAGGGCGGGACCGAGTCCAAGACAATGACAGACGACGTCCGCATCAGTCAGGTCCCACATATCATCACAGACGGTTCCCCATTGTCCTTGGTAGAAAACTTCAACTCGCCCTTCGGTACTTGATGAACCATCGACTAAACGGATTGTTGCTGCAGACACAAGCCAAATATTGCATGAAACATTAACCTGTCTATCAATATTCCCTACTTTCTTCTTTCAAAAATGACATCTTATTGCTCTAGCGGCTCGGATTAGGATTATATATCGTTTATTGCATATTAACATTAACATCGGATTCAGCTTGCCTGCCGCAATGTATGCACCTGCTCTCCCTTGGAAACGTTCCAGCCAGGCGCTTTTTTATACAGACGCTCATAATGCTGAACAAACCACAATGACTTGCGCGTCCTACTGGTTAGCCATCATGCTAGCCATTAGACACCTGGGTGGAGAGGAGCAATGTAGATAAAAAAACACTCGCCTACTACACTTTTACTGGGAGTTCATGTATCTACTATTTAAAAAATAAGGTTTATTATTTTCACTTCATCAACAATACCATTCACATTGTACCTAAACTGAAAAAACAACAACTAGAAAATACACAATGTACATCAATTGAACGAAGATAACAAAAAATCTTAAAATTGTGCCAAACATATTATTTGTTAATCTAGATCTTCTATTTTGACAAAGCATTGTTAGCCATTATACACAAGGGTGGAGAGGAGCAATGTAGATTTAAAAAAAACACTCGACTACGATACTTTTACTGGGAGTTCGTGTATCTACTATTTAAAAAATGTACATCAATTGAACGAAGATAAAAAAAATCATAAAGTTGTGCCAAACATATTATTTGTTAATCTGGATTTTCTATTTTGACAAAGCATTGTTAGGATATAAATAACGAGGAAGGGAGAGAGAGAGAGAGAGATATGAGCTAGAGGGTGGGGTTGAAGGAGAGGGTGGTCTTACCATCGCATGAATTTCCTTGTGCATAGAGAGTAACATTTATGCTGAAAAATGCTAGGATACAAAGTATAGCAAATCCCATCTGCAAAAAAAATTATAGAATATGTAAACGAAAAATTGTATTTCGTTTTCTGTTGCATTCACCTTAGTTGTTAAGCGTATAGAGAGACTCGCCAGTTACGGCACTTAATATACCATTGAGCCCATTTTTTTATTATCATTAGTAGTAGCAGCATTATCATTATTTAAAATAATAATAGTAATCATAATAATTATAACAATTTTTGTTATAATTATTGTTGTTATAATTATTAAGGGACAAGCCTCGATGTCAACAAGGGTCGATCTAGTAGAAGAAAGAACTTCAGGCTCCCAGAGCGAGCCCTTTCCGTTACGATGAACAACCTAGGAAATTATTCATTATGATATAAAAATTGATATATGATTATGAAAGTTTTTGCCATTAAATCTGGTTTCCGTTTTTTTCTGGTACACACTGTATTTTTTATCATAATAATGATTTTCATCATCTGTAATAAATATTGAAGTGGATATCCTTCTATGTATGGTTCCATCTGTAACCAGGAATTTTAGTTCTGGCTAACTATGTCTCTTACTTATTGCTAGTTAAAATTCAAAACAGAAACTTTCGACGTTGAATTTCTGCAACTTTAAACACGAATTTTCTTTGCAATTCCCTGCTACATTTAAATGGGCAAAAAAAAAAGATTTAGTAGGAAATCAAACTTACCTCGGTTATTTATTTTCCACGCTTTCAACTAAGCAGACACTATGGTCAGGTTGGCTAAAGCCGGGGTAATAATGTCCAAAAGTCCTTTGAAGTGCATAAAGACATTATATCATAATGCGATATGGGCTATACAAGACTGGAATATCATCATACGTCTGTTGAATCCCAGATGCTGAATTGAAACATTTCGTTCTGACGTACTACAATAATATTGAACGAATCGTGCTTATTGATACACGTCCATGATTCATGAAAAACTCAAATATTTGTGTATGCTAACATGTCTGCTAATGCTTGGTTTTGTCCCACCTGTGCAAATCGAGCCTACTCATTCTATGGTACTATGAACTTTCTGACCCTTTTTTTCTGGTAGCGTAAATCGGCAATAAATCCACTTCTGGAAATACATGTACATGTTTATGGAACAAGTCAACAGACGGAGTATTATATGATTATCTGATCAACTTGATCACCTACGTCACTTATTTTTCAGTTGTGGGATAAACGACACATGTCGAAGTGACTGTCACTATACAGTACGTAGGCGTAACCAAGGGTACCCCTCCCCTTGAAAAAAATGTGAAAAGGAGGCCTCCCAATGAATTTAAACATTCAGCCCTAACTTGACTAAATAATGATTCCCGCGATTCCTTTTTCGGGAAAATGTGTGTAATGTGTGTCTCAATTATCATGTTTAGCGGCGGATCCAGGGGGGGGGGCACTTCCGGCCCGTGCCCCCACCCCTTTTGGACGAAAAATAAACATTGCATTGTGCTCCCCTCCCCCTTTTAGAACGAATTTTTTTTTTGGAGGGAAACTGGACCCCCATAACCCCCACCCCCCCCCCCCCCACACTGAGCGAATAATTGTCGCCACCCCACCCCCACCACTGAGCGACTTTTCGAGAGCTGGCAATTACCAAAAACATACTGGTCTACCTTTTCCAAAAGTTGACAAACCAGCATTTGTGTGCCCCTCCCCTATACTAAATCCTGGATCCGCCCCTGATCATGTTTATATGTGAAAATTGATGAAATCATTGGGGTTTAGCAATATCCTTGGTCTGCCCCTACATATGTTTAAAAAATAGCTATTATTATTATAATAATATTATCATTATTATTGATAACACATTTTCACCATGTGGTTTTATGTAAGGGCGGACCGAGGATATTAGTAATAAGTATAGCAGATTTTCAACATACGATTTATGTAGGGGCGCACCAAGGATATTGCTAGACCCCAATAATATGATCAATGCGTTGGCACATTGATTTTATGCTGCATGTGATCAATTTGACACAGTGTCATGAATGCGGACATAATAAGCTATATTGTTCGTTCACATGGGTATCATGCTTTCTGCGTAATTGAAGAATCAATACCGGCGGCAGTGGCATGGCTACAGGGGACCCAGAGGCATGTACCCTCTTAATCGAATTAAGAAGAAAAAAAGAGACGGAAAGGGGGGGGGGAGAGAAAGTGGAGAAGAAAGGCAGAAAGTGACAAGGGACCACAAAAGAAGACGATAGGACCCCTTTCCGCACCCTCCCTCAATCGATTCGCATTTAATTCCCTGATTGAGTAAGAACGGAGGCTCTCAATCATGCTAGTCCACCCTAAATTTCTTTACTCACGCTAAGCCACTCACCGATTGGACTACATAAAACGTTTGGGATGTATGGGGTATTTTTTTCATTATAACGGAATTAATGGGTCAACGTCAATTGTGAGATAATCTCACCATACAATTTACAAGGTGAAATAAATAATCAGAAAGAGAGTGATAATTTTTCAATTATCTACTGTAACAGTGGAAAGTCGCGTAATGCAGTGAATGATTGTGTGGTTTCCGTTTGTCAGAAATAAAATCTGCCAAACTACTGATTGATATAACCCTGGAATACTACAATTATATCATAGGGCGACAAAGGCGTTTAGTCGAAGTAAATTCGACAGGGTGTTCCTGGGAAAGTGAAACCGAAGTTTATAGGTTAATTACTCCAAAAGTCAAAATTATTTCTCAGATCAAAGGAGAAACCCCATTGTCTCCTTTCTCAGTGACAACTAAGGCATGATCAATGATTCAATAAAGGGTTTTAGGACACCTACCCCCTGGAAATAACCACCCCTAAGATAACCACCCTCTATGACAACTACCCTCTAGGGCAACCACCCTCTAGGACGATTACCCCCGGGACTATTACCCTCTAGGATTATTACACCCCAACTAACTACCCCCCGGATAACTACCCCCAGACAACTTCCCCCTAGGACAATCACCCTCTAGGACAACTACCCCCGGACAACTACCCCAGACAACTACCCCCTAGGACAACTACCCCCCAGACAACTACTCCCTAGGACAACTACCCCCAGAACTCTTACCTAGAACTCTTACTATTTAAAGAAACCATTTAACTGGTTAATTCCCACCATTAACAGCACTAACCAATTAACAAATTTACCTTGTCTCTACGAGTCGATTCTTTCTCATAGTTTGGGTGTTGTACGTTTTGTGTGGCAACATAAAGAGGCCGTTTTCAAACAAAATTGGCCAGAATTGTACATATTTATTTCCTTTTTATGCTTAGCAGCTTCTTTGTCTCTTCAATATTCATATTCCTTTTTAAATTGTTAAAAAAGTGAAAAAGTATTTCCAAAAGTAGAAATTTACGTTTTGATGAATGATTGAATGGGCTCTATGGAGGGAAGCGCACAGCTGGGAAAGTGATGGATGGACTCGTAGAGAATGCAACTTACTTTGGTATGGAAAGTTGAAAATTATGGTGCAACAATTAAAAACAAAATTTATGACATTAACCTTCCTAACAATTCATTAAAAAAAAAGAAACATCAGAAACATCAAAAGTCCAGGAAATTTGTGGTCACCCCCCCCCCCCCTCCACGTCCTCCCTTGGCCGAAATCAGTTTACATTCCATCAAGTATCTGGGAGTTGTACCTGTTGGGGGGGGGGGGGGTAGTTGACCTACATGCCACGGATGAGAGTATGTTGGTTGTTGTCCGATTGAATATTTCCCCTAAGTCGTTATTGCCGGGGGTAGTTATCTGGGTGGTAGTTACCTTAGGTGGTAGTCAGGAGATGTCCTAGAGGGTGGTTGTCCTAGGGGGTGGTTGTCCTAGGGGGTAGTTGTCTGGGGGTAGTTGTCCTAGGGGGTAGTTGTCCTAGGGGGTAGTTGTTTGGGGGTAGTTGTCCAGGGGGTGGTTGTCCTGGGGTAGTTGTCCTAGAGGGTGGTTGTCCTAGGGGGTACTTGTCTGGGGGTAGTTATCCGGGGGTAGTTGTCCTAGAGGGTGGTTGCCCTAAGGGTTAGTTAGTTGGGGTGTAATCATCCTAGAGGGTAATAGTCCGGGGGGGGGGGTAATCGTCCTAGAGGGTGGTTGCCCTAGGGGGTATGTGTCCGGATACGTCAATAAAGCATTACTGATTCCAAATAGTCCGAAGTGGCACTGTTAGAAACCGAATTGTACAAAATACGTGGATTGCTAATTTAGTTGAATAGGCCAATAATTTTTGTAAGAAAAAATGCAGATCATTGGAAAGCACATAATGATTAAGGGATCGTGCATATGTGAACACGCCCAATTTGTACTGACCATGTCGATATTAAGGCAAGTGAAGGAGTCAGATACACTTCACAATAAGAAATTACGACACAATGGCCCTTGGTGACAAAATGCGTGATAATTCAATATTGATTCTGGTATTAGATGAAAACAGATAGTATGAGCTTTCTAACCATATTTATTTTTTCGAGAAAATAACAAGTCATCTTCTGTTATTTTCTAGATTGATGAACCATATTCTGAGAGTACCACATCATAATGTCTGAAATCGGTCCTGTCATGTTTATTGATCATTTCCGGTGTTTCAAATGAAAGAACAGAAAAGGAGCTTTCAAATGATATATAAATTATTAAAGAGCTAAATGTGAAACTATTGAGTAATATACCCATAAACTTGGATTTTTCGTTTTATAAAGAAATCTGTCTTTTATTATTAACATATCAATCATTCAACGCACAATTTTTTTTATTAATAATGAAACAGAGAAGGGGCTATAACGTTACAAAGACAAAATGGGGAAGAAGAAGACAAAGGGAAAGAAATAAAAGTAGAAGAAAAAGAGGAAACCATTTTGTTGCCAAAGAGTGAGATTAAGTGAACCTTGAATCATTGTTATCTATTTTTAACATTTATTTTCCACATAAATTGTATCCACCAAGCATGCCAAGTCGTACACAACCTTATCGATTAAAATGAAATTAATTAGTGCACTTATAGGTTTACATTTAATGAGAAATTAAAGGGATGTTCCTTTGGAAAAAATCGTATCTATGATTAAAAATAATTACGCATAAAAATAATATTTTAGTATCGAAATAGAAATATAAACCGTTGTAACATTAATAAACATTGAATGTATTCACTAAAACCACTCATTGTGACATTTTGAAAGGTACATGTATATTTAAAACATATTTAAAATATATTAAGAGTTCTGGTCCAAACTTGCTACATCCGTTTTTCATCTTTGTATTATTATATTTCCCATTAAGACCCACAATCCAAAAATTGTCAGAAGGAAGATGTATGGATAGACAAGAAAGGATGACAAGAGAGAAAAAGAAGAAATATTCTTTCGTGACAATGGGTGAAGTCCTGAAAAGGACTGTAAACCAATAGGAAGGTTTACTGGTTCACCAGGTTTATGGATAGGTGAAGGGTGATGGATGATCTGTAAACCAGATGAGATGAGATGAGAAGACTTGGTTGATGATCGATGGATGAGTAGCGATGGATTGAGTAGCGAAGGTTTGAGTAGATGAGGCTTGAGTAGGAGCTTACTCGACGTAACTCCTGATGATTGAAATGAAATAGGCAGAGACTATGACTCCTGATGACGGACAGTCAACCTGTCCGAAACGTCGAGTAACCTCCTACTCAAGCCTCATCTACCAGCAAACCTTCCTATTGGTTTACGGTCCTTTTCAGGACTTCACCCATTGTCGCGAAAGAATATTTCTTCTTTTCTCTCTTGTCATCCTTTCTCGTCTATCCATTTCTAATTTCCTTTTTCCCCTTTTCTCCTGCCAACACACATGGTGAACCGTAAACCTTCTCCACGTTCTTCAGAATTATAATGATATTAATAAGAATAATAATAACAATAATAGTAAATGAATGAATAAATAAATAAAAAAATAATTGAACTAATGAGATTACAGTCTGTGCCATCAAATTTAGTCACTGGCAGGCTCATGATCGCCTATCATTTCGAGACTTAAAGATCTTCAATGTACATGTACTTGATAAGCACTACTTATCTGTAAGACCTGGGTAATAATAACTCACCCCATTAAATAGAGCATAAATATTCAACAAAACAAAAAGGAGGTCGACGTGTAAATTTATTGAAATTTTCTTTATAGAAAATTATACTGATTAAAGAAAGTCTCTGCCTATTTCATTTCAATCTTTGCATTTTTTTTTAAAAAGGACGACTGTGGGGCGGAACCTTGATTGATTTCTCCTACGCACCTTTTCTCCGTTATTCACAATGTATTCATTTCACGATATTTTTTTCATACAGTTTTTATGTGTTTATGCAGTGCGTCCCAGAAAATAGTGAAACCCTAAAAGAAAGGGTCATTGTGACCACACTATGTGCTCTATGACAATGATTATTTGTTTTACATAACTAAAATTATCATGCTTTTACATACCTTGATGGCATCTATCCGTACACTCTTAGAACTAGTGGTAAAATAACATGTGGTTAAACAGTTGTGGTAAAAATATGTGTCAAAATGTACACATATCTGTGTAGAAGCATGAAACAAGGGTACACAGCATGCGAGTTAGACGTTTACACCTGCACCGCGGTAAAAAGAAACCCGATTCTGGTCAAATTTCGTCCACATGTCAAAATGTTACCCCATTTGTGGTAATCATCAACACACTTTACTCAAAAAAATCATTGATTTGAAGTGTGTGTGAATATAGGTGCGAAACGAGGCCGGGTACGATCACATGCAGTGCAGTGGTGAAGCTACACTACAGTCGTCATCATGGAGTCGTTGCTGAGATCGTGGAGGGGGGGGGGGGGTGCCAGCCGATGTCATCTCTTCATTTAATTGTAAAACATTCACATTTTCATTATATCAATATGGCACGAAATAGAGACATGATAACGAAGCTTTTCGACCTGCACTCATCAGGTTATGAGGAAATTACTTGATATGGATGTTCAGTTCACTAATAATTACAATTATAAACAGTTCTCTTTTAATTGTCTTTATTGTCTATGCTTGCTGGAATACGTTGAAGCTCCAAGATGTATTTCAGTGACTGATTTTTCTCCAAGCAAACACATCCCCTTGATTTTGATGTACGTGAAACACTTGCACGATTCATCTTCGAGGCAAAGCTGACTGCACCTAATGACGGACATCACTTTATGGGATGAATAAGCATCGGTAAGTGCCTCATCACTGGCCACAAGTCTGAATACTGACGATCGCCTGAACTCTGTCATAAAGAAGCAAAGTGTAACGAAACTTATTAAAATTCTCAAAATTTGGTACAGTGATAATCATATGGTCAACCAAGAGGCTCCAATCTACTTGGCTATTCAGTAAGGTAGAATAATTACCATGATTACTACTGCTATATTACATAAATCCACGATGTAGTTTAGGTCTTTAATCACTTTGATCAGCATTATTTTTTTACGTGATTCAATGATTTGCGAAGACTGTGCTAATAAGTTGCATCAGTGCACAAAGCCTGCGTCTGCCCCCGAAATTAATTTTGACTTATGTGCCGGAGTGTCCCTGACTGGATAATGGAATAACGCCTCGTGTGTGGAAGGCATAAATCCAATTTGAGTGCTAGCTGGCATACGTTTTTGTGGCAATGTGACCTTTGGCGCTGTTTCTGTTGTTGTCAGAGGCCGCGTTGTTTTTGCAGGTAGTGTTGTTGTCGGAGGTTGTGTGGTTGTTTCGGGCTGCGTTGTTGCCGTTGTTTGTGTTGTTGCGGGAGCTCTTGTTGTTGCTTGAGGAACCGTTGTTGGACATGTTGGTGTTGATTCTGTTGTATTTGCTTTTGAAATGAGAAACCGTAAAATGAAATAATTTTAACTCTGTGAAAAACCACGAATGAATCGTTATTATTCTAAAAGAGTTCGTTAACGGCTGTCAAATCTTCAGAATTTCCTTTTTATTGTATCATTCGCTTATTCACAAAATTTAAGATGCTTGCGGCCCCCATTCCCAAGTAGGTGATCCGACAAATGCCCTAGTGACACACTCTTAGAAATATTGGGCAAAATTTTACCCAAATTTTACCCAACATGAGGGTCCTTATGAGTCCGACCAACTTTTGGGTAAACTTTACCAATTTCATTCTTATTTTTGACCAATGTTGGGTAAATGCATGTAAAAGTTGAGCAAGATTTAACCAACCTATGCCCAATCTTCATTTACCCAGTGGCATTTACCCAATATTTCTAAGAGTGTAGTGACACAAGCTCCAGACTCAATTTCACCTATTAAAGGTGTAGGGTGCGCATGGTAAGGGTTGAGGGGGGTTATTAGCTTTTAGGTTAGGATTACAGTTATGGTATAGGGTTAGGTATCGTGTTTGGGGAATTTGAGGACTTTGGTTGAATGTATAGGATTTGACCGAAAACGAAAACTATAACGATATTTTCATTAAAGGTACACCCTACTATATGGTGTGTATGCGCGAGTATGCTCGTGTGTTTCATAGTAGGGCAACTCTGTGTTGTACATATAGTGAAAAATATCGTTATCCTTATCCTTATAACTTATAAGAACAACAAAAAATTGGTTAAATGTGACCCACGCTTGAAATTTATTTAAAAGGCTACTTGTAATGACCAATTCTGTTGTTAAACTGTGGTGATGTTTATCGACTTCATCTATCAATCATTATCTCTCCTTCTTCCTTTCCCTGTCTATTTGTTCTTGTATCTCTTTCTAACAGCAGTCCGTATATCATAACCTGACGACATTAGTCCTTCGTAGGCACTGTAGTTTGCCATGTATTCAATGAAAACCACAATGACTAACCATATATTTACCAAGTATGGGATGTCATCTTTTACGTAGAGTTCCTGCTCTACACATTGTAAATATATATAGATATGTGATAATGGCGAGTTAGAGCGTCATAAAGCCACGGTCCCGTGTTTCCAATAAGGATGAATAAACCATGAAATTGACTAAAGGTAATGATATAGTGTAATTTTACAATGTATCCATCAAAAGTCTTTGGAATGGCAAGAAAACCAATGAAAAAAAATCATAGAGACATAATTCTCACGGAAATGTTATTGGTGTTTAGTTCATGTATTTTTCTTAATTGCCTTTACGAATCGCCCCAGAAAAAACAAGAGATGCAAATTTCTCTTTCAAATACAATAGACAATTATCTAATTATCGGTCGGGCTCAATCTTTCAAATATGCATTTCAGTATAAGATGCATAATAATGAATGACTTTTTTTCATTTTATAAAGTCGACTAGAAAATACCTTATTATTCATGTTTATATAATTAACTGTTATCGCTTTCGGGTACGTTCGATCTGGCCACAAGAAGTTCCTTTCCCCTCCTCTTTCTCTCTCTCTTCCTCGTTCTTATCCATTTTGCTGTTCGACTGTGATAAGAAAATTTCAACATGTCTGTGTGGGTGTGGGTGTGTGTGCGTGTGTGTATTTGGGTTTTTATAGTCGTGCATCAATCAAATATGATTATTTACGTCTAGGACCGGACTTTTAACGTCACCATCCGAAAGACGTTATTGAGATTCGAATCTGGGTCCGATCAGAGTCATTAAGAAAAGCCACTTGAAGTTGTTCTGACCCAAGGCTACGTACATTAGTCTTAGAAAACACCAGCCTGAGCTTTTGTAATACACAAATTAATACGGGAAATGCATAATTATGAGCATTCCGTCATCATTTCAAATTCTGGGGGTAAGAATGCTCTGATTTCAGTCTTCATAATATCTTGCTTTAGGAATCCTTGAAGAAAATGCTAAACTAAAAACATTTGCTATCTTACAGGTTTATGCACGGTACAGAGCTTTTTTGTCTAAACTTACTTATGAAAGGAGATCCATAGAGCTCCATACGTAGGCTGACGTGGTTATGCCAAGTGAGAGGGAGCAGACGGACATAGCGACACACTTGGGACACTGGCAATGAGTTGTTTGCCACAGTGTTGCGGTCACTATTGGCTGAGAAAACCTTCAAGGAGGAAAAAGACACATTTTGTACAACTACATGCACATCTTCTTTATTCATGTACGATTGATATAACTCACTTCGAATAATACGGAAAATCCAATGTTCCATAAACTGAGGGATTTACTGACGCAACGGATGAATAAATCTCAATGCATCAAATTATAAGGGGCCGTAGAAATGTTGATAGAAATATGGCTATGGCAGTGATTCCACGCTTTCATGTGGTTTAGTTATACCCTTCTAAATGAATAAACTATTACAAATATAGACACTCCGTTGAGTTGTTTTAATTCACGAATTTTCGCCTTTAAGGCGATAATTTTGTAAAATTCGTAAATTACAACAACGCAAAGGAGTGTCTTTTTTTAGTATTTGTTTCTAGGGAATGAGAGAGTAAAACATTTTTTTTTAATCTGCTTAGAGAGAAACAGCAAAAAATTGAAGAAAATATGAAATAGATTTTAGAATAGAGTTCATTCAACCGAATGAATTCACTTTAGATTCCTTCACGGATTATACAGTATATAATATATATAGGTGAGCGATGAAAGTGAGAGAATAATGGTCTAAGCCAACGGCCCGGGTTCGATTCCCGGCGGAGACATTTTTTTCAAACTTTGCAAAATTTCAAAAAGGGAGGACAGCTCTGGGGAACTTTGATTTAAGGTAGGGTGTATGTACCGTTCGGTTGAATCATGTTAAATTTAGATATGTGAACAGATAATGATGGAACGGAATGAAGCAGGTCACTTGAGTGACCTGCTTCATTCCGTTCCATCATCTGTTCACACACACACACTCACCCACGCACACACACATATATATATGTATACATGTGAGGGTGAGGGTGTATGTGTGTGTGTGCGTGTAAATATACATGTATGTATAGAATTTTAAAAAGTTCACTCAGAGAATAATGACACAGCAGATATATGTATGTATATATACATATTTATAAATAATATTGCGGAAAAGCGTATCAATTTTTGTAGATCAAGGGCAATAAGACAATATAATATAAAGGGTACCTTATCGACTGCAGGAAGGGTGAAGCTGTCTTGTGTGGTACAGGAAGTGTTTTGTATAATATTGAAAATGACACCGTCTCTGCTGCATTCAAACCTGAAGCTCGTTACCCATTGTTCGAAATCAGAACGACCTTGTGTTGCCACCATACTGATGCGATATGTGGTTAACAGATCAACCTTAGTGATAATAAGAATAATACAATTTATATCAATGGTGATAGTTATTTGTATAATTATCATCAGTAATCAGGTGGTAGTAGTAGTAGTAGTAGCAGTAGTAGTAGTATGTTTCTTTTTTAAACAGGGTATAGCCCCATGAGTGCGTGCATTGTATTTCTTCTTCTTCCAGTAGTGTGCATAAACCTCCAAGGAGTATTGTCGCACAGCAGTTGGTTGTCTATCAGCCGATAAAACGTGTTGCTCGAAAACTTATTAATAATGAATAACTTAATAATTCCAAAAACGAACGCATCTACACTAGATACAAATTGTTCTCATATTTTGAGTTAGTGTATGACGACATCTTTGCGTGGGTGGGGGCTGTTAAAACTATTCATGGTGATGAATTTAATAATCAGATTATTATTAATAATAATAATAACAAAATTTGGCCAAAAAGTTGACTAAATTTACAAAACAATGACAACTTAAAGCGAAATTCCACCCTGATATTAAGTTCGTTTTAAAAGAAGCATAATTTTTTTCCCCATTAAAATTGGCTGATATGCCAATAGACAATAATCAGAATACAGAAGAAATTCCGATTCAGTAAGAGCACATGGGTACTAAATTGGGCAGACTAAATGACTTAAAGTTATAATTGCTTCCTCAATGCATTGTAGTGCAGTCTTCGCTGCGAAAACTCCTGTAATCTTGCGAAATCGTACAAATCTTGTGACATATCTCACATTCTTAATAAAAACCCTGCTATAGTTTGAGAAACATACGAAATACTACAACAATTATTATGTATTATTAAAGTTACATGGTAGGTTATAGTAGGCTTTTGTAAGCTTTCTTGAGGAATCGTATTACCTGTATCCATTGGCTGACATCGTTGACTTTGGCAGACCAGGCTCCACGTAGTGCACCCACACGAACTAGGTTCAGTCTCACCCTTTTTGCTCCATGGTTAGGGTCCCACTCACTAGAAGCTGTCAGACTTGAATCTGGAATGCTCCCACTTTCCAGGCCCAGAGGAACTATGTCTGTTAAAGGCATATTAACTTTCACTTAATTATCATTATTCAAAAGTACTGTAGTGAACATTTATGACAGGAGAAAGTTTTGCTGAACGATATCACGATGTCAACACACAGACACGCACGCACCGTCGAGCATAAGCGTATGCATACTACTGCATAATGATTTTGAGATAGATATGTTTATAATATCATATATATATATTATAGAGAGAGAGAGGGGGGGGGGAAGAGAGAGAGAGAGAGAAAGAGGGGTGAGAGAGAGAGAGAGTTTTCATGATCTGCAACGGACATTCACAAACTAATGACACAAGACTGATAATATGAGAAATTTTGTTATAATTCTATGTAGTACGACAACTCTCGTGGGTAAATTTGCAGAATTTCTGACATTACACATGCATAATATATATATATATATATATCTTTTTTTCTCTCTTTCTCTCTATCTCTCCCTCTTTTCCCTTTTTTCTTTTCCTCTCTTTTTTCCCCTTTCTCTCTCTCTTTCTTCCCCCTTTTTTGTCCCTTCTCCCCTTTTCTCCCTTTCACCTTCCCTTGGTTTATTTTATAAAGTTTTACTACGTCATCCTCTCTCCCTTTGCTTCTTTTTTCTTTTTTTTTTTCTTTCGTTTCTCCTTGGTTACGCCAGTATCCTTGGATCTTCTGAGCGCTTTGCGCTTCTCGCTTTTTTCTTTTGTTTTGTCTTCCTTGGTTTCTTTGTGATGTGTTTTACTGCATTCTCTCTCTCTCTCTCTCTCCTCTCTCAGCTTTTTTTTACCATGCTTGACGAGTTTTCCATGGAGCTTTCTCCCTTTTTGCGCTTCTCTTGTGTTTTCTTTTTTCTCTTCTTTTATGACGTTTTATTTATATCTTTCTCTATCTCTCTCTCTCTCTCCTCTCCTTCTTGATCTCTACCATGGTTGCGCTGGTATTTTTTGGGGGGGTTTTGTTTGTTTGTTGTTTGTTGTTTTTGTTTGTTTGTTTTTTTTTTTGGGGGGGGGTTGCTCTTCATGCTCTTTTGTGTACCTACCTAATAAATTTCCTTTCATCATTTCCTGATGAAGGCCTATGGCCAAAAATTCGAATCTTTTCATCGTATACGGACTTTTCATTCCTATCTTGTCTATAACTTTGCAGGTCCGAAGCAGATCTTTTTACTAGATATATATATATATATATATATAAGTGTAAGGAAATAACATATACAACAGCTTTGGCAAATCTCGTGGAAATAAATACAAATGTGAAAGAAATTGCGAGAATAACGTTGCGTAGCTCAATCAAAGTTCCCCAGAGCTGTCCTCCCTTTTTGAAATTTTTGCAAAGGCTGAAAAAATGTCTCCGCCGGGAATCGAACCCGGGTCGTTGGCTTAGAATGCCAATGCCTTAACCACTAGACCACGGAGACGGGTTAGTGGTTTCGGCGACACCAGATTCAATTGACCGACAGATTGACAAATTGACAAATTGTCTTTGTTCAAAACTCACCTGCCCCCGACAAAGGAATTAATTAATAAGGTTGAGGATTTGTCAATCTGTCGGTCAATTGAATCTGGTGTCGCCGAAACCACTAACCCGTCTCCGTGGTCTAGTGGTTAAGGCATTGGCATTCTAAGCCAACGACCCGGGTTCGATTCCCGGTGGAGACATTTTTTCAGCCTTTGCAAAAATTTCAAAAAGGGAGGACAGCTCTGGGGAACTTTGATTGAGCTACGCAACGTTATTCTCGCAATTTCTTTCACATTTGTATTTATTTCCACGAGATTTGCCAAAGCTGTTGTATATGTTATTTCCTTACACTTGTTAATAATTATTCTAATGTATACATGTATTCAAAGCATTCGCTTGGATCCAGCTGAGGCACGCGGCTTGTCTTTGTTCAAAACTCACCTGCCCCCGACAAAGGAATTAATTAATAAGGTTGAGGATTTGTCAATCTGTCGGTCAATTGAATCTGGTGTCGCCGAAACCACTAACCCGTCTCCGTGGTCTAGTGGTTAAGGCATTGGCATTCTAAGCCAACGACCCGGGTTCGATTCCCGGCGGAGACATTTTTTCAGCCTTTGCAAAAATTTCAAAAAGGGAGGACAGCTCTGGGGAACTTTGATTGAGCTACGCAACGTTATTCTCGCAATTTCTTTCACATTTATATATATACACACACACACACATGTGTCAGCATTCATTCTTTTGTTCTCCGTATAAAGACACTGTCCTACCTTTCCCCAGTCAGTTCCTGTAATATGGAATATGACAAGAGTTTTTATTTCTCACCTTGCCCCCAACCCCTATTTTGTCCTGCCTTCATTTACCCATTTTCATTAAATCATATTGCCGCCATTATTGATTACGATTACCGATCATCCGATTGCTATTCGTGCGAGGAATATTAAAAAAGTAAAAACAGGAAATCCATTTTTCAAAATGACTGATTGAATTATTGAGTGATTTAAATGTAGGCATACAACTTAATTAAAAAATTTCATTCGATATTTGCTTTTGTATAGGCAAGTCCAAGCTATGGCCCATACATTACCAAGTATAATGGAATCGTAATATGGGATTTGAATATAAATCAACATTAAACTCTCATTTTATTTTATTTTGTGTGTAATTCAAGCTCTAGCAGGGCTATCAGCTTGATGCAGTAATCACGTATGCTTAGATGTCGTCGGTTTACTTGTACTTGCCCAGATATGGCCTGTCATTTATGACAGATTGCAGCGTAGTCACTCTTTAGTTGTTGCACTGTTTGCAAATAATATCTCAAAATTCTATGGACAATCTCTAAACCAACAACGCTGATAGCTGTCAGTAAAAATAGCATATTCAACAGGATGACATAACAATGTAATTTGATGTAATTTAACATAAGAAATATGAATGGAAGAATATAAAAGCGAAATATAGAGTCAGGGTAGAAAAGAGGCAGAAAAATTAATGATAAGACGTATAAGGTATAGAGGGGGAAAGAAAGAGAGAAAGAAAGAGGGAGAGAGATAGCAAGAGAGAGTAAAAAAATATACAGAGGAAAGGAAAGATTAAAATAGAAGAATCAGGGGGAGGAAGGAGCAATCTTACCACTGAATGAACTTTCCTGGGCCAAAAGAGAAAGTAATTGACTCGACGCAACGAGGGTACAAAGCAAGGCATGTTTCATCTGCAAAGAAATTAATAAGTAAAGACTTAGAATTGAAAAAAATATACTCATTAAATGAGAAATAGAGATATTGCTAGGAACGAATATTTCATTGCTCAATCAATCGATGTGGATATAGATATAAGTATTTTGGAGTGAAAAGTATTGTGCTGAACGATACAAATGTTGTTTGAAAACAGACCTATAAAGGCTCAGATGCCTGCAGATGAGGCAGCCCTGATCAAAACAAGAATATATTCTGAAAAAACGAACTCAATTCAGATTGGAACGATGAAATAAAAATAGAATATAATTATTCACAATTTCATACATTTGTTGTATTTCTCGCTTCTGTTAAAAATAACACACACATGATAAGATCAACTGTATAACACAAAATAGCAACATAAATGAAAAATTGATATTTACCATGTATGATTTATATTACTTTTAAATAAGAAAAATATGTACTATAGTCATGATAGTGTTAAAGCCGGATGTTGATGAAATATAATTGATAGCGCATATCCTTGCTATTGTCAAGTCGATGGTTTAGTGTAAATTTCGGCAGTGAACATGGGGTATTATTTTATATGTGATTATCAGCCTCTTCAAGTACAACATGCAATGAATATTCATGTACCTGTAATAGCAAATGAAACTTACCCTGCCGTTCAGAATACCCTATCCCGAAAGACACCCTGCATGTCGATAATTTTTACAGACCTATACTGCAAATTTTCCAACTCTGAATTCGAACGTGCTCAATTTAGATCCAAAATTAAACAATATCGTTAAATCGATATGTATATTTAAGATCTATGTAGATCAAATATTGTGTGCGGTACCCATGGTGTTACAGTTTGCCCTATTTTGGCATATTGAATCGATGGCTTTTTAATGAAGTTTCTGCCAGCGTATACTATCAGTCAAAACACCGCAGTGAAGCGTATTCCATTAAAAAAATTAAACAATGCCGCTGTCAATGTCTGATTCAATTATCTTCGCAGCCACAGTGATTTCCATTCAATTTTGGGAGGAACCACAAACCATAATCCGGTATGATTATCTTTATCATACAGTGTGACTAAAAGCAGGTGATTGCATATATCATTATGTGCCCTCCGACAGTGTATGTCTCAGGGGAAACTTTAATATATGCAAAAGGTTCAGTTGTAGGTATTTGAGTAACATGAGTATATTGAAAAGAGTAATTGTCATTATAATTAGCCAAAATTACAAACAATTCTCCTTCTATATTTCTTGAACCTATTGATCGTGTTGAACGGGAGGTGAGAAGATTTTTTTTTTGGGGGGGGGGTCGATTATGAATAAGTTGGCATAAATTATTATGATCAATGAATTTTGTGGAAAACTTTTAAAGTCCCAACTAGCTATTTGAAATAAAACTTGCAGAATGAAAAATCAGCCAAGAAATAAAGGAGAAACAATCAATTAATTGCATATTTCTGTGTTAGAATTACAAAACCCCTTCCTAGCCCTATAAGATTAATTATACAGAATTAAAATAGGTTTATGAATTAAGGAAAAGAAGAATATTTGTGATTTGAATAGATCTCCATAAATTGGGATAAAGAAATTGTAAAGTATCAACTTAGTACATAAGAATATACGAAGACTAGAACAGAGGAGATGTGCGACTTGTCTAGTTGTGGTCTGAAATACAAGTGTCCATTTATTTAGAGCTGTAACTTTATATACACAAGCTGGCCAAGGAGTTCCTCCTTGGCCTGACAATCGGCTGGTCATTATCACTGTCATAATAGTGACATATGACCTTTGGGTCAAGTCTAATGGATACTCATAATGGGGTGTCATATACAAGCTGTCATTACAAATATGAACAATATACATCATTTAGTGACTTAGATACAGAATAGTAAACAACTGAGAATGAAGTATGACAGAGAGGAAGATACATGTACCAAGAAATAGAAAGTAAGACAGTGTAGAGCAGTAGGTGATATGATACAAATAATGTGTATATGATAATGCACTTTCAATATACTACAGAAATATTTTTAAAAATTGAAGCCCCACTTAGCCCTATAGGATCAAAGTTACAGGATGGAAATTTGTCAAGAATGACGGAGAAGCCTTTTTTTGTTATTTTGATTTTTTGCATAATTAATGGAAATCACAAAAATTACTTATGTGTAGAAGTTTCAAAGCCACCACTAAGCTCTATTAGAGAAAACAGTTCAATTGAAAATTGGCCAAGAGATCATATAATATGGTATCTAAGAGGGGTATCCGTGCATCCTCCGCAGGACTAAACGAAACCAACTTTTTTTAAATCTTCTTTATAATGTGCATTAAGATATTCAAGATGTTAACATGAAAAAATGTGGCCGCAAATGGTGAAAATTTAGCTGGCGTCAAAGATTATGAAAAATGGGCTTTTATTCAATTTCTTAGGGGGTCCCATTGAACTCCTTTGACATCTTCCCCTGTAACTCTTTGCATGATTATTAGATTTCATTGAAACTTGGTCATCGTATTTAGAATAATATTTTGGGGTGAATATTGATTCGGTTTTTAAACTTTAGTTTAAGTATGGGTTTGATGTAATATTTAGACAGAAGAAAGATATCGTACATCTCTTGGTGAATATAAACACCATTTTGATAATGGTCATCTTAATTGCTTATCAGTCGAGTTCCCTGCAAATCAACCTCCGTTTTGCGAAAATTTGAGATTTTTGATATCTGCCAACACACAGAACGCATCAACAGTTACCTTATATGCCATGAATTTTTATCTCATGATCCTAATTGACCGAAATTTGAGGATTCTGTTCATAATGACATTTTCCATGATTTAAACCAACAAAAATAATATTTGGATAAATTTCCGTTGCTATGGTAACCGTTATTCATTTAAATGTAATTCTTAAAAATTTTTGTTGAAACAGATATTTCTTTGAACGTACACAATTCAGTGTAAATGTGAGTTAGATATAATAACCAGACAGTTATGGTATTATCTGTAAATGTAATACACCCAAATAAGATCAGGCGTGATTATTATTCTTTATTTTCATCTTTATGATCGTTTTAAAATCTTTATTTGTTTAGCCGATTATCTCAATAATTGTGCCTCGAGATTTCTCTATTGTTTTTAACGGAAACAACCAATTTTAGCTTTCTAATGTTGAATGAAATATCCTGAGAGGAGATATTTCTATGAATATAATTATGATGCATAACTTTTGAGGTACTGACTGATAGTAATATTTGTATTTTTTCAGGGGGAAAAATACAGATTTGTTCTGTTTATTATAAATACAGCAGTTGTGATGTTATTTTTACATTTTCCCTTAAAGTACCTCATTTGTAATTGCGAAACTAAGTTACATCAGAAACTTGTGATTTTAAGGCAAAATAGGGTTTTTATACATTTTTTTGTGTAATTTTACAGTTTATATAAGAACCTGTTATCTGAATTACAGATCTTAAATGTATGCTAAAATTACATACAGCATGTATTTTTACAGCAAATTTCTGGCGACTCTGCTGACATCAGATTTCTGTAATTTGACAGTACTTTTTTTTTACAGTGTGTAGACACTATGATTTGAACCTTGAACTCGTGCAACACTGAATATTTGATGTGAATATTGTGGTGATCGGACATCATTGACAACAATGGGATTGCACATTTAATACCGTAGATAGAATATCTGAATATTACTTTATTGCCTGTTTGTGTGTACATGTACACTATATGATTTGCCTTTCAGACTTGTTGTTCATTTATATGAAGTGCATGCAGAGAGGCAGCTGATCTCAAACTCTGAGTGTTACAAGAACTCGTTAAGATCTTTACCTATATTTTTGCTTTATTAACGTATTGTGAGATGAGGGGTTATTCTTACCTTCTTTCTAATATACTTCAAGATATTCAAGATGTTAACTAGAAAAAAAATCAACATGGTGCCAAAAGTGACGAAAACATACATTTATTTTGTTAGGATCCTACTGTACCCTAATGACATCTTAACCTGTAACTTTGGTCGTCGTATTAAAAATCGTATTCCGCACAAATAACATTAGACGGTATTATTGTTATTCTTTATTTTTTGTTTAGCCGATTATGTCAGAATTCATGCAGTGAATAAATGACAAAATTAACGCGTTAAAAGTTGCCATAGTTTTGTAGCATGAGCATAGTATGGTGTGTACACTACAATTTCATTATAGAAATTTGGATTCACCAGATAATATTTTCCACGTTGTAAACCACAAAGTCATCTTGTTAGATTTATTTTTGTTTTGAGGTTGACAACGAGAAATAGGCCCATGTTTGCAAAACTTTATTAAGCATCCCCGTCTGAAAAAAGGGTTAGTTCAGCATTATCAAGTTATATTACTTGCTTTAAAAACGTCCATATGCACTCTTAAATGTTTATCATAAGATAATTATTGTATGTAATGTAAATCATATGACAATATATACATAAATAGGGTAAAATAGGAAATCCAAAATTATAGTAACTCCCAGTGTTAGTTGAGATAGGCTGCATGATCTTCATATGAATAAAACAAGTCACGAACACAAAAACACGCAATAAAGTAATATTCGCATATCAAATACAGTATTTATGCATCTTTATCAATAAATGAATTTGATATCAGTAACAGGTGTATTTTATTCTTATGTAAATGTAATAAATTCTACTTCAATACTCCACTGTCTCGACAATCATCATAAAACGACATTTCTTTCATTGGTCCATTACAACCATTATGTTGTGATTCATTTTGTTCAATTTTTCCACCTTTTATCACAGTATCATGATATATAACCAATGATCAATTGACTACTCTACAAAATGTAACCAGCAAGATATGCATTCTAATTTGTTATACAATATTTATTCTTGACGAAATCAGATTTCAGTTTCATCCATGAGCCTAAAGTGGGTAATCCCATTGTTGCCAATGATGATCGATCACCAATATGTTCACATCAAAGAATCAGTTTGCAAGTTCAAGGTTCAAATCATAGTGCTTAAAGCTTTCCCATCACAGTACAATGAAGCCACTGAGGTTGGGACTTTGGATTTAAAAAGAAATCAGATATTTCAGAGTGGTAAATTGTATTACTCATAGATTTGTTGAATACATCTAAACTTAGGCACCATATATTCAAAGAAATATCTCCTCTCAGCATATTCCATTCAACATAAGCAAGCTGATATTGGTTGTTCCCTTTAGAAAGAATAAAGACATCGCGAGGCACTTTTAGAAACGTAGTGAGATAATCAGCTAAACGAATACAAATATCTAAAAGATCATAACACAAAAATAAAGAATATTTATCACGCCTGATCTTATTCAGTTGTATTATATTCACAAACGATACTACAACTGCCTGGTTATTATATCTAACTCACTTTTATACTGAATTCTCGACGTTCAAGGCAATCTCTGTTTAAAAATAATCATTAAAAATTACATTCACGTGAATAACGGTTACCACAGCATTGGAAATCAATACATATATATTTTTGTTTGTCTGAATCTTGGAAAATATCATTCTGAACAGAATTTCCATGTTTCGTTGAATTAGGATTATGAGATGAATAGTTATGGCCTGTAAGGTTACTTTTATGGGTTCTATGTGTTGGCAAATATTGAAAAGTCTTAATATTCCCAAAACGGAGGTGTGTATAATGATTTGCAGGGTACTCGACTGGTAAGCAGTTAAGATGACCATTATCAAAAGAGCTGTACGATATCATTCTTCTGTCTAAATATTGTATCAATCCATCAAACCATCAATACATATTCAAACTAAAGTTTCAATGAAATCTTATAACCATACAAAGAGTTATAGGGGTAAATGTCAAAAGAGTTCAATGGGACCCCCTAAGAAATTGAATAAAAGCCCATTTTCATCACATTTGAGGCCATCTTAATTTTCATAATTCGCGGGTACTCTTTTTTTTTCTCTTTAACATCTTGAGTATCGTAAAATACATTATAAAGAAGATACAAAATTTGGTTTCGTTTAGTCCTGGGGTGCACTGATACCTCTCTTAGATACTATACTAACACACAAACACGAACACCCACACAAACACATAAGGGGGAAAAGTCATACTCTCTACTCAACTTACGGACAAAAGGCAAATCCTACGTTTGAATTCTGTAGCATTTGACGCTCTGTTAAGGTGCATGATTCCAGTAATAAACTCTATCACGTTAAGTCACAGACGGTGAATGCTCAAGTCTTCCTCACACCAAATCTAGCTGTTGTTAAAAACCGTTGACAAAAAATTTCCTGGATAAATGTTAAATTGCCATCCATAGTAACATGCGAATTCGATGGCCATGAAGTGCAAAAAATGTAATCTCCATATTTTTGCATGAACAGTTTTCCCTTTTTTCTGCCGAGCCTAAAAACTAAAGCGCTGTTATTACCATGAAATGGAAGGTAGGAGTATCAAGCAATAAACTGTGAAATAAATGACGCACGGGACAGTTTTATACATTTGTTGCACTTTTCTAATTAAAATGAAATGCCACGAGTTGGAATCATGGGAGCTCTAGGAAGGGGATACTTTTCAACAGTTCATCATATTTTCCAGCCAACCATTACAATCGATTTTACACACAATTGGATACAGGCCTACATGAATTATTCCCGTCAAACCTCAAATCTTTCACATATCTTTTTTTAGGGATATGTTACGTATGGACATAATTATCCCCTCTTTCAGTTTCCTCTTCTCTATGTATTTCCTTCTCTTCCTACGTATCTCTTAATCTGTTTTCTCTATCTTTCTCTCTCTATAATTCAGCGTCTCTTTATCTGTTCATTTAATCCTTAACATCACGTTGGTCCACTTTCCCACAATATACTCTCTCTCTCCTCTTTTTTTCTCTCCCTATCTCTCTCTTCTCTCTTCTCTCTCCCTAACTCTCACTCACTCTTATACGTTTTGTCGTCATGAAACACCCAGTGAAATAATAAACAACAAGCAAGACTACTAAGAACAGGACGTTGAGGAGATGGCATCTTTCGACTATAAAAACGGGATCTTTTCAGGTCTTCGGTCTACTCTAACAAAGTTTTTGTTCTTGTTTTTTTTATTTTGGCATTAAAGGAAAGAAAAAAATCCTGACCCATTTCATTTCGTCCAATACTATATATTCTTAAACATTTCTTTTCTACATATTCCATTCCTACATACATGTGTATTTCATTTGTAACTTAAAGTATTAACTATTGATGATATCAAAATTTGATAGGGGCCAGGGGCATTGAAAAGAAATATGTTGGCTTTGACTTTACTCTTTTAGTGCCGTCGGCTGACTCGACCGGCATAATAATTATGAGGATACCGAATCCACTTAGGTCCGCAATTAATCCTTTTCTCTAAGGCATTTATATATTATTTGCGGTAAATGCATTTCAGGTACTCAAGATAATTTAGGAATATATTCGTCGGCAAATGTTCGGGAAGAGTTTCTACGTAAAAAAATCATGATTGAAATTTGTAATTCTCTGCATGCGTTTTTGAGAGGCAAAGCAACCCATGCTTGTCTGACAAAATTATTAACACGAGCTAGAGTGTTCATTTGCCTACAAATCATTGTGTTGATGATAGAAAAGACCATGCGAACAAGATTTAATTAAAGGAGAATTAACCTCAAACAATAAAGACGATAGTGTTCAAAGGTGTTATTTATTCCTACTTGTAAGACTATATGGCTTCGCGTCAAAATATACGAGATCGATACGAATCAAGATTTTCTGAGCAAAATTTATCATCTGCTAGCAATATGTATCGTCTGCTAGCAATACATGGGGGCTGCCATTTTTTTTATGTGTACAAGAAGATTTTCTTAATCCAAATGCCCAATTGCCTTTTTCAAAATTAAAAAGCCATTTGAGATTAAAAATATAGAATAGATATGTCAATTTATTTTTAAACTGAAGATTTCCTTATATATTTCTGTTGAAAATCGATATTCACTTAATATAAATCTATTTTCTAGATACTGTGACGCAATGGACGGAGCAAATTAATTCAAATTTTATGGATGCTTCTTCCCTGAGCATCTATAGCGGCAAACTATGCATTCACCTGCTTTCGGATAATGGGACTTGAAAAGTCAGAATGCATGCTGCATATATTATGTTCTGCTCTGTTTGGCAAACCCAAGAAAATAGATTTTTGTTAAGCAAAACCAGACAATTTAAAAGTATCATTATAAAGATTTAATTTTTATAAATCATGTAAACACCCACTTTATATTAGCGAACTTCCGTTACATATGGGATTTTAGGTAATGAAGAAAATCAATTTAGGTCTTGGATGCAAAATATCTTCCTGACCGGAACATTTCTCAATGGTTCATGTACAAATCCAAATCAGCAAGAAAATGGCAGCCCCCATGTAAATGAGTAGGAGACGATACCGGGTGTTGGAATATCTTTATTTATACCCTTTTCTGATATCTTATTAGAAAATGATTTAGGCCAATAAGTAGGAATATATTACACCTTTCAATATAAGTAAATTTGTACTCAGGGGTTAATTCTCCTTTAAGTTTGCAGGGTCTTTTCTATTACATATTCACACTGGCGTAGCCAGACCTGTTTAACAGGGGGCACAGACCGGGAGTGACACAAAAAATCATAGTCACATACTTACACACACACAGGCACACACACCCGCAAAAACCCACAAACAGAGGCTGGGATAGGGTTAAAGGTAATGTATAGTTTTGGTAAGCCATAAAATAGTCTTCACTATTACCAGATTTCTTGGATTTTTGTTGATAAACAGCAAGATACTAGCAATACTAAGATGCTGTGAAGATTTCACCTCCTAAATTAGAATACTAAAAAAATGAGAGGCGAAAATTATTTAGATACCGGGCTATAGGGATATAAACTACAAAGCACCATGCACAATAAACGCGTGCAAAACCTCCGAGGATTGACTTTTTATACCACACACATTGACACACATGCCATCTCCTTTCGAAGCCCCGAGATTAATGTGCAAGGAGCCGTCGGGGTGGAAAGATCCTAGCGTAGGGCAGTATATTGCCGTGATCCAGCGTTCCTTACGGATATTTACACTAATTCACCGGAAATCATGGCTGCTATAACAAATGATCTCGTACAAACATCTTTTGATACAAGGATAACAAAATGAACCTATATTTACCACTTTTTTTCAATTTCCTTTTTGCTTTTTTCTACACAATAGATCACACAGTTCTTGTACATAAATTATATCATTGCGGAATCAGAGGCAAGGCCTTGGAGTGGTTCAGGAATTACCTTATAAACAGAAAACAATTTGTCCCTATCAATATAACTACGAATCTAGTCAAAATGTAATCAATTGTGGGGTACCCCAATGTTCGATTCTTGGTCCCTTAGTTTTATTATGTGGATTAACGACTTTTATAGATCGTCTCATTTATTATCTTTTAAATTATTCGCGGACGACTCAAATATTTTCTTTCGAATCGAAATCTACGCCAACTATTACAAACTGTAAACAATGAATTACTAATTGTGGTTAATTGGATTGGATTAGATCAAATTCCTTGAATCTTGACAAAACCAATTTCATGTTTTTCAGCAAAACATTACATACATTCCCGGGAACTGTTATCATGAACAACCGTGTCATATAAGCAAAGTTGAAACGACGCGATTTCTAGGTGTGACGATCGATGATGAACTTCATGGAAACCACGTGTACATAACCTTTGCAAAAAGGTATCCAGAAATATTGGTATCATTAATAAACTAAAACACCTTTTCCATTGGAAGATCCTTCATACATTATACTGCACTCTGACTTGTATTATCTCTCTCAAACTATGATATTCTTGCTTGGGGTAACTGTATTAAAAGTAACCTAAAGAGACTTCATATTTTACAAAAAAAAGTAATGAGATTTCATTTTATCAAGAATTAACGGGCACACACCAATTTATTATTACTAAAAATATCAGATTTATACTCCTACAATCTTTGTATGTATCAAAATTAAGAAATTACCTTCCAAAGCCCTACTGCAAATGTTTATTAAAATCAATGACATTCACAGATATCCAAGCCAAATCTCTTGCGCCCTCCACGTACCAAAAAGCTTGTTTTATAAAAAAAAAAAATTAAATGGTATATACTGGACCCCAACTTTGGAACTCACTTGACACGGCGTTGAAATCAACCCCAACTTTAACACATTTAAAACGTAGATATAAATTGTCCTTGTTGGATAGCTACAAAAATCATGAAACGTAAATGTATACTCGTATATTTAAACCAAATGTATTATACGGCCTCTTTCCTCTTGCTATTCCTCCACCTCTCCTAGTTATCACTGCCTCCTTATCCCACCCCCCCCCCCCTGTATTGCTTGTTCACAAAATTTGTGGGGGTTGTTTTTGTCTTTCTATCTCTCTCTCTCTCTCTCGCTATCCCTAGTACTGTTCACATCCCCTTCCCTTTTTGCCTCCTTTTTAAAACTTAACACTAGTGCTCAAATTAGCACGTTTCTTTCTTTTTGAGTCTCTGAAATACATGCCATGCTTACCTATACTCCTCCACCTTTGTTCTCCTTTACAATTACAATGTTTACATTAAACCAATCATCGCTTTATCAGTGTAAACCATAACCAAGTCCATTGAATGATGTTTTGTTATATGTATGTTTCAATTCCTATATTTGTTATGTTCCTGTTCTTAATTTTCATATGTACTGTTTCAAAAAATTGTAAAAAGATGTATATGTTTGTGGAAATCAATAAACTTTGAAAGCTTTAAAATTTGCCACCAAAACTGTACATGAGCTTTAAGGTCTAATATAAGTTCAGTGGATGACGTTTCTTCTTTGTTTATGCAGATGAACAGGGGGCCATGTACTCCTTGAGCCCCCCCCCCCCCCCCCCTCCTCCTCCTCCCCGGCTACGCCTATGTATATTAGTAATTATCTTACTATTTCAGATAAAGGGAACAGAAATCGAGAAATAACCAGAATGTTGAAAGAGAAAGAGAGAAGATGGGGCGGGGGTCGAGAGAGAGAGAGATAGAGAGAGAGACAGAAAGACAGAGAGAGAGAGTGATGAGGGGCGAGAGACGACTGTGGGTGAGACATAGAAGCGACAGCTTGTGGATAAGCGAAAGTTTTAACATTAAGAATGGAAGAGAACACCACACCACACCACAAAATGCTCAAAATAAACATTTGAATATCGTAGAGCATGATATAATATTATTACCTATATAAGGCATTTTGGCGGCTCATTAAAAACGCATATTTTTGTGCCTTGATTTGCGCGTGCAATATGAGAGCTTATAAAACGGGTTCAAGAATGTAGCCATCCTGATTGGTCAAATAACACAGGGCAAAAAGGCACGGCTGAGCTGCGCGTACGCGTACCTCTGGTGCGTGCAAACTTAAAGGGATACTCAACCGCAGATTGTGGACGTTTTAATGCCGCGAGAGGGCACCGTGATCGTTACCTGATTATGCCGTTGCGATCATGCGCTAGTGCGATCTGGTAACACGCAGGTTTTTATCGTGGCGTCAAACACACTCGGCTTGCGCCTCGTGCGTGTAGTACACCACGATAAAAACCTTTGTGTTGCCAGATCGCACCAACGCACTCCCAAGATGTGTCCTGAATATTTTAGTTAGATTCCTGTAAGATCACTCTTGAGAAAGAGTAACTTTATGTCCAGTAATAGATTCTGGTCCGCTAACGACAATGATATTTGGCAAAAAAGGGATTCCAAACGGCCCTTCGCAAACTTACCCATACGGTACCTCTCTAGTATTGCGTCGGACAATAATTTATTCAATCCTGCATGCAGTTTGAATTTGCAATACAAAGTTTGGTCCTGCCATGATGTGAGTTTTTAACTTGAAAGTCGAAGAACAAATCCTCGGGGAACGGTGCGTGCGCGCGGCGTCGAATCGCTAGCTATCTAGCTAGCTAGGTACACGTACGTAGTGCATATTTTGTGTTGCATAAATAAACTGCGCCGCGCGTACCATGCTTTGTGTTTATTGTGACGTCAGAGTGCAATTTCGTTTGATCCATTTGTTCCATTGCACGGTTGATGTCACCTACCTCACAATATACTATGTACATCGTTAGTGACGTCAGCGTGCAATGGTGCAAATGGATCAAACGTAATTGCACGCCTGGAGAATGATACTGTTCAACAGTACTTTTATCGGATGCCATGTGATTAAGAATTGACCAATGGGGTTGCAAGAAACTTAGTAGGTGTTGTATAATCATGTGTATAATATGCAGTATTTTGTCTTGTCTGTTTGCGTGCGCGCAAATAATGCAACGCATACACACATACGCACATGACATCATAAAGAGTTTAAGTTAAACTTGTGTCATCACAATGAAGTATGATGAGGAGCTCTATTTAACTGAATGTGGTTGGTTAAAATGATTGTTATTAAGTTCTAAATCATTTTCCTGTAGGGTATTGATAATAATTATATTGGATGGCTTTATTTCACGGAATACCAGAAAAATTCCACTCGTTAGGGCCAATATTCTCTGGTATCCCATTCAGAGCCATCCAATATAATATAAATACACGATTGTATATCTTATATAAAAGTTTGTATTTTTTTTCTTAAGACATCAGGTAAAACGTGTTGGTTTTCTCATTATTAATGATAAAATTCTTGTACATCTGTTACATTGTTTCTGATATGTAAACTTGCCTTGAACTTCAGTACGTTAATTTCGCTGTACAGTGTTTACATGTATTCCATCCTAAATGATGTAATGTAATATCACTGCATCGCCAATGCCATGACCTTCTCTCTTTTTCTCCTATTACTTCCATTGTTGATCATGATAATGATAATGATCAATAAAGTAATGTTGCTACTACATGTATAAATATGTATAAATATGTATATGCTGTGAAGAAGATTTTTTTCTCTCTGTGCATGATGGGGGTATGTCCTACACACCCCCCCCCCCCCCCCCCTGTAATGCGGCCCCTGTAAATAAGAGCGCAGAAAATGTAAAGAATAGCGACATGTGTAAACCTCGCATTGCTGACATAGCCATTTATACACAGAGTTTGGCCAACTCGGCTTCCGTAGGTAACAATATGGCGCATGTCGATTTGTCAGGCAAGCATGAAACAAAGGAATGTACGACATGCTGTGCCCAACTGAAACCGAGTTGGCCAAACTCTGTGCATGCATGGCTCTGATTGACGGATTGCTACTACCCCATCTACGGCTACTCCAGTCGGCCTTCATCTGTCAGAATTAGTAGGCGAGCCTCATAAAGTAATAAAGTAGGAATTATGTTATAGTAAACCATTTTTATATGATAATGCATGTGTTTGGGCGAATAACCCTACTGGAACCCAACTGGAAGAAGATAAGAACAGTGGTGGCGTAATCTGATTCTTCATTCCCTTGTTGACGCAATTTCTCTGTCGTCGGGTAATCTGGTTTTTCTTCTTGCTCGACAGCAAAGGAAAGTGATACTGACGCTGGTGGTAACAGTCATGAGAAAGCCGAGAATCCGGAAGGTAAAGATGAAAGACTCTGTTATGTCGAACATCAGTCCTGCATTTCAAAAAGAAATATGATAACAAAAACATGGCATCTATCGTCATTATTGTAGAACCAAGAATGTTATTAGCAATTTATAGATCATGAGGCTTTCCAAGTGGTTATTCTCGTAATTGAATCCGAATAAATCCGAAATTGCACTAAAACATTATTTATATTACGCAACATTTCGAAAACAGTGAATCTAAATTTATGTGGCACATGATTACTTTGCTCAGATATTGTGAAAGTAGGCTAAGCATTTACTACTCCTGACCCCATACGCGGACAAGCATTTATTTCCGCCTGGGGATGGCTGGGAGCTTATGCAAATTGCCGAATCCAAATTTTCCCGTTTCTAAATATCGCGAGCGAGCAAAGCAAGCTGGTAAAGAAAGACGTTTTATTCTGGTAAAAATGTTATTTCAGAATACACTTAATAACCACTGCCAACATATTGGTACTTTCAAAATTCTCGGGGGACTTCAAAATTCTCGGGGGACTTCTGCCCGCCCGACCCACTTTGTTACTTTTCATATTTAGAATAATTTTGTTGTAAAGTGCCTCTCTTGGCAATGGACATTAATACAGTGGCAAGGATTTGAACCAGTCATGCACCTCGTGGTATCCTGTGGCTTATCAACTAGAGCAGGACACCTCTACACATAACATTCAGCGAGGCTAATAATATTGTAATAACTTTATTTTATATAATGTATGTTTATGATACCTGTTAATAAACCGGAGAGAAAAATTCCTAAGCCAGTGCAGGAAGATGACATAGCCAACACTCCAGGAAAATTTTCCTCAGCCACAACTTCAGCGAGCATTGCATAGTAAATTGATGCCGCTCCGAATAACCCGAACCCCGATAAAAATGAGCAGGACACCAGATTGACAAGCGAGGAGTTGATGGTGTAGGCGAAGAGTGATAAAGTGGACAGCGTTGTCAGCGAGACGAAGACAGTTGGACTCCGGTGCGGTCGCCAAAGCAGGAGAATACCTGTGGAGATCCGAGCTGCAAGTCCTCCTGCAGATGCCGCCAATGGAAGATACGCGGCCCTGTATGCTTCGACTCCGACTGAGATGGCATAAGAGACCATGAAGACGAGCCAACCAATGTAAGAGATGTCCATTATAAAGCGACAAGGAAGAATTGTCAGGCTGAAAGTAAGTTCCTTTCTTAGGGAACCATACGCCAGCGCCTCGAGAACATTAGTCAAGAGGTTCCTGCATATGCGTTGGAATCGTGAAAAAACCGTTTCCCCTGTTTCCGTTTGGTTCTTCCGCGAATGGTCTTTGTTTTGACATACACATTTAGAACTGTCGTTCCCTTGTCTGGTGCTGTCGATAGAACCATTTTTTGATGCAAGAATTAGTGTGTGATGCTCTTCTTCTTCGTTGTCTTCTGACGACGAAACATTCGTTGATCTTTCAGCCAAATACCTCTTTTTGTCACAATCGGATTTAGAAATGTTCCGTTCATGCTTGACAGTGAAACGAGAGGTTGATGGTAAATCCAAAGTGTCTGATTGTGAGAACCGACCACTTTTCGAATATTCTGCAACCGTTTCTGCTTCACTATCACTAGACGTTGTCTCTGGGGCTTCTAACCTCAATCGCGGACTCTCCGTTTCTGCTTCCCTTGAACGTCCATTTTCAACTAGTAATCGGGGTGGTTTCAACGTCATGCTGAATGGAATCATATGCAAACTTAACGCCCCTAGGCAGGAAAGAGTCCCGTATAAGCCATAAGCAATGTACATTTTCATTGTAAAGAAGGGAATGACCAAAGTTCCAATAACAGATCCAATATGAGTTACGGTGTTGGCGAACCCGAAATACTCGCGATAGTGTTGTCGGAGAGTTACAACCATGTACTGCAACAACGCAGAGAAGCAGGAACCTGCAGTATAACCAAACAGAATCATGATGATTTCCTGAAATTCGATTATATATATTTAGAATACTTTTTAGGCGTATGACTGAAAGGGAGTCCACAGCAGAAAACGACAAATAACGAAAGTTTGAAAGAGTAATACGAAAATTACCAATTTCTGCAAATTGAGAAAATTATACAAAATGTCAAAATGGTGGATCAATTTTTATATAGGTGATGTATACTCGAATGATAAAAAATAGGAATTTCAATTCAGTTAAAATGAATATAATGTAGAATAGAAGGCATAGGAAATAGGATACTAAGTGGAAGTGAATGAGAGGAAAACAGCGTATCAAATATCATGAATATAAGGATCCGTTTACTGAACTGACTGGTAACATAAGTACCAGCACATCATAATATGTTAAGTCTTATAGCGTTAAAACTCTTTTTCCGGACAAAAAAAATAGAGCAGTCTCAAATTGTGAGTACCCTGACAATTTTTTTCGGGGGGGGGGGGGGGGAGTAACCAACTTAGAAATCTGCTTTCGACTTACCTGAAAGTATCATACATAACCCCATTCTCCATGTCTCCCTAGCCCAGATGGTACATAGAAGCGCGAAACTAGCTACACAGCTACCACCCACCACTACCAGTCGGCTGTTCAGTTTCCGCATTAGCAGGTCGGCAAGTGGAGCTGGAGGAAAATACACGCGTCCAAACAACTTAAAAGATTATGGTCTCTCATACCCATGTCACACCAGCGAAACCGACCCCACACTGACAGCAGACAAAACAAAAAAATTGCATAAGACCGAATGGTCAAGAATCGGTCGGTATGAAGTTGGTGTGGAGTCAGTTCATCAGTGTGACTGATGTATTACTTACACAAAGCATTATCACTAGAAATTATACTAAACTTTGATTATTTTAATATTTTTAAAGTCCTTGTAAAGATTTGTTTCGTATCCTTTTTGTTTAAATAATTATTCTTGATCGGACCAAAAACGTCACTGCAGATGTATGAATCCTTCCCCCCCCCCCCCCCCCCACAAGAAAAAGTAAATAAATATATTAAAGAAGAAAGAACCATCGAATCAAATACACGTTCCAGTGACGGCAATAAAGCAAAACTGAAGGGGAAAAAAACGTGTGTGTCTCTGATGCCCAGTACATGTTTCCCTCCAAATTCTGTTTTTTTGAGAGAAAAAAAATTATTGGCCGGTCCAACAACCCATTGACGGATCAGGGAAAGGGCATGATGGCTCGTGTCCACCCCTCCCCCCCCCCCCAAAAAAAAAAAAAAAAATTCAATTCAATTTTATTTTTCATACAAACAACAACGACAACAAAAACAAACAAACAACAACAACGAAAACAACAACAAAACAAAACAAAACAAAAGAAATACAAAAACAATCTGGCATACCTTTGGTAAATATTAATAATTCATTTGGGTTCGTTCGTGCGTCCAACTAAGTTTTATGCTAAAACTCACCGGGACAAAGGCCAGGGGGAGGGGGGCACTCAGTATATAGTGTGCGGTGGGTATGTGCCGCAGAGATGACCCCAATTTTGACCCTCAAATTTCCGTTCCAAAGCATACCATTTTTTTCTTGTTGAGAAAAAGAGAGAAAACCGTCCAAAGCTCCGCTTTTTTTTTCATTCAATCGTTCCGGCCGTTCTGGCCCGCCACGGCCCGTTTTGAAGAATATCATTTTTGGTGAAAAACTGAAAACGAGTTTCATTTCAGTTGCTTAATTCCTCCGAGCTTTACCCATTGCTTCCAATCCGGTTCCAATCCAACCCAGGCCCAGGGAATTAAGTATAAGCGCATACATGCGAATTAACCCCTCTTATATAAATACACACACCATAGACTAGCCATGACGTATATACACAGCGTATATTTAGCTAATGGGAGCTTGTGGGAACCAGTTCCGTAGAATCATATTTATATTACAGGATTTGAAGGTTTGCATGGTGAAGTTGTAATTCAGAAAAAGGTGGTTGTACCGCAAACCTTTTTCATATTTATATTGTAATCCAGTTCCAAAGACCCCCTTTTTTGTCTTGGCAGCGGCGCATACCTACAACTTTTAGGGTCGAGTTCCACCCCCCCCCCCCGGGACAAAGGTAAGACTTTGTTTCCCCCCCCCCCCCCCCCCCCCCCGAGAAACTTATGAGGGAGTTATTTCCCCCTTCCCGTGCGAAGCGCGAAAACTTTCACTTTAAAGCAAATTTTGCTCGTAGCGCCTTTTTTTTAGGATTTTTTATCTCACTTCGCCCGCTTTTTCGCTCTCGCTTTATTTTTGTTTGTTATGGGGCTGAATGGTGGTGGGCATGGCCCCCTTGTTCCCTCCCCCGGCTACGCCTATGATTTGTATATCGTTGTTACAAATCATATCTTGCTGATTTATTTTGAATTTCCAAAGAGAAATATATGTTTATATATTTAATAATAATAACAATAATAATAATAATGATCATAATAATGGTGATAGCGTTGAAGAGAGACATACTGAAGCTCTTCGTCTTGCACTCATCAGAGTATACCGCAAGAATGAACAGAAAGCCTTTCTGTTCATTTTTGCGAAATACTCTGATGAGTGCAAGACGAAAAGCTTTAGTATATCTCTCTTTAACGCCGTTTTCTGATTATGTAGTACTAAACATCTTTTCAATAATGGTGATGATAATAATGGTAATAGTTGTTATAATAATAATAATAATAATAGGCTAATAATAATAATTATTTTTATTATCATAATTATAATATAATACTGATAATATCCTCGATTATATAAGCATAATTTATACTTATCAATATAAGTTACACTTTTCTGGCCCTTTGTGAAGATGAATCCATGAATAACTTACAAAGCAACGCGCTGAGTGCCAACTGCGACGTGACGATGAAGCCTATGGTTGCATAACTGGTCTGCAACTGCACGACGAGAAAGGGAATGAGAACACCGTAAGACTTCATCAGTCCAACCAGTAGAAACCGCACGCCAAAGTTTGACATGAGAATGAAATATCGCCATGGTTCTAAAATCGAATGTTCCTGCTCATTCCTTTCCCGAGTTGTCATTATGATTAACTTACTGCCGTGTAGCATTTACCGCACTTGCATTATATCGCAATGTGAAGCAATCGCTTACTTCTTCTTGGCTGTAATGTACAGGCACCGTCAGGTGTATCATGAACCTACATAATTATAATATACTCGTACTCTCTTAAGTGCTGTGCAGGCGTATGTACACTGATTGAACAGTATCTCAATAAAAAGGGCATACAAGGGAGAACTATGTGCGGCACAAAAAGACATCCGTTGTTTAACACAGCTGGATCTTTTTTGGTCAATGTTCATTGTTTAGGGAACTATATGATTTGTAACTGCGAACTTTGATCTTGACATTTCTAAGCCAATTCGCCACAGGGCCAAATAGTCTGTATCGAATTGACTTAGAAATGTTATAGGCCAGGAACCTGTCCCGATGTAGTCACATTATTTTCAAAAGCGTAGCCAGGATTTTTCAATAGGGGGGGGGGCAGACGTGAAGGATCCAACCGCATAGCCAGGATTTCATTTTTAGGGGGCGGTTGTCAGCACGCGAAGAGTGCGAAATTGGTGATGAGCACGCATAGCGTGCTCCCCAGGGGGTGGGTGCAGGGAGGGGGAAGTTTTCTGACGGTTTACAGCAAATTTTAAGAGAAAGATAACAGCTCGTAGCAAACAACGTTTTAGGCGGAAAGTTAGAGTTCGACGCCCCGACTGCTTTTCAATTACTTGGACGCAACATTGCACTGTATGTAACAGGTGTTTCAGTTTTCATTTTCATTTTTAGTTTCATTTCCAACAGAACAGAACAAAACATTTGATTTAAACCAAAAAAGCGCGAAAGCTCTGACGTTTTACAATAAATTTAACAGAAAGATAACGGCTTGTAACACTTTTTTTTAGGCAGAAAGTTAGTTCGACTTCTGGCTGTTTTTCAATTATTGGACGCAATACTGCACTGTACGTAACAGGGGTGGGTGCAGGGCAGGGGGAAGTTTCCCCCTTCCCGCGCGAACCGCGAAAGCTCTGACGTTTTAGCAAATTTGAGAGAAAGATAACAGCTTGTAGCAAACAATTTTTTAGGCGATAAGTTAGAGTTCGACCTCCTGCTGCTTTTCAATTACTTGGAGGCAATATTGCACTGTATGTATCAGGGGTGGTTGCGGGGATGGGTAGGTGGGTGGGTGGTGGGTGCAGGGAGGGGGAGTTTCCCCCCTCACGGGGGAAGCGCGAAAGATCTTACGTTTTACAGCAAATTTGAGATAAGGATAAACGGCTCGGAGCAACAATTTTTTTAGGCGGAAAGTTATAGTTCGACGCCCTGACTGCTTGGTAGTTTTTTGGGCGTAATACTGCACTGTATGTAACAGGGGTGGGTCCAGGGAGGGGGAGTTTCCCCCTTCCTGCGCGAAGGGCCAAAGCTCGGACGTTTTAGCACTTTTTTTAAGGCGGAATGTTAGTTCGACGCCCTGGCTGCTTTTCATTTATTTGGACGTAATACTGCACTGTAACAGCGATGGATGCAGGGAGGGGGGAGTTTTCCCCTTTCCGCGCAAAGCGCGAAAGCTTTGACGTTTTAGCAAATTTAAGAGAAAGATAACGGCTCGTAGCACATTTATTTTTTGGCGGAAAGTTATTTCAACGTCCGGAATGCGTTTCAGTCATTTGGACGTAATACTGCACTAACACAGAGATGGGTGCAGGGAGGTGGGAGTTTTCCCCTTTCCGCGCGAAGCGCGAAAGCTCGGACATTTTAGCACCTTTTTTAAAGGCGGAATGTTAGTTCGACGCCCTGGCTGCTTTTCATTTATTTGGACGTAATATACTGCACTGTAACAGGGAAGGATGCAGGGAGGGGGGAGTTTTCCCCTTTCCGCGCAAATCGCGAAAGCTCTGACGTTTTAGCAAATTTGAGAGAAAGATAACGGCTCTTATAGCACGTTTTTGGGCGGAAAGTTATTTCAACATCCTGAATGCTTTTTAGTCATTTGGACGTAATACTGCATTGTATGTAGCAGGGCGGGGGAGGTTCCCCCTCCCCCACGAAGCGCCAAAGCTATTCCAACGTCCGAAATGCTTTTCAGTCATTGTATGTATCACGGGGGGGGGGGGGGGGGTTCCCCCCTTCCCGCGGGAAGCGCGAAAGCTGTGACATTTTAGCAAATTTAAGAGAAAGATAACGGCTCGTAGCAATTTTTTTTTTGCGGAAATTTATTTCAACGTCCGGAATGCTTTTCAGTCATTTAGACGTAATACTGTACTATAACAGAGATGGGTGCAGGGAGGGGGAGTTTCCCCCTTTCCGCGCGAAGCGCGAAAGCTCTGACGTTTTAGCAAATTTGAGAGAAAGGTAAACGGCTCGTAGCAAACAATTTTTTTAGGCGGCAAATTATAGTTTGACGCCCTGACTGCTTTTCAGTTATTCGGACGTAATAATGCACTGTATGTAACAAGGTGGGTGCGGGGAGGGGGAGTTTTCCCCTTGCCGCGCGAAGCGCGAAAGCTCTGACGTTTTAGCAAATTTAAGAGAAAGATAACAGCTTGTAGCAAACAATGTTTTAGGCGGAAAGTTTGAGTTCGACCCCCGACTGCTTTTCGATTACTTGGACGTAATATTGCACCGTATGTAACAGGGGTAGGTGCCGGGGAGCATGGCCCCCGGTGCCCCTGTCTACGCCAGTGATTATTTTACATATGAGATTTGACCCCTTACAGTTACTTAGACCATTCCCCAGATAACCCCCCCCCCCCCCAAAAAAAAAAAAAACAGCAACAACAACAACAAAACAACAACAACAACAAAATAAAAGAAACTTATGGCCCCCAATTCGGGTCAGTTTCAACCAAAGAGTATAAATACGAAGAGTGCACAGTCCCGAAATAAAGCACGCGTTTATGTCGTGGTACATGTCGATCGGCCGAGAGGAAAAGGTTGAAGTCTTTATCAAGATGTTTGTATTTTTTTTTCTCCTTTTTCTGTATCGCTTTTGGTAAAGCCGTAAAGGGCATAATCTTAATATTGACCCTTCAAATACAAACTTATGTCCCAAAACAAATAGGAATCAACTCTAACTGCACCAGGGACGAGATGGAGAGAGTTGGGAGGGGGAGCTAGGTGAGATGTTTGTATTTTTGTTAAAGTTATAAGTGCTGTGAAATATCTATTAGTATTTATGTGATGGGGGGGGGCGGGGAGTCCAAATATGTTCCCTGATATTAAGCAAACAATGTGATATCTGACGGGAATGCCAAGAAAATTCAAAAACAAAAAAATTAAATGCTATCTTTATTTTTTTCTAAATCAGAATATTTAATTTGATATCATGATTTATGCATATTATAGGGATTATAGATCTGTAATGTAAATTAATGGACTTATTCTGTTAAAAGTCAAGACAGAAAAAGCTTTTTCAAAAGGAGATTGCGTGCGAGCTATTCCTTATATAAATATAAAGATCAATTAAGAGTGGCGTATCCAAGATTCTCTTGGAATTTTTATTGGTGGCATATCCAGGAATGCACGTGCCTCTACGTGCCAGCCAAAAGGCAAAACCAAATCTGACATAATTTTATCTTAGTTACACATCGAATGAAAAGAAATGTGTGCCCCCACTGAGCGACTTTTGTTAAACCATGGAAGCTGGAAGGCCAAAAGGCAAAAGCATGCACATTCCCGGCGTTTATTGGACTTATCGAGCCTTACTTATACCCTTTCAGAGCTTTACATTTCATGTAAATTACAGACATAATGCAGCACTATGAACGGTGGAATAAAACAAACTGATTGCGTTATGTGCTGTGTATATCCGAGACAATTGTCAAGAAAAGTTCATTTTAATATGCTTCGTTTGTTTTTATAATACCTTATGCAGTATGAATGGAAATCTAACGATGCTGGGTGAGAATAATAAACGAGAGTCGTACACATTTACACGTGCCTAGAGAAAACATATCTTCGGGATCAGCCCTTGAGAGAAGAATAGAACATCCCATGCATGTTTTGAGTGACAAACCGTTCATGGCCATCTTTATAGTGACTATGCCAGTGACGAAAGGCAGATTTACCATCATATTTTGACATCCAAACGCAAAGATGGCTAACAGGTCTGCTAACAAACCCTGGGTCTAGATTGACCCAAATGGCTAACAAACCCCAGGGCTAGCCAGGGCTGTCACTCTCCATCCACCCTCAAATGTACAAACCCAACCTGGCATCCACAGGGGTAAAAATTGCCAATTTTCCAGACAAAGGACCCTAATTTGGGTTAGGGTTAGGCTATGTATAGTGCTTGGTCTATGTATAGTGCTTGGTCCAGGTTTGCAGTTTATAATTCGGTTAGTGTGAGAAATTACCGCGGAGCAATTGTCGCCGGAGCATATATATTTGTCGCACAACCAGTGGCGTATCTAAGTATTCTGGCGCCCCGGGCAAACCATCAAATCTGCGCCCCCTTCATACCCAAACTCAGTTTATTTAGCATTTTTAATTTAGAAATGATGGCACAACGTGAAAATTAGTTTTGATGCACATAACCCGGGGTTGTTACTTGTTAGCCCAAATTTGATGAATTATTGCATAAGCGAGGGAGCCACGCGACCGAGTGGCAGATTTTTCTCCCTTTTCACCCCTCAAATTGAAATTCTTAGGTATTTTCCCCTCAGAAAAAAAAGAATACAAGGGAATACAGCGATCTAGCAATATATATTTTTGTTTTAATTTTGAACATTCCTATTTTGGGAGCGCAAAATAAAGGAAAACCCTGAGGAAATATATTCAAGGAATTTAGCAAGGCAATTGCAAGGCAATTTTACGATTTCTTTCCAATGTTCTATACTTTTTCTCTTTGTGCACATATAGCCCATTTGGGGGAGCAACATTTAACAAGATCCTGCCTTATGCGGCGATGGGGTGGGGGCAAACAAACTAGAGTAAATTAATGGTTAACACTTTATAAACGCCATTGAGGGCGCGAAATAGCTAGATCCTGAACATAATTATGCGAGGGAGCAAAGCGACCGACCTTTAGAAGATTTTTCGCATTTCAAATCCCTATAAAACACAATTTCTTATGCATTTTGTCCTTGACTGGGGCACAGACAACCCTCAAACACCATATTCTTTTTGTATTTCTCCCCCTTTTTCTCTCTCTTTTGCGTTTTTTGGGCCCCCTTCAAGTGCCGCCCGGGGCACGTGCCCCCTCTGCCCCCCCCCCCCATCCGTAGATACGCCACTGCGCACAACCAGTACCGTGACCATAGACCGTGAAAAAGAGGCGTCAATTTGTTGTATAGTGATCTCTATAGCTTGAAGCGCATTCTAATATCATTTAGGATAGAATCAGAACATAACAAGACAACAAACTATTTTCTACAGCCTATAGTATGACATACTTTTCCACAGATTAGTGGCATCACAGCCACCACTATATCCACTTGGGCAATTGCTACAAGAACTGCCTGATGTGTACGGAGGATAGTCGATAAAGTTACCTCTGAAACATGATCATGCTGATAAAGTGGTGGAATAGAAAGAGGTCTTTAACAGTACTGGAACGTACTATTTATTCCTGATGTTTTTGTTTATTGTTTGTTTTAAAGCTATATCTGATTATCCTTGTGCAACATTTTGTATTAAATTACATTTGTCATTTTATCTTATTTCCATGAGCATCGCGGTTCATATGTGATAATTAGGTCTCTTTCCATGATCAACATAATTACACATTGATGGAATATTGAACATAATGATTACTGAACGTACTGAACAAAACGTCTCAATCAATCTATAAAGATGCAAATATTTCTAACACAAACAATACAGAAGTCATAGTATTGTTACATTTATAGTGTACATGTACGTTACATAACGATAGCACTTCGATTACACAGATAACTTTGATAACTAATAATAACCTGGGAAGATCTTGATTTCGTATCTATTACATGTACAATTAAAAATATTTAAAAACATACCCAGGAACGTAGTTACAGACTAGATAACCGAAGGGGTACGTTTTGACTCCAATTCTGTACGGACATGTACCCCATCCACATCCTATATCAGTACTATCAGCCCACACAGCCTGCAAAGAGAAACAGATTAACTCTAATACAAACAATATAGAAATGTATTTATAGTGGGTGTTACGTAACGAGGGCACTTCAGTTTCATAAATAACTTTGAGATGCTGCATTGCATCAATGTACTAAAATCATAATAATATCATATTACCTAATAAGATTGTTTGAACCGACCGTATTCTGCTCAAAAAAAAATATATAGCTCCTACCCTCCCCTGCTTCTCGCTTTCCGAACCAGAGCGAGGGCCATTACTGTGAAAGATGTCTCTCATAAATCAATGGATGGCCTATTTTGCCCTTCCCCAGAAGGTATTCTCTACGTATGCACAAAAGTTGTTTAGTATTGTAATAGATGAATAAGTATAATGGTCAGTTCTTGTATCATGCGCACATGTCTGTAAGACTTGACACTCCTAGCGCTCCACAATTATTACCCCGGCTTTAGTATGGCTGCTTTTACATCGCTCTAGCATTTTAATTAATTATTTCTTGCCAGGTACCCATTTACCACACCTGAGTCGACTGTGGCAGATGTAGATTAACGTCTTGTCAAAGGATGTTAGTACTGTAGTGGGGGCTGACTCGACCGACTTATGCATAACTCGGACGCACTCGGACTCACTCGGACTCACTCGGACTGAGCTGGGGATCGGGAGACCCGAGTAAAAACACATGTCAAGACTCAAGCTACAAAGTTGCACTTCACTGAACCAAGACCAAGAATAAAGTCTGTTTTGGAGAGTTCAACCAGTAGCAGTTGGGTAAGTCATATCACTTACTATATTATATGTAATATTAAGTACCTATAGTCCGGTGTGGCGTAGGACACGCCGACTATAATTGGCGTAGTCAGCGTTTTTCGATCCTTTTTCGTGGGGTCCCAACTATTCGTTTGTGTGCGGCGGGCATGGTACCTATTTAGCAGGCGCGGACTAATCGTGTCGCGATTGCGCTGGGGTACCGTACATGCTTCGCTCACTTTTCAAGCGGTGGACTCTCGACCTCGAAAGTGATCTCTAATTTCTTATATATTTTTTAATCGTTTTCGGTGCTGTATTTCCGTGAGTTTACCGTTGATTGTTCTGTGTGACCTGTGATTTTGATTGTATTTGTTCGATTATTGGTTATTTTCGTGACATTTTACGTGCCTTTTTGTGTTTCTGTTTTTGCTTTTGGCGCTGCGTGAGGCTGTGCCATTTCGGCATTGCTTCGAGCTTAGCGCTGGCTGTGCGACGCTCGCTGCAAGAGGGCGTAGGCACGTTTGCTTACTTTTTGATGTTTAGTGTCTATTGAGATTGGATAGTCCATTCTTAATTGATGTGCTTGCTCAAGCCACGGTTTTGGGCGTGATCATATTTGATTGTGATCACATGTTGTTTTTTTTTTTTCTCTCTCTCATGAGATAGGTTAGACTTCATTTGCTTTGCATAACAGAATAGATAAATAAAATAAGTAAATCCCTACAAATCAAGAGCTAAGTTGATAATAATAAATCAACAAAATAAATAAAATAAATAAAATAAATAAATCCCTACAACTCAAGAGCTAAGTTGATAATAATAAATCAACAAGATAGATAAATAAAGTAGAATAAATAAATTCCTGCCACTCAAGGGCTAAGTTGATAATCATTCAACGGAATAAATATATACTTGGAATTTTTTTTTTTAATGTTAATTTCTTTTGCATTCGCATTATAGTGCATTCAGTCTATTTTCTGAGCTTCACCTGAGTGGGTGTATTTCTGTGGCCTTTTCACAGATTCGGCTTAGAAATATTTTTTTTTTTTTATTTATTTAATTTCTTTTGCATTCGCATAGTTTGCTTTTCCCTACTTTGGAGTGGGGCAAGGTGTTCTGCTTTTTGCTCAAGCACTGTATGCCCAGTTAGGGTATTCTAGTCTGCTCCTTTTTTATATGTTGTTGGGGTAAATTTAAATACCATTAATAACTAGCTAATTATATACCTAACTGTACAATAAATAGTACCTCTGCTCGCGTGTCGGTTATACTTCCGCTTTGCGCATGCAGGTGTTCTGTTCTGGTCCAGTGCGTTACTGGGCAGTGGACAGCTGTACGGTCTCCGGACGCTGTCTTTGATACCGAGTGGCTGGGGTAAGTACCCAATCCATTTTTTCTACAAGACGACTTTGTTTTGTTTTTGAGGCCGCTTTATGTGCACAAAGTTTTTCATGTATTATCTGTGTGCATCTTGGTGATTCACTGTGTGATTGTTATTGTCGTGCGGTTATTCGCGCATGTTTTTCAGCGCGGGAAGGATATATTTTCGATATAACATAAGTACTGAATATTTTGTTTTTAGGCTAGTAGATTAGATTTAAGTACAGGGTGCTGATTAATAGTACACCTATGGACAGAGTCCATGTTAATTCGTGCTTTGCTGAGGAGTTGGCCGGCATTCCGGGGATTGGCCCGGATCATGCTCAGCGGCTGCTGCAGATACGGGCACGTCTAGGGGAGTTTTCTCCCGGCTCTTTTCGGGAGTGGGCGGACAGGCTGGCATCCATCGGCCTGAATACGTCCTCCCGTATTTAGATTTTTCTCTCCCGCGGCCAGCACCCACCCCCCCCCCCCCCCCGGGGGGGGGGGTAGTGACCGCACTCCGTCACGGTCTGGGGGTCTTTCATTGGGGGAAACACCGTCCACCTCTTTGGATGGTATGCCTTTGGGCCCTGTGCCTGCGGCCAGTGGCGCCTTTTCAGTTCCCCCGGTGTATAGTTATGACCGCTAACCGCCCCCGCCCCGCCTGCTGAGCCACAACACCCTCGGGCAAGAACTAGGCCAGACAGGAACCATCCTGGGGCTCCATGCCCGCGCTATGACGATGTGAGGGATTCTTCCCCCTCTCAGTCTACACCGTTTGCCAGTTCCCAGGGAACACGGCAGGCGGCATATCCTGTGGGACATCACTCCCCAGGATACCTTTCCGCTGCGGGATGTCGGAGACAACAGGACAATTCGCCCCTGCTCCGGCCGACACGGAACGTCTCAGTCCCAAAGTCTATAACTTATAATGGGACAGGTAACTGGCGTACATTCTTTGGAAAATTCCAAACATTTGCTGCCCAACATAGATGGACAGCAGAGGAATGTACATCGCAGCTCTATTGGTGTCTCCAAGACAGAGCGGCAGACTATTTTACCACGCTGGTTAAACGAGACCCAGCCCCTCAGTTCTACGGCCTGGAGCCACATGGAGAAAAGGTTTGACGGGCAACTCCAACCCGAGTTTGCCCATGTCGAGTTTGCCGGTGCACGCCAAGGCCCTGCCGAGTCAATACTGGATTGGGCTGACCGTCTTACCCAGTTAGCCTCTCAGGCATTCATGCGTATTCCCGTCGACCAAGTGGAGCGACAAATCATTACTCGGTTTTGTCAGGGCTGCTCCGATCGGGAAATCGGTCAACAGGTGTTAAATCGCCGGTTTTCAACAATTAAGGAGGCCACCCTCCATGCGCAATGGGTACAGCAGACTGAAGCACCGCAAAGGTGGACATTCGTTCCCCTGACCTGACTGGCGAGGATGACAGGCTCTCCCGAATGGACCACGGCCTGGCAACTCTCAATGCCAAAATCAACCAGTACCAGGTAGATTTGAGGAGGGACATTGATGCACAAATCTCTCCACTGGCCCAGCAAGTGCAACAGCTGACGGCCATGGTGAAGCAGCTGTGCCAGCAGGCTCGGACTCCTTCACCAGCACCGCAGCGTGCCCCCACCCGTGCTTCCTCTCCGGGATCAGCACGTGGTTCTCCCCGGCCCTCTGTAGCATCTCAACGGGCCTCCTCATGTCCCACTTCTATCAAACGCGCCAATGCGTGTTTCAACTGTGGGGGACAAGGCCACTTCCAGCAGGCCTGTCCGTCACCGCGAAAGTAGGGGTCAAGAGCCATAGCCACACAGAGAGTGGCGGCTGTGGTGGAGGATGGAGAAAATTTAAACGCGAATGAGTCAGGGGAAGAGGCCAACCCCTGGAAAATGCACCATCCATGGGTACCCCAACACAGGAGGAGCAAGAGACCCTACTGGAGGGCACCCAATCCTTAACAGAGGATCAGGTGCAGTCGTTAATTGAATATGTGGACCAGCTGGACTCGGCTACACTTAGTGTATCAGAGCCCGAGGCAGGTCCAGGAGTATCAGGGCCACAGTTTGAGCCAACTGAGACCAACCCCCCTGCTTCCAAACCCACCGACATGGATGTGCCCAACAGCGCTACCGGGCCAGTATCTACTGATCGATTGAATGGGAGTGAAGGGCCGGACCAAGGTGAGCAGTTTGTTGTTTGCCAACTCCGGTCTGTTGTTTGCCAACTCCGGTCTGACTCATTGCTCCGGGTTCGCCTGAAAATCGGCAATCGGCTGCTTCGAGCAGTAGTGGATACAGCGGCCCAGGTCACGTTGATCTCGGATAGGGTTCTTAAGAAATTGGACCGTCAACCACTAGCAATCCGGGAAGTAACCCTTAGGAATGCAGGCCGCGACCTCACTATGAAGGGGTTGGCGGTGGGCCCAGTCAAAATTCAGCTGGGCCAACAGCATTTCGACGAGGACGTCCATGTTGCCCCGATTGAGGATGATATGCTTCTCGGGCTAGATTTTCTACGACGCCATCGAATTGATGTACACATCAAGGACATGGAACTTGTCATGGAAAAGCAGGCCATCCCAATGGAATTCGGGATTACCCCAGAACAAGATAGGGTGGCCAGGGTCACACTCCAATATCGAGTGGTGATCCCTCCTAATAGAGTGAAAAGAATGACTGGGGTAATCGACCAACGGATGCTCGGCGCCGATATGACCGCGGCGAATCTCCCGGTTACAGCACGGGAGTTGAATCTGCTGGGGCCAACGGGCCTACCAGCAAGCCCGCCCTATGCCGTATCGGCAGGGGGTCTCCCCAGCAGTTATTTGGCTGCATGGGTAGCACCGCAGGGGCAGGGTTTTTGGGGCCCTCGGGTCCCTCGACCCAAAGTGCCCCCAGATTTCCCAGTTTTTGGTGGACCTGGCCCTTCTACAGCTGGAGGGCTCCCCACGGAGACCCGCCCTTCCAATTTGGAAGGGCTCTCCAAACGCCCTTCCGATCTGGGACGCCCTGCCAAGGCAACTGAGGAATCCGCCGCTGGCACGGGGCAGACCACCCCTGAGGAGGATCCGACTTCCGGATCTCGTCGGGGTAAGAGTGACGGCTGGAGGGCCGTCTCTCACCGCCGCCATCGCAGCAGAGCCCCCAAGGCAGCTCCGGCACCGCCAGGGGTAGGAGAGGGTCAAGGCCGTAGAGATCCTCCGGACCGGGTTCGGAACAAACAGGCTGCTCCCGCAGCTGCCGCCTCATCTGTTTCCTCTGGGCGTCCCTCCCGGGTAACACTGTCTCGGGATCAACCGTGGCCCGTGGATGGATGCTCTAAGCGCACAAGCCGGCTGAGGAGACTTGTGTATATAAACTTCCCAGTTTGCTACCGACCTGTCTCCGGCCGGGCAGAAGGACTGGCCAGCAGGCGGGTCGAAGGGCTGCACTTTATGGAGCAAGCCCTTGCAAAAGCAAGAGGAGGAACCATCGAGGGGCTGGTCCGCTTGGTAAATGGCTCTTGGAGAGCCAAACACGGATCGGTCACAGATGACCTGGAGGCAGATATGGGGGCATTATGCAGGCACATGGGCTGGCCAGAAAAGCCCCGGTTTACCATCCAGCCGCTCACTTCCCCTGCATACCTGTTACATCCCCGGGTTCTGGCATTCCTGTTTAACAGGTTGACTGCCGCACAGAAGACGGCCTTAAGTGCTCGTACACGTGCCGTCCCTGTGACCCTGGCTGCCCCGCCTCCGGAGGGCGCGGTGCGCACAGGATCCCCTTCGGGAGGTCCTAGTGACGCTGCAGCCCCCAGGATCAACCCGGATAATACCACCCCGATGGGTCGTCCATGGACCCATGATCCCCAGGCTGAGCAAACTGAAGCTCAGTCCGAAGTTGCTCGAGAGGAGCCCATGGATGTGTCGGAGCCAGCGGATCTAGGAACTCAGGCCGATCTGCAACTCCATCGTTGGAAGCTTTGGGGACTCATGAGGTGGCCCCTCCACCATCTGCTGCTTCACTTTCCTCGGAGAGGGAGAGGGGAGAGGGGATAAAGGAGGAAGGCCAAACCACGCCCGGCTTGGCTCCGGCCCCTCAGTCAACCGAAAACCAAGCCACACTTGGCTTGGCTCTAGCCCCCAAGCCAACTCCATCCACTGCTAGCACGATGAAAACCGTCCCGGCAGACCTCACAGTTGACCGTGAAGCAGATGGGCCGAGCAACATCCCCTGGATGTAAACCTACCGCCAAGATTCCCCGTCCCAGGCCATCGACAAGTCATGTCGATTTGTCACGGCCCAGGAAGCGCTCCTCCAAGGAGAATGCTCCGGCTCCATTGTGGGTGGTGGATTCCCATGCCCACTTTGACCGGCTGGAGCGGGACCAAGGTCGGACAGGTATGGGGTGTTCTGGCCTTCAACTTGAAGGGAAGTAGTAGTTGGCCCGAGTCACGGACCAAAATAATAATTCCAATCAAACATAATCCAAATCACACGTTATAATCCAAATCATAGGTACCTGTAAATATCAATAACTGGTTTTTGAGGCTTACAACCACGAGTTGTTACTTTTTTGGTGTTGCTGTATAGTTTCCTATTGGTCTTTGTTAATGTTGACAAGTTGTTGAGGGCTGTGACCCATTGTTGAGGGCTGTGACCCATATGTTGTTCTAGTTGTTGGTTATTTAATTGATTATGTGATTTATCGGGTGATTTGCTGCAGTGGATAGGACAGAAAGAAAAGAAAAGAAAAGAAAAATAGAATGTCACCGTAAATTTGGTTGACATATATTTTGTATAGTGACATTTGTAATTTGGGTTTTAAAGGGGCATAGACGACTCCCCTGGGTCCTTCGCTCCCCGTACTGCTCCCCCCCCCCCCCCCCCCGCCTCTGTCGCATACACCGGGGTAAAGCAAACTTCTATTGGGGCTATGCCCCTCCCGGGAGGTTGCTTTTATGCGACGGGGGAGAGTGTAGTGGGGGCTGACTCGACCGACTTAGGCATAACTCGGACGCACTCGGACTCACTCGGACTCACTCGGACTGAGCTGGGGATCGGGAGACCCGAGTAAAAACACATGTCAAGACTCAAGCTACAAAGTTGCACTTCACTGAACCAAGACCAAGAATAAAGTCTGTTTTGGAGAGTTCAACCAGTAGCAGTTGGGTAAGTCATGTCACTTACTATATTATATGTAATATTAAGTACCTATAGTCCGGTGTGGCGTAGGACACGCCGACTATAGTACTGTGGTAGGAGTTTATGATTATTGGGAGTAAACAAAGATTAAATATTTTTATAAAAGATAGTGTTTTAATAAAATATGAAGATATATATATCGAACAATAAGAATTTCAAGTGCTTAGGTGTTATAATTGATGAAAATTTGTTATGGAATGATCATGTTAATTATGTATGCAGAAAAGCATATGCCGGACTTGCCATGCTTAAACGAGTAAAACCATATGTAGATGACATATTGAAACTTTTATATAATTGTCTTATACAATCACAAATTGATTATTGTTGCGAAATTTGGGGCAATAAATTTTTCAGCCATATTGATAAAATAACAAAATTACAAAAGAGGGCTGCAAAAATGATTTTAAAGTGGAACTTTTATACGCCTTCGAAAGAATTATTTATTCGTTTGAAATGGTTACCTTTTCATGAAAGAATGAAATATTTTAAATGTGTATATGTATTTAAAAGTCTCAATAATTTATCCTCAGATTATTATAAGGATGTTTTTAAAGAAGTGTCATTTATGCATGATTTTAACACAAGGCAAAGTGCAAATCAAGACCTAATTCTTGGTAAATGTCGTACGGAATATTATAAGAGTGCAATATGTTACGATGGTGCAAGTCTATGGAACAAGTTGCCTTTGAATATTAAGCAGATCAGTAATTTAGATAATTTTAAAGCAACACTAATTAAGAAACACTATTTTGACCTTGCCGTTGAGACAATATAAGTCTTAATACATATATATTAACTGCCGGCGTTCATATTGTAATTTCCATTATTACTTGTGACATTTATCTTGATTTCTTCCATAGCAATATCCTCACAATGTCATTGTTTTATAATTACTTCAATTTTAACCAATTTTATAATGTTAGTTATTGATAAGTTTGTTTAGCAATATTCATTTTTCTTGTTATATTATCTCTTCGTAATCTCATTATATTGATTTCCTCAAACCTTTTCTCGATGTATTATATTTTACCCATTGGGTGTATTTCTATTTTTAAACTGTATATATTTGTATCTCAGGGCCCCATGGACGATCAAATTTTGTTGAATGGGCTACCCTGGGGAAATATGAATAAATAAATAAATTCGAACCTCGCATCTTGTTGTTCAAAGTCCGGTAACTTTTCCACTGGACTACAACACCTCTGTATTAAAAAATCATTTTTAAAATGATTTAAGTAGTTTCGAATGTTGTAGCAATTTAATTGTTTTGCATTTGCATATCATTATGGTATGGCTTGCAGTCAATGATGTTATACTATGGTAGCTAAGTATCAGATTGATTTGACAGATTGACTTTTTTTTAATGTGATTTAAACACGAAACAATAAATTGCTTTAATGTTAACATTTATTAAACCAGACATGACCAGCACTGGAACTCGTTTCTGGTTACATTTATATTTTGGTCATGATACTTGTTTACGTTATTCCATATGGTGTGAAAATTGAAAATATTGTGACGTATTGTATTTTGATATTGGTAAAGAAATGCAATCATAAGGCACATTCTTTAAAAGAATAGGCCTACCTGGGTATAATGTCCGCATACATCACTAGGTGTACACGAGTTGGAGTTAAAGTCATAGTCGGCCTTCTCATCGTTCCACAGATCCATGTAGTCGTTCATCGAATATCCCTAGCCGTAAGCGAGATTCTGGCCAACCCACCACCAGTCATCCGTCTCACGATCCCCGGCGGAGTTAAGGCTAAAGGTACACTGGTCAGCCAAGGATTGAGCCATCTGGGCCAGCTCGTCGTTCCATCGCTGTAATGGTAAATAACTTGTTAAGAAACTTGAATGATTCAAGTAGACAACATTCTCGATAACTTCCCAAGTAGTTGTCAGAAGACAAGAATTAAAGACGGAAACTTCTGTTTTGTTGCAACCATTGGACTCGCGTAGCTTCCAAATAGTTGTCGGAATGTCCGAAACTCCGTTCGTTTGGCCTTTGGTCTCCAAAATATTGCGAATAGACATCATGATGGAAACGAGGCCAAAACTTCAATCTTGGGTTCAGGCCTTCTTTGTCTTTAATCTCGCAAGCCTCATAGTTGTCAGAGGACCCCAAGACCATTACTTCGGCCTTGTTGGCCCATGGTTTCGCAGAACTCCAAAGTAGTTGTCAGGAGACTGGAGACCCTCAACACCAAAACTTCGGTCTAGTTAGCCTTGGGTCTAGTCGAGCTTTCAAAAAGTTATCAAAATTCCTGCGTTTGTTTTTTAGTCTTTCTACATTTTGGCATATTGTGTTCTCGCAAACCTCCTAAATCATGTAAATAGTTGCCAGAAGGCCCGTGATTCCGCCAAAACTTCGGTCTTCTTAGCCTATGGTCTCCCGAACCTTCAAATAGTTGTCAACAGGTAAAAACGAGACAAAAGTTTATGTCTCGTTGCTTTTAACCTTGTTTGCCTTTAGTTCTCGCAAACCTCCCAAATCGGTTAAAGAGACCGTGGGCCTATGGTTTTACGAACCTCCCAAATAGTTGCTAAAAAGTAAACGAAAGGAAACTTCCTGTCTTGTTTGCTTTTGGTTTTGTTTGTCTTTAGTCTCGCAAACTCGGCTTTCAAATAGTCATAAAGAGGCGGCAAAAAGTCAGAAGATAAACGAGACCAAACAAAGTTTCGTACTCGTTGGTCTTTTGTCCTGAATGTCTTCAGTCTCTTAAATCTTCTGCATTTGAAGTCCTTCGTTCAACTAGAATGCTCCTAGCACCAGAACTGTAAGCAACCACACAACGACCCAGAGTACAAATTAATTACTCGTCTAAGGTGATGTTGATTGTCTTTGGAAAAGTTGTATTGATGTGTTATTTTCTTAATTCTGAGGCGGGAACCGTACCGAGATTTTTTTTTTTTTTTTCATTTTCGATTCGACGAAAATATAGTCAGATGAACCTATGGGGGTGTTGCTAGCCAAATATGAAACTAGCGTAGTCTAAACGTAGTAGCATAAGACGCGAATAGAAAGCTGGAAACAATCCATAACCGATTTCGAAAATCAGTTGGTGCAGCATGTAATTTATGTTATCAGAAATGTAAATAATTAAATGCTGTTGGTTAGACATAATGTTGCATGGGCGGTCGATTTTTAGGCAAAATTTCAATGCAAATCAATATTTGAACGGAAACTGCAGCGCCCAGAGCTAGGGAAAGTGACTGTTTATGCTTGGAAATTTCGATCTCAGTATCATGTTAAGTCTGTTTCTCTTTTTTTCGGTCTTGCCATCGTTAAGTACTTACTTCGATCTTTAGCGCAATAGATATATTGTGGTATTGTCATCACAAATGTAATAGATTTATCTATTTCTATAATGAGTTGTATGGATCATGCCGTCAAAATGGGTCTCTCTATACCGTAGATTGCAAGGAGACAGAAGTAGATACATCGAGCTTTAGGCCTACCTGCAAATGTTCTTGAGAAAAAAAAGACAGAGTATTATGTGCTTAGAAAACGATGAAGATTTTGATGTACATAGATAGATCCCTTGTAAACTTTGCCAGCAGAAAATGACTCAAACTCAGATTAGTACATTATCAGCTAAAAGGGCTACCTAGTACCTTTTGGGAAACATTATGCCTCCCCCTCCGCTCCCCCTCTCCCGGCTGATTGATTCTGTTAAGGGGCAGCTGGGCTTTATTTATCTTCTCGAAATTCTCGGTTTCTCTCTCTGCCCCCCCCCCCCCCCTTCACTCGGAGAAAATCAAACGAGTTAAGCTTACCAGAGGAACCATGTTGGAAGCAGAAGGGCTCACATCACCACGGTAGCTGTTATGTCTGGACACGATTTTCGCTTTCTCAGAGTCGGTAAGTCCTGAAGTAGAAGCCCCCCTCTTTGGACGATCTAAGCCAGATCCAGTCAATTTGCCTTTAAACAGGTGGCCAAGCGGGGCCACATCCACCGGGCTTCAGCCACAGGGCTGGCCTGGCCCAGGGAAATTACGGCCAAAAGCGCAAGACACAGTGCAGGAATCATCTTGAGACGTTGTATGTGTAGACAGAAACTCATTTGAAACATATGCTACGGTTATCCATCTGTCTTGACACTTATAACAGTATAGTTCTGCTCAGATATTGACACAGTCATTTGACAATTCTAGATAAAATATAAAGAAGGGATTATCCTCAGGATGACGTCACGAAAAGGGTGGGTTTGTCGACAGATGGAAGGCATTATCGTCAGCCCCGGTGGAGCCACTCCCCCGCAGAGGGGGACGCGTATGACCGTTACCAAAAATGCAAATAACCCCCTTTTGCAGTAAATTTCAAGGACATTTTGTCAAATTTAACCCCCTTTTTTACGTCAAAACAAGGACAAAATGGTACTTTGAAATACCCCTATTTTTAAGATTGTAAGGAAACTTTCCCCTATTTTACCATATTTCAAGGAAAAGATATTTATACCCTTTTTCATTAACATATAGGTGTCCAAGACCCGATTCCTCAAATTACAAGTTCACACACAATTAATATAAGGAAAATGCATTTTTTAATGTGTTATTCATTTAAAAATATTTCGGCAATAGTGCATAATTATAAACTCCTGGGGAAAAAACCACTGAACTCTATGGTTATTGAAATAAGCACTATGTCTGACCACTCAAAAATAGGCGAGGTTAAATAACCTCATACCGACTTATACATGTACAAGCTTATCTGAAGATAACCTTGTACTCCAGACTAGCTTTTATGGGTGAATAGGCTTCAACAGCTTTTGTGTGTATCAGCTTGCCTATTTCCAGTCTAGATCATTCATACACGAGATGGCCTATGGGTGGGCCCTTGCCTATGTGGGACTGTATCCAACATTCACTGTTGCAGCAGTCACAAACAGACAACAAAATTGCTCTAAGCAAGATTTGATTTTCTTTAATTTGCTAGATTACCTGATTCATGGACTCTTCATTAACTAGTCTTACTTACTCATTTACTGTGCCACAAATTTGGGGATTCAGAATTGAAAATAAAATTTTAAAGTTTGACTAAATTAGAGAGAAAATGGGTGCTCTTTACATGTATTTTTGCCTTCTAATCACGAATCTGCCAATCGATTGTCCAAATTATGTCTCGTTTTGGCGAAAAAGGGGGAAAAGTAGAGGTTTTGGGACCGTTCCTTAAAACTCGTGAGCTGATTGGCTAACCCCCAAGTGACGTATGAAAAGAGGCACAAGATCTGCAGGCTGCAGCATATAATATTGTACACAGAATGCGGTATTTGACCCCTCTGTTCAACGGACAATTTATGAAAAAAGGAAATTAATCAATATAATCTTAGGACTGAATAATCATTAGCAATATATTTTCTACAAGGTCAGAAAACGCTTTTTCCCAAATATACAGCTCTTGTTTTGTTTTTTAGCTTTTCTTTTGAACAATGTTCTCATCCATCTGAACTTGCCGAACGAAAATTTTGCATTGGTCATAAACGCGTGCACAGCCGTTTTATGCGTCTGTATGTACTACACATCTTTAGTACGGCAGTGACTATGTTCCCCTCGTACATAGCGACTGGTTAAAGCCTTTGTTTTGTTTATTTCACTTACGGCTTTTTTTTTTACTTCGCTTTACATAGTACATTAGTACTGACTTAGATTTTGGCTGAATTCGAGTAACTTATATAGGCCTAGAGAGAGGAAAAGTGCCCGCGATTCCGAGTTGGAGGACTTTTCTGAGCCATGCAGATACGAACTCTGATTTATCAGATGATTTATCAGACCCCGAAGACAAAGACGCTCGAGTGGCAAGGGGAAATTCGACCATATTATATGTTTGAACCCCTCGCAGAATACGGTGAAGGGCCGTGGGTGAAGTAACTCCAGGGAGCTCCAACGCGTTGGAGCTCCCTGGAGTTACGGGTGAAGTAGACCGAAAATGCTGTCTCGCGTTCCTTAGGTCGTCGTAGCTAACGATCGAGAGACAGAATTTTCGGTCTACGAGTGAAGCTGCTGCAGCTGCTGTCGTTGAAAAACAAATTGGAAGACTTGACTCCAAGTCTGATCTTTGGAATAGCTGAATCTTTTACCTAGCTTATCCTTCTCTTCATGCCAAATTCGGATTACAGGCCAGGATTCTCAAAATCATCTTCGGCAAAGTGATCGCTGCAGATTGTACTCCACTCACTTGGCCGGCCCTTGCCACTCTGCCCGCGTGAGCTTTACCCACAATTTCCGTAGATTTTCATCTTTAGGAAAATGATGTAGGCTTACACCATCTTTAGGGGTCTTGCTACAGCCCGCAACTATACACCGATTAGGCATTATTGATGAAACTGTGTCCCAAAATCAAAGTTATTGTGAGGAATTAAACACACGAAAATACGCAATGCAAATGGTCGATGCGGTGAATATCATGCTCGGCACCGGGCTGGGCCTGCCGGGGGCCTCCGGGCGCGCACGCGCGGTATAGGTTAGTGGAATATTTTCCCTTACTTTTCATGCGTCGCGTGATCACGATGTCGCTTCGATGGGGTTTTTTTAGGGGCGGGGCTTATGACTGTGTAAATCAGCAAAAATGTACTTTTCAAATGATTATAAAATATGAATGAATGCATAAAAAATTGTGTGATGGATATTTTTTGGCTCCTGATGACACCTTCCTACGAAAAATGGGCAATTATTTCTTTATTTTAGTGACCCTTTAAATAATTATTTTCCTCTCATAACTCATGATGTATGAATTGTCTAGACTGGAAAAAGGCCAGCTGATACTCACACAAAGCTATTGAAGCCTATTCACCTATAAAAGCTAGTCTGGAGTACAAGGTTATCTTCAGATAAGCTTGTACGTATAACTTAAGCAGCAATGGCCTATGAGTCACTTATACATGTACAAGTTTATCTGAAGATAACCTTGTACTCCAGACTAGCTTTTACGGGTGAATAGGCTTCAGTAGCTTTTGTGTGTATCAGCAGGCCCTTTTCCAGGCTAGATCATTCATACAGGAGAGGAAAATAATTATTTAAAATTTCACTTTCAAGTCTGAATCCCTACATTTGTGGCAAAGTAAGAGTTGAAGAGTCCCTGAATCAGGAAATCTAGCAAATTTAAGAAAATTAAATCTTGTTTAGAGCAATTTTGTTGTCTGCTTTGGACTGCTGCAACAGTCAATGTTGGACACAGTCCCACATAGGCAAGGGCCTATGAGTGCCTATGATGCCTATGATGAGTATGACTATGAGTGCCTCATACCCATACATAAACTAACATGAAAGCGTATGAAAGGGACTGTTAGTTACTGTTAGTGTTACTGTAGTGTTAGTGTCAGTGTTAGTGTTACTTGAACTATTCATACCTGTGATTTGTGAAACATAACACAAGTCCTTTCACACGACTTTCACGAACATCACGATTCATGCAGTTGACTGCAGCGCAAGACCGCATCTTCCCACTTCATCTTTGAAGGGCATATGATGAGTGAAAATAGTCCTTCAAACTTGGTCAAATGTTACAATACAGCGGCGACCTTCCGGAATTGTTATGAGGGAAACAAGATGGCGCTGGCGAGCTGCCAGTGGCGTCATGTTGCCTAGGCTATGGCTAATCAGCGTGCAGCGAGCGATCGAGCCCAACAGTGGGAAAAACTTACCTTCACGTCCGCCATCTTGCTGAGTGACGGCAGTGCGGGGATTTTTTTCTCAACGATGAACGCGCCCTCCCCGGCAGGCCCGCAGCTAGCGAATCGACTCCGGGATTTTTCTTCATGGGTTTTCTTCCCTTTTCCTGACCCCTATTTTATCAATTTCGAGGACACCTGCGCACCCCTATTTTCTATATTTCGAGGAATATTCTGTCCGCGGACGTTCCTTGAAATTCACCCCTATATCCGCGATTTTGGTAACGGTCATGCGGTCCCCAAGTCACATTGAGTGGCTCCACCGGGTCGTCAGCACGGAAAAGGATCAAGCTAAGGAATTTGCATGTGTATCTATTGCAGTTTTGCTAGTATTTGCAGTAACCTTTGGATACTCCATTGAAAAGAAAAAAAACGTTTTCACAGAGCTGATCATTTATTCAACTTCTTAAAACCGTAAATACACTGAAAGTACTTCCGTAGTGAACCCAGTTTAGAATGGCAAGGCCAAATGTTTTTAAACATGTTAAATGTACCATCTATAGCGTATTCGAAGAGGGCTTCGCTAACAGATTTCTACTCACAATTTACCAACTATCCAATTGGATATTTTTCTCATTAAAGGGAAAATCCACCCTGGTATTAAGTTGATTTAAATAAAAGCAGAAAATGAGAGAAACAGGTTAGTAACGGTTTGAGCAAAATCCGATTAAAGATAAATCCGATGAAAGTTATGCATTTTTGAAGTAATCAATGAAACACAAATTGGCAACTCCGTGATGTGTCTTGCGAGCTCCCATCCCATTTGCTCAGTACAGAAAATTTCATCAATTTTCATTTTCTTATAGTTGTTGATGAATGAATAGATTTGTTTCATACAGGTTTCGTGTAAAAAGATATGAGCAATGGTTATAATTAATGTCCTCAGAGAGAAGGACATTCTTTAAAAAGCATACATAGACAACTGAGTTTCGTATAACTTTTCATTAGCATATTATTGCATCTTTTTCTTAGATATTTGGATAATGCCTACTGGGCAATGTTAATAATAGGAAATCATAGCATCTTCGATAGTCTGATGCGATCAGGATTCACTGGAATCAAATTTTGCCGTATATTTGATATGAGCACTAACAACGCGTTTCATGGTACTTTGATATTATATCTAATACCTTACTGCTAGCGAATTGATATGACATTTTGCTGCATTTACAATGTAAAACGCGATGGCCGACCTCACATCATATGGACAAGGGAATGTGATAGGCAAGGCTTCGATTGTGCCATTCACGGCCATTCAGGCTTATAATGTAGAGACAAGGCCGTACGCAGCGGGGGGGGGGGGGGGGGGGGGGGGCAGTTGCCCCCCCCCCCCCCCCCCCAGAAATTTCAAAATCATACTTTTTTTTAATAGGGTTTTAGACTTCAAGTTTTGGGTTCCTTTGAAAGCGATCATCTTGCCCCCCCCCCCCCCCCCCAGGAAAAAATTTCTGCGTACGGCCTTGTGTAGAGAGCAGATTGTGGACGTGTTTATGCCACGAGAGGGCACCGTGATCGTTACCTAATTAGTGTCCCTGTATTAGAGAGTTACGACAACTGGGGATTTGAACGCCATTTTGTTTCCACTATTACGTAACATTTCTATTTAATTCCGATGAGCACCTGGGTGTTCTCAATAGAAAGAATTCGAACGCCATTTTGTTTCCAGAAAAGTGGGACGTCCATGTCGCAACTCTCTAATACAGGGACACTATACCTAATCATGCCGTTGCCCCGCTGGGCGCAAACTTCGGACAGACTGTTCGCCGCGCAACATGCACGCTCCGCCTGAGCTCGAGCTCGATTCGGTCGGCTTCGTGCAGTCCGACATATAATCCCAGTAGTCCGACAGACACGTTCGACGCACAATATTTGTGTACAAGTGAACGGGGCTTACGCAAGCCTGACTTTCCCCACGGCCGCCTGGTGGCGTATCCCTTTAAGGTGGGTTTTCACGGGGCACGCGAACGATTCGCGAAGGATGCGAATGTCGAAAAAAATGTCGAAATCCAACATTCTGAGAAGTTTTTTCCGAATGTGTAGCAAAGTTGGAGCCGTAAACCATTCTTTCGCAGCTTGTGCGTAGTTCTCACAGCGTAAGCGCGAATGTCATGTGTAGCGTTGTCGAACTCTGGCCAGTCCATCTACAAGAAGAACACGCGACTAAAATGCGAACCTGAGTTGACAGCTGTTTTGAGTTGATCGGTCTCTTCGTGAATATAGTCAAACCTGTCTATTAAGGCCACTGAAGGGAAACAGAAAAAGTGACCACTATAGACAGGTGGCCACTAAGACAGGTTCGCTGTCTAGTCGCAGAATGAAGTCAGACACCTCGGCCATGCGCTTTGCTGCAAACGTGCGCTAAAAGCTCGTGAGAACTTCGCGCGAACTCCATGAGAATGTAGCGTGATCAAAACCTTCGCAAAACATTCGTGAAAGCGTCGGTTTTGGTTTGTGTGTAGCTCGCGAATAGTTCCCGAATACATCGTGACATTCGCAAACTCGCGTTTGCTTCTTTGGCGAAGTCACCTGTTCCCAAGAAATACGCGAACACTTCGTGAATAGTCCGATAAATGATTGGACGAACTTGGCTGCTTTTCGCGAGACATTCTACAAACTGTCGCAATCTATTTAGAAGGTCAAGAAGATTTTGCGAACATCATGCACGTCGAAAGTAGGTCGTGCGCATATGACGAAGCTTTCCAGACATTTTCGAGAGCAAATCAGGAACAAATCACCATCCGGGATGCTAGAAACGCAAGAAATGTCAGACTTTTTTAAAATTCCCTCCGAACTAAAAAAAAAAAAAAAACGACTCCCGCGAACAACTGACGACAAGCCCCCCGCATTGGACTTTGCCATTTTTTCGACATTCGCATCCTTTTCGCGTTAAAGATGGATGCGAAAGCCAAACTTTCAACAACAAAAACAACCCTTTCAACAACAAAAACAACCCTTTCAAATCCATTCAACTTCCCTACTTTGGGCTTCTTTAATTTGTGGGCGATCAGTCTCCCTCCGCCTTCTCACCTGCTCATGGTTCTTCCAAGCTTTTTTCATTGGGTCTGTTTGTTTCTTTATTTGCCTCTTTGTTGTTTCTGTTGTTGCTTTCTCTCTTTTTTAAATCTTTTTTTCCCCTTTTTTTTGCATGTGCATGTCGGCATACTTGTCTGTTATGACTGTATCTTTCTACACTGTGCGTACTAGCTCCCTCTCCATGTATACCGATGCCGAGGGTCTGAGATTGGCGTCGATGCTGTTTTCCAGCCCAAGTCGATACTTATTTCATTTACCCGTAATTCGGCCTATAAATGCTCTGAGGAGGAAGGATGATGTGACTAAATTGAATTCTCGAACTCAAATATAGAACACGTATTGTTTACTTCAGTGGATACTGATTTAGTAACTAATCTCAGGTTCGGCATTTACTATTGCAATGCCATCTTTTGAATCAGATTTTTGACAGATTTGTGTTAAATTTGATGAATTTCATTACATAATACAGAATAATGTGTATAGTTAATCCGTATTTTGATGGTTTAGACAGATTATTGAATAATTTTCCCCGCCCCAATATCACAAAAATACGGGCAAGAAGCCATAATGAGATTATCATGTCCACTGGTTAAAGAGCTGCCCTATTAATGAGATCAAATAAAATCAATTTATCTGTGTTAATCGATCAATACCTGCTTGGTTAAACCATGCAAAACCTAACTGATGTAGAGTCTCTTGGCATATCGTGAACACCCGATTCACTGATAGGAAGTTCACATAAAAAATTATGAAAAAACACAGTTTATTCTGTACAGATTATGTAATCCCTAAGCTGGGTTATAGATGGAACACGTTAATGTTAATGATACCCGTCATAATCTGTCTCCGAGACACGTTAGATTATATTGGCAAAATAGGAAACTCACTGCTAAATATCTACATTCACTTAAAATTCATAACAGTCTAACCAAACGATCCTGTTAAAGGAATATACTAAGTTTTTGTAACAAAGTCTACTTATCATCACGAGGCTGAATTTTAAATCGTCATTTCAAAAGTATAGATTACGAGATTTTCAGTGGTATATTGTGTTTTATTTATAAGCCATGATAGGTAATAATGGTAATAATAATAATGTTATTTTTTTTTTATAGGGATTAAATGATCTGTACAGTATTGTGTTCTTTTCATAATTTTCCATAGTTTTCTACTGTGTTCTGTTTGTGAATCAGGTGCCGTGAATTTATTGTAAAAATAATAATAGTGAATTATGGAAATGTATTAAAGAAATACTACCTGCCAAAGGTAAACCTTCATTAAATAAAGTTGTAGTCGAGGGAAATGAATTTGATGACCCGGTGTATATTGCAAACCATTTTAATGATTATTTCATATCAGTCACTAAGGACTTGATTACTGATAGTAGTGAAATCTCTGGAAGTCAGTTTTTGGGGGCTCAGCATTTCTCAAGAAAATGTAACTTTCAATTTACCCATTGTAAATGCTGATATTGTTGTAAACGCCATAAAAAGTTTAAACACAAATGCTTCTTGTGGCCTTGATGGCATAGGTTGTAAAATACTTATAATGTGGTCAAGGTGTAATTCCCTCACTTTTGACTTTGATAAATAAATCTTTTTCATCTTGTTGCTTCCCTCGTGAATGGAAGGAAGCTAAAGTTTTACCTCTTCATAAAAAAGGTAATTTTGAAGAAATGAATAATTTTCGACCTATCTCTGTGTTAAGTGTAATTTCTAAGATAAGAGAAAAGATTCTAAACATGGCACTGGATTCGTTCTTTAATGACACTGATATTTTATTTGAAAACCAATTCGGATTTAGGAAAAATTATGCGACTGAAACAGCCTTGGTCTGTCTGGTTAATGATTGGTATAAAAGTATTAATAATGCTAAAATTGTTGGTGTTATTTTCATAGATCTCAAAATAAACGTTTGACTTTGTAGACTTAGATTTGTTATTATGTAAGTTGAAATATCACGGTTTTTCCTCAGATGCCATCAAGTGGTTTCACTCTTATTTATTCAATAGGTCACAGCTTGTTAGTGTAAACGGTGCATTGTCTGATAGTAAAACAATTTGTAAAGGTGTACCACATGGATCTATCTCGGGCCCAAAGTTATTTTCCATATTTATAAATGATATGCTTAAGGTACTGAAACACTCTAAAATTGTTATGAACGCAGATGATACGTCAATATATGCGGAAGGTACAACTTTATCTGAAATACAAAGTAAATGACAAGAAGATTTTTAAAATGTTGTTGACAGGTTGGAAAGAAACTGCATGATGATAAATTATGGTACACGAACTAGACTCGCAATCTGTGCAGTCTAATGAAACCCCTTTTAACATGATTTGTGATAACCATGAGATTAAGCAAGTTTTATCCTTTGAATGTTTGGGAGTAACGATAGATAATGAGCTCTCGTGGAAGGAACATGTATTCAAAATATCTAGTAAAGTATGCAGGAACCTTGGTATATTAATAAGAAGATTAAAGGGGCGTGTTAATAAAAAATACATTATTCACCTTGTATAATGCTATGGTTATGCCTATCCTAGATTATTGTTGTACTGTTTGGGGATAGATTCAAGGAAGACACTGAAAGATTAAACAAGTTGCAGAAAAGGGCTGCTAGGATGATTTTAAAAGCAGATTGTATGACTCCTTCTGATACGTTATTTAGGAGTCTCATTTTGGAACAGTTTGGAACCCTCTCTTTCATCCTTCCGTCAATATGTGCAGAATAATATTTAATTGCCTTCCTTATAATTCATTTTGTTTATCAATTGCGTTATAATTTTAGTAAACATGTGTATGTCATTGTTGAATAAGATGTTTTTAATTTGTTTATTACACATAACGACCATTGATATGTATTAACTACTCATGTATGATGCTCGCATTTTATTTTTATTTTGTACAGGACCCCAAGGGGGAGCAGCATTTGTTGATTGGGTTTCCTGATTAAATATTGTGATTGTGATTGTGACAAAGGTCTCTTTTTCACCTGTGGAAAGGGTCAATTGTTATATTTCCATTTTTACGGTATGAATGAGATATTGGACTTTGAAATACATTATAACCTTTGCCGAGGCAAATTGTTTACACGATGCCAACTTGCTATCAAGTTTATACATCCTGGTCCCCCCCCCCCCCCCCAAAAAAAAAAAAATATATATAATAATAATAATAATAATAAATATATAATAATAATAATAATAAAATAATAATTAACAAAAATTAACAAAATAAAATAAATAAATAATAGTAATAATTATAATAATAAATACAGGGTTGGAAAAAAGTTTGGAATATTTTTATTCCAAGAATTATTTCTTGTCTTAAACATATCCCTCGTCATTTTAAGTTCTTCTTTGAGGTTCAAATAAAAGATATGTGTCCCTTTTTAACTTTAAAAGCACAACATTAAAAATCAGGCTTATCACACAGTGCAGAGGTCCACTTGGAATTCGGAAGCGTATATTTGCTGTTTTTGCAAATGTCTAACGAAAAAGTTAAATAATCAGATACAGTTTAATTGCTATACCGAAGTCCTCAAAATGACTGCAAACTGCACGTAGCTTTTTCAAAATTCCACGTGAAGTACAGAAATGTATAACAAGATGTTCAAACACAAATAGAGCAAATCTGACAACATGTGGTTCATTGGTCAGCCATTGTAACATGTTTAACAATATTACGTAATCTTTGGTACAAGATGGAACAGTAGACTTCATTCAACACAGTTAATCCGATTTGGATGAATTATTCATCACAATATAGTAGAAACTAGCATTTAAAATCAGACATACTCATCGCCAAAAAAATATTCCAAACTTTTTTCCAACCCTGTAATAATAATATCAATAATAATATTAATATCTTTCCTTGTCAAAAGATATTAGAAATTATGTTTGACAACCTGAAAAACATAATAAATATATGTATTAGATTATTGGAGTATTCTCCTAACTTCAAAGAGACATTGACCCACAGAGAGAGGGAAAGATATTGCGATTATATTGCATTCAAGAACGCACAATAATTGTTCAGTTCAGTCAATAAAATCTAATTGAGCTGATAGTCTAAGGTTCATACCCCTTATCAAAATTTCGTCTAAGGTGAATAGTTGCTTCAGCTTGTTCAGATTTTGAAGAATATTGATGATTATATTTTCAAACCCGTCGACAAACCTAAAGGAAAATCTTCTAATGTGAATTAGAAAATGCAACGGGGAAATCAAACCATTTTACGTGAAAATGAATGGCAAGTGGGCGTGGGGATGGAAATGGTGTTTTTGTTTTTGTTGGTAGGTCGTTGTTTTTTTTATTTGGGGGGTTGATTTCTTGATTTGTTTTTATTTTAAGCAGTTTACAGTGTCGTATGTAAACGAGGCTTTGCAGATTTTTATGAAAAAAAGTAATCTAACACATTGTCCACGGGAAACGGTTGGTCCCTGTACTAAGCCCATGGAAATGAGAGAATGCAGAAGTCAACGGGTTAATTATTCCTTTAAAAACGCATATCTTGCCCGGAAGCACAGCTAGTAGGCAAAGAAACCTAATTCGGATAACAATTTGACACGGAACAAAATTAATGTATTTGAAAGTGCATTTGAAAGTGCAACCGCATCTAAACAAATCACTGAGATATGGGGGGATGGCATATGGTTTATGAGAAATGTCCAAAATGCATTTAGAATATAGGTAGGGTTGTGTGTTTTAATTAATCTACATTTGCAATCATAATGACATTAACCAAAATGTGAATACTGTGAAATTTGAAAAATACTTTTGTCATGCACACGGGCTTTCATACTCTACCATCAAACTACGTCTTAAATCCTGTAGCTCATTTGAATCCTCGCCAGCAGATGAGCATTATATGGAAAAAGTAACATTATTATTCAAATCTATTGCTTTTGGAGGTGTGTCCTCCAACTATGTATGTACGTACGATAAATGTACATTTTGTCATGTTTTTGTTTTAAATACATTTACATCATTTTGTTAATTTATTACATTGTATACTTATACTGGATAGTTGGAAATAAATGTCTTTAAATTAAAAAAAATGAATTGAATATTTTATCAAGATCTTATTTATCCACTGAACACAATTAGATAAAGCAAATAAGGTATGGATGTGTCCCGGGGTGTGTGTGTGTTGTTTTGTGCTTGCGTGTGTGTGTGTTGTTTTGTTTTGTGCGGGGGTGTGTGTGTGGGTGTGCGTGTGTGTGTGAGGATGGCGACGGGGTAGAGAGATTGGAGAGAGACAGAGGAAGAAAGAAAAAGAGAGGGGAGAGAGAAAGAGAGAGAGAGCAGGAGAGACAGTGAAAGAAAGAGAGGGGAAACGAGGGCAAGAGAAAACGTGAATTCAATTAGGAACCAACTGACTATATACATACAATCGAGTAATGTTAATCACCCAACCAGAAATAAAGAGTGCATCCCACGTAGATCAGCAGCAAGCGAAAGATGCAACGGGCGCCACTCATCCCGTATCACCCGCTCCAGATGGAGCTCCAGGGGCGAAAGCCTGTCGGAATCATTATAGCATTAGGTACAGACTAATAAACATCGCTGGGACTATCAGGACATCGCATACACCAAGCGATCGTACAGGGGAGATCACATGTCTGTACTGATGGATTTAGCGCATGTTCAGCAGAAAAGAGATGTCAGAAATGTTCCGGTGAGAGTTGCCTGAAAGCTTTGAACAGTTATTTGGTGAATACAGAAGGAAAGCATTTTAGAATTTATTACTTGATTTTGGCAGGTTGAGCATTTGAATAAGACATGGATTAAGTTTTGATTATCTCATCGATACAACATTTTGAAATCTTCTTGAAATAAATAGCACTTTCAGCGATTCCTACAGGAAATGTTAAGGGTTTTAAAATACTCTGGTGTTGATAGGTCATTTGATTTTATTTGACTACCTGGTTTTGGACTGAAGAGGATTTAACAGATTATGATATCATACTTGTTCATCTAACGTTCCATTCATTGTTGAAAGAAGACCTCACAGAGAATATCCCAAGGTAAGTTTGTGTGATTTTAATTGACGGAATTCTGTTTAATTCTCTTGCATGAAATAATTGGTTCTTATAATTTTCTCTTTAAAATATGGAAATTTAATTTTTTTTTTTTAAATGAATATTTAGTCATGATGCAAACATGCTCCATTAATTTTGCAAAGCAAAACTATTAAATGACAATTCACTTAGAAGCATTGTATTTTGAATTGCAATTGGAATGCTTGTTTCCCTTTTTATTAAGCATTCAATATTCATAATTCTGTTAATGCGATCAAGTTTAAATAATATATTACTAAAACCATAAATACGTGTTGTGTGTAAGCCAAATTGTTAAAGGAGGTTACACGTTTCCTACATAGGCCTGCTAAAGACAGTGCTTTGATATGAAATAGCTGCGAATAAATAAAATACAAACATTTTGCGACCCATTATTCTTATGGAACAGTAAACCTAATACACCCTGCATACTTGGTGCTCGGAAAGCTCGTCATAATGGAAAAGCTCAAATTTTCAGAAGCTTTGTCGGTCCTTGGCTAACAATTCCCCTGAATATAAAAGTATTTGTTTTAATCAGAATATAAAATAAGGTTCTTTATTGTGGAAATGCATTAATGTTTGCTATTTTATAGATTGACAAACTCTATTTCATTATTTGGATGATGAAAATTTCACATTTTCGGATAAACAAATACTGTTTTTTAATATCAAATCGTTTCGTGTTTTTGTGGATTTTGTTTTATCAAGGCACTCTTTTCCATTCTCTTAGCAATTACCCTCATTAATAACTCGAATTTTCTGAAAGCAAACTTGACAAAATAAACCTTCGGAACGACTGACGTCCGTAATAACAAACATTCGAAATAATGAACCTTCGAAACCACAAACCTTCAGATAACTGGACCTTTGGAATAATATAATCAACGTTTCCATGACAGTCTACGAAAAGGTACAGTGACCCGAGGATGAGAGTGATTTGAAAAACAAATAGCGGAGGATTACCTTGCCTTATTGGATAGGCTACCTCATCAGCTTTCATCCAAAACAAATGTCATTCCTGTTGAATTGGACTGTGGGCATAAGGTTTTCTTAAACCAGATCCAATATGGTGCCTCCCGAATTCAACGAGGGCAATAGATATTTTCCTAAAGAGCAATCCTACCTTCTAGGCAAGTTGATTTTGTTAAAGCAGTAAAATCGGAGAAAGGGGTTCGTGAAAGTTTGAAAGACATTTTGGACAAAATTATAAGAAATCTGAATGTGTAAAAGATGCGATCTCTGTGCCTTGAATTAATTAACTTTTTTAATTCAGTCGAATATTACTTATTCAAAGATAACAATCCCATTCGATGTATATACACTGCGATATCATTTTTTATATAATATTATAATGCGTGTTCTTCGTTTTATTTCTATGTATTTTTATTTCCCGAACAACGATAATGATGATAGTTACGCACCCCTCCCCCGGTTCTGAGGATGACACCCCCCCCCCCCAACCTGTTTACGAATTTTCTTGATACGTCAGTAACCTGTATACAAAAATAAAAGAAATCTGATCTTGATACTGAAATGCGATCTCTTTGAAATTACATAAAACATTTAAGCTTTCTCCGATATAGAATATCACGATCTGTGTTAGATGTGGAATTCTAACAGTAAAATAACTTTGACATTGATAAAGTAAATGTTTTTAACACTTTGTATTTTTTTTCTCAAAATCTAGGTTTAAAAAGGGAAGTCAGGTTTACAATAGAACTTATATTTGGCGTCTTAAGGTTAAACTAATTAATGATCGTTATCATGATTCTCATTTTATTAGAATATGTCAAGTAGGATTACTGATGTAGAACTATTTGTAGATAATATCCTACTACACATGTTAAATTGAATAACTTTTAGTGCATTTTCCCCCTGCAATATAAATTATTCAAGACTTGTTCATTAGTCGGGGGCAATGGGCAAGACCATCCAATTATTTATTTAAGGGTAGCCATCCCCAATTCGCCGTTCTTATTCTGCCTATGCTTAATGGAAAATCCTAAAATCAAGGTTAAATTTACCAAATACATGTACTCGGCTTTAAATGTTATGCGTTTACACTCGTAAAATTGATGTTATAACCACTTGAACACAATTATGGAAAGTGCTGTTCTGAACACCTTACCATGTACCTATTAATTATTCATTGACTTTTTAGCTCGCCATGATACCCATTGTGCTAATGATCATATACTCAGCCGTCCCTGTGCCTTTTAATATCATATAGCCACGAAGGTCGGATCCAGCAACGTCTTGTCTGAAAGGGGGTTTGGATGTGGAATTTTGTTCAAATAGGGGGTGTGGACTGCTGAATTCTGCCCTATGCGGATCCCCTGTATGCCAACCAAAACAGTATTGTGATGAAATCAGGTCAATGCATCTTTCTATAAGCAAGCATTGGTAACCAATACGGTACATTAGTTTTCATGAGGCACACGAAGCCATTCGACTTTAATACATTAATACATAACTTGTTACAGGGCCCCTTGGTGGATCAGTTTGAAATGAAAGGGCTACCCTGTCGAAATAAAACGATGAATAAAAATTAAATAAATAAATCTACTTGATATAATTATAATTCCATGTAGATAAAACAAGAAGACTTATATAATCAGCTTTGCGTTTACATTCCTTTAAATATATGACAATATGTTTTGTACTTGAATAGTGTACTATGATTCAATTGGTCATATTTTTCTTAACACAGTGTCTTTCGTTACATACTATTGATGTATATAATTTTTGTTCCCTACCTCCTTAGTGATATATGCTTTGTAATACTTTGTTATATGAATTGATTACCTTCCTCTATTCGCAGTTTCTGATATATAACTATATTGCTTGTTATGATATCATGTATATCTTATATGCTGTCAATACAATATCTATAATGTACTGAATACAATACAATACAAGTCAAGTCCAACTGGTTTACGATCTCTGATGATTGCAAACACGATGTATGTTTATATCTGAGCAAATGGGTCACTCGAAATGCTCCGACTCTGCAAGAGTTCACCGCTTTCCATGTTATATTATCTCATAATGGAACCAACCTTTTGTTTATTACCAATACAACGAACACAGGATTGAATTTCCTTCTGTCTACTCAGCGGCGTAACCAGTGGACCCTGGAGCATGTGCCCTATCATAAATTTATGGTGCTGTGCCTCAGGCCCCCACGAAAAGATCTGAAAAAGCGTTTGATTGCTGAGTAAAACTGTGTAAGCTCTATCATGTCTGTAGTGATTTAGAATGTGAAATTTCAATACCTGAATATGCACATTTTTCGTTTAATCGCTACGCTTACAAACATTTTTAATAGCTACGCTGCTGAACCTATTTTGTTCCCTCACAAACTATCAGCAAGAATACCCTTCCGATGAGAGCTTTTGTCATAATTGTCAATATAACACCGAGGCCGGCCTAAATCATGAATTTTTAATGCAGCACTTCCATAATTAGAAAATTGACGGAGCACGGTCATGCAAGCAAACTTAGTCGTGCAGTAATTATCAGTTGAATGCATGCGACTCGCTATCATTTCTTGTTTCTCTCATTATTGTGACCAGCGAAGGCTGTGCATTTTTTGGCAGAGTAATTTCAGAATGATAATTATAACGTATTGTTGTTATTGTAAGATAACGGCTCTCAACTTTCTTTCTCTGTTTTATTCCCTATTGCAGTCACTCAGTAATCCTTACTGGTCCTTCTTCTCTTCCGTTTATCAATATTACATGGTGATAAAGTAATAACAAGACCAATAGTAGCCTCTTCGTTTTCTTCGTTCTCCCTGTTGCATCATAACCCAGGTTTTAGGCCGAATACCATTATACAGCGCATTATTGGATTTTTTTCCTACCGGATACACATTTACTTCAATTGGATGGAGAGTGACAATTATCAAGGAGGTACTAGGCAAGCTTGCCAAGTACCTCCTTACAATTATCTTGCCAAAGGACACAATTGCAGTGGCATGATTCGCATCCCCTTACCATGTACAGTTGTATTAAAGATTATTCACACCCCTTGGAAAATGGAATTTTACTCAGTATCATTTTAATTAATTTGTTTAGTTACAGTTATTCCCACTCTATGGATCTGGACATCTGCCATAAGGTCCTTCTAAAGTGGGTAACGTGGTAAAACCAAGCTTGCCTAGTACCTCCTTGGTAAAACTAATATTAGCTGATATGTATACTCCAGTGTGGTGTCAAAGTGGTAGCATTTGTGCTCTGCTTGATAACATTGAGGGAATATGGCATAAATTTGGTTCCTAGTGATATCGAGGCCTGTACCGAGCTTGACATAGACAGTATCAAGAATATAAAAATTGTCTCAGTAAAAGTCAATGGGAGATGTAGAACCCAACGGCCACATGCTGTTGTTTATGGTGACCTGACATCAAGGTCATTAAAAATCACCAACATCAGACATGGCCTTCCAGAGCGCTCTGATCCAAAATGGGGGCAAATAATGAGGGAGAAAAAGAAGAAGAAAAGAAGAAAAAGAAAAAGAAGGAGAGAAAAATTGTAAAGGCAGGACAGTGTAAGACAAACAAAGTCTATGTGACCACCTGTGCAATCCAACATGACATGAATATTCATACAAATACTTCTTTTAATGCATGTACTTACTTAAAAGGTAAACACCTTACCTGCAATAGACGGCTTCTGTAATCTATACAAATTTAGGAACATATAATATCTAAACACCTAGTGACGAGCTATTTATAAATGAGCTTCAATGCTTGGAATCCAGTTTGCATACATTATTTGTTGCTATGTCCGGCATTCAAGTTGTCAAGAACAACCTTTGTTTGAAAGGTATGTATAAAAATTTGCATTACCGAAGCTGTCTATTCCGTTTAAAAGAATTTTTGGAGGGGCTTTCATCCAGTTCGTAATTCATGCTGTAGCAAAATTTGGTCCAATAAAGGTGAATGTTTAGTTGGAAAAAACGATGCGAGTTCGGAGGAGGTGGAAATGGTTTGTCTGTCTAGTAGGATAGGAATGCACAGCATTGCTGCGTTGAAAAATAGGGACGAAAGCACTTGGTAAATTACCTTTAGAGAGTTCGTACATAAATATTCTAAGATGGGCTCCAGGGAAGATCTCTCCAGGAAGGGTGCTCCCCTTCATCACAGGTGCAGAATTTTCATTGGAAAATTTCTGGAAATATCAATTACATAGTCCTATCATCATTAAATCTTTAACTGCACTACTTGTAGACACGAAATCTGCTTTAAATCTAAGGAACACCAGAAGATCAGGTGAAGGCATGTCTGGACAACATTTTCAAGAGGATTTGGAGCCACTGAGCACTTGGACACCAGGTATTGTCATGATATCTCAGTAGAGACCTCCAGAAGGCTTGTGACAGTGTAAATAAAGGGATCATAACAAGAATTTGATTCATACTGATCGACAAAGTAAATAAATCGCCAGGGGTATGAATAATTTGAACATCACCAAATTTGGATGACTCACCTTTTCTATTATTATGCAGATGAGGTGAAACCAGAAACGGCGTTCTTTTGTAATTTTCCAAGGGGTATAAATAAGTATGAATACAACTGTATTTCATAGTGCGATGGCTTATCCACTTGACCACGATACTTCAACAAGATAATGAAGAAATAAAGATTACCCTTTATTTCAAAATATACATAATATAGGCCTATTACCGTTGCTCTCCTGAACTCGACAGGCCGTAGAGGAAACGGGGGGGGGGGCTCGTTTTTCCGATGGTTCGTTTTTTCCGAATGTTCGTTTTCCCATACCAGCCGGTTTATCATTCCAAAAATGAAAAATGGTTCATAATTCCGAACATGTTTTGTTGCATTGCTCTGAAGGTTCATAATTCCAAAGGTTCATTATTCCGAAAAAATTATATTTTTTTAAATAATAATACTATGTATTATCTATTTGTGTATATACATGTATTGTGTGCTTCATGTAATGCCGACAAAATGAATTTCCTATTGTACCAATAAAATTAATCTGAATCTGAATCTGAATCTGAATATAGGGTTCTATTACATTTTTGGAATTCTGAACCTTAGTAAATACGACGTTTAGCCGGGGAGACAACTTATATTGTGACGCCAAAGTAGCGTATCTAGGTATTGATAGATGGGGGCACAAACCCCTCCCAATGGAAAGGAACCGTATCTCGCTCCCCGATGCAGCACAGCATAAACACAGTAAATCCAATGATTCTTTTTTTTTTTTTTTTTTTCTTTTTTTTAAACGTTCAATTACGAGAAGCGTATACTTGCGCTGGTTTTAAAAATGCAAGGAAACAGTGACATAAAATGAGTGAAAGAAAAAAATTCATTTCCAAATAAATAGAGAAGAAGTTAGAGGAAGGCCGCATGAAATATAAAAAGAGATATTTCATACAATTAAGACTCTCGACTGTTTTTTTTTATTGAATTGTCATTGATATTTTTTTGTGTCAATCTGAGATTCGATTTGCAGTTTTTTTAGTCATAGTCACGATAGATAGTCACGATGAAAAATAAAGAGAACTAAATAGATTAAAAAGACACTGATGTTCACCGAGTTTTCTGTAATTATATTGTACCTGTCAGGTAGATAAAAAATAAGCAAGTTGAGTGACGAATGGCGGAACGACAACTCACCATCATCGCGACCAGTGACTTGGAAAGAATAAGGAACATTTTCCATCTAGCATTACAGGAACAAGGCGGGCGAATCTGTTGACAAGAAGCACTACGTTTATACATTATGATTATGTAGAATTGTTTGTTCCGCGTTTGAAATTTACAATTTGATATCTGCATGTCACCAGGATGTGACTATGCCTCTCCTATTCCGATCACATTTCAAGATGAAAGGTGGGAGGGGGGGCTGACGCAAGACGAGATCGAAGAAAGCTGGAGAAGGAAGAAACCAAGAACAAGATTAATTAACGAAATCAAACATTCTGCTGGATATATTCCCTTAAATGCACATGCTCTTCCGAATGAACGTGAAGGTTGGCCAAAAAGATTTGTGAGCTAAGATGGGACCGATCCAACAAATAAAAATGAGTAAATCGAACCATAATCGAATGATTCGCAAAAATGACTAGGACTGTGATTTTCATTTTAAAAAAGGCCTTAAACGTTAACATGGAAGATGCGTTGAAATACACGTGATTATTGACTATCATTATAGACCTACAATATTCATTTACGTACATGAATTATGATACAAATTTTCCTCATTTGTTGTACCCAGCGATTAAATTTCTCCTTTAAATATACCTTTTTGTAGTTGCTCGTATTACCTCACTCAGGCAAACCTACAAACTTCCATAATGTTGTTCCTATCATCCCTTGTGCAACATATAAAACGTTTAAAATGTGTCCAAGACTCGGGTAAAATTTAGCCAATATATTTATTAGTGTCCCTCAAATTTCGAGGTCCTGCGTCTTCTTCAGGAATCAGGATCAATTAATGTCTTTATTTTCTTCTGAGCCGTCTAAGTGGTAGCATGTTGTGCTCTGCAACTGGTACCATTGATGGAATATGGTATAAATTTAGTTCCCAGTAATATCAAGGCTTGTACCCACCATACCAAGGATAGTATAAAAATATGAAAATTGGCACAGTAAAAGTCAATTTGGGATGTGTAAGGTACTCAAAGGATACATAATGTAATCAATGGTGACCTGGCATTAGGATCACGAAGTGACTTAAACATCACCAACATGGCCTTCCTGAGCACTCTGATTGAGAATGAAACAAAAGAATTAGGACGAACCCCTCTCAGACAGTGCAACAGGGAAGGGCTCTATAGGGAAGGTCTCCCCAGGAAGAGTGTTTTACTTCATCGTAAGCAAAAAATGTTCATTAACGCAAATGAAATATCATAGTCCCGTAACCACTAAGTTAATAACTATACCCCTTGAATATAAATCTCGTTTAAATCCAAAGAATGCCCTGAAGCCTAGGTGAAGGCATCTCTGGACAACCGTCCTCAAGGAAACTAAGCCATTGGATACCAGGTATTGCCTTCCAATAATCTCAGAAGAGACCTCCACAAGCTTTAATCACAAAGGTTTTGATTCATAATGATGAGCAAAGTCAATGAATCACCAAGGGTATGAATAATTTTGAACATCACCAAATTTGGTTAACTTACTTTTCTATTGTTATGCAAATGAGTTGGAAACCAGAAACGGCATTCATTTGTAGATGATAACTAACTGTATTCAAGTGATGTGTAAGTAAAATATATTTCCCCTTTCATTTTTGCGGAAAATGCAAATTTCTCCGATTTTACAAGGGGTATGAATAATTTTGAGGACGACTGTATATATACATGTATATATATTACACGAGAGACTAAAATGGCCTGTTCATTCTCCAATGGTCATATTGAGGCTGCGAATAATAATGGTGATATTCATTTCTCCCCTCTCTTCATAAGCTTGAACCGAAAGCGCTGTGTTATATTATCCGAGTAGCCATCCTGGCATCTAATAGCAAAAGCCATGACAACAGTGCCATATGTACATCTGTAAATAAATGCAAAATGGACAGGTTTTATACCATTCGACGTAATAAAAAGTAAACAAACTAAGCAGGAAACTGCATCCAGGTAAGAATGCTGCATGAAGCAATTAAGGAAGCATACGACCCAGCAAACATCCAACATTTTCATGACGTCCTCAAAATGGGAGAACAATCATGAAATTGAAACGTTTATACCGTACAACGTTTTGGTTTCCACGTCCCTAGAACGTTTTATGTGTCCTGGGGATTGCATTTGTAATGCACATGATGCGCTTTTGTAAGCGTTTCCTAAAGAGCGAAATGTTTATTTTGCTGTTTCAGATAATTCATTTTCTTCTATAAATCTACATTTTCATGCAGACAAACCTACAAACTTTTGACGCGTAACATTTCGAATTATAAAGTGTATACACAGGACTAAAATAACCTATCCATTCTCGAATTGCCATATTGAGACTGGGAATAATAATAGTGATACACCATTTTTGCCGAGCCTTATAAGCTGGGACCCAAATTGTCATGTGTTATTGTCCGAGCAGCCATTAGATTAAGCAATATTGTCCTTGCATCTATAGTATTAGTAAGAGCCATGACAACATTGCCAATTGTACATCTGTAAATAAATGCAAAATGGACGTGATTTTGTCCCATTCAACATAATGAAAAGTAAATAATTTTTAGCAGTAAACCGAATCCAGGTACGAATATTACATGAAGCAATTAACGAAGCATAACATGATTGTATTGTGTTCAGTGCAGTCGCTCAGCAAACATCAGGTGACTTAATGGCGGAGAGAGATTGAGAATGCAAAGAGGAAATATGAGGAAATGAAGGTAAAAAGCTACAAGGAAAAAAAGAAAAGACGGTGACGGTAATGCAGTTAAGAGGGATTCAGAGCGAGGGGAGATTAAGGAGGGATGGACGGAGAAAGTAAGGAGGGGCAAGGAGATAGCTATTGGATGATGGCATTTCGAAGGGTCCAAGTTTTAAGGTTGTTATGATGTACTTGCAATTAAATATATGAAAAGAAGAAGTCCAAACTTTATCAACAAAGGTTCTTTTCGTTATTAAGAAAAACTTTACATATAAAGATAAGATTAAAAGAACTATTGATAGTTGAACATGCATTATCTAATGCAGTCTCATAAACATATACAAATACTTAATTATTTCATTATAACTAAAATTAATTGTGATGGAGCTGAGCCCTTTTTCCTTACATATATTTAACAAGCGTGCTACAGAGTATAGCCAAATCATCTAGGTCTACACAACAATAGACCTGATGCTGAAAAGTACCTTCATAAATGTTGAATATAAATGTACCTGTTGAAAAATGATGTAACTCCTTTTTCAATTACTCTAGTTAGGAGTGAGTTTGGGGTTTATCCGCACAGATACGAAAATATGAGTACTGCTCTTTTAGAAATAAACAAATCATTAGCCATTCCCTTATACTAAAAGATGATAATTTTCCTAAAATCTTCTTCTTCTTCTTCAGTTGCAGTACAGTCCACCGTCATGTGTATTGTCGTACTGTTGAGGTGCAGTGCAGATGTATGTACAATGTCTGATAAAAGGCACAGGACTTAACTGCGTGCGAGTAAAAAATCTTTCAGGGTTTCTCTGCCCTTATAATTATGCCAAACTGATAAGAAATTAAACTAATACTATGACAATGTCTAAATGCTGAATAATACTGCTGACTGGGAATTCGGGGGGGGGGGGGTGATATGGATATTCATCTGGGTTTTGTTCTCTTTATTTTCCTTTTTTCTTATTAAATTTTGTTCACCATCACAGCTGAATGTGCAACATAATTTTTACATTTAATTCATGAATAGCACATTATCAAATGCGAGTACTAATTTGGACTATGAACCTTAATGTAATCTATAAAGCAAAGGCAATTACTTAATGTATCTCCAATTCTACAGGTATAATCGGGTAGAACTTGACAGTCAAATGTTAATTTCGAAGTGCAATTCGTGACTAGTGGTATGACAGCCAGTGCGCTATTTATTAATCCATTGTTTATTTTGCGATTCATTACCCCGCGTTTGACAGGCAATAACGAATCGAGTTTACACAGGAAAGGGGGAGTGGAAGAGAGTGGAATATGGGAGATAGAAAGAGAGGGGAGGGAGGAAGAGAGAGAGGAGGGAGGAAGAGAGAGCGAGAGGAGGGAGAGAGAGAGGGAGGACGAGGAGGAACAAAATTTGTCAATTCATCTATTCTCTCTTTTCCAACCAGTTTCAGAGGTAGGAGTTAGAAGAGAGAGAGGGGGGAGAGAGAAAGAGGGAGAGGGGGACGAAATTTGTTAATATATTAATTTCTGTTCGTCTACGCTCTCTTTTCCAGCCGGATTCATATCACTATGACGACGCATAATGCAAATAACATCCACGGTAAAGCAGCGGCAGAGACACATAATGGCGGGCTCCACCTCTCATGTAATGGGGTAGAGAAAGAGGGGATGAGTAAAGAAAGAGAAAACACCAAACCTCGTGCATCGAATGGTACATGCACCATGGCGATCGGCAACAAATCGACAAACAATAACCATCAAAGGTAAATATTCGACTTTTGAAATTATTGGAGAGGTTGCATTGCATTTCTCAGTATACATCGAGTGATAATAATACATGTATTTTGTTACTTTGCCGTTGATTACAGTTGCTAATGATTATTGGTAATTTGATCAATGGAGAAACGATGCGGGATCATGTTTTTATACAGAACCCATGTGAAAATAATTCTGTCGATAAAGACATAATAGGTAAAATCCATAGAAAAATACGAATACTTTAGCGTCAGTAATTCTCCGTTAACTCAATCATGAAGTGTATTATGAGATTTTCTTTCTGCGAGGCTATCATTCAGTATTTTACATATTAGTTTATGTGCTTATAATGACCAATGTGATAAACATTAAGGATAATAATGATAATTTTTTGAATAGTACACTCTTAAAAATGTGTGGTCGGATATTGCGTTGTCAAATTTATTCAACCACGTTTCGGGGTTGTTTTCGATCAATAATGCTCCCGCTGCATTAAAATTACCAGTTTTTGCGTGGTCAATTTGACCGCGCAAAAAGTGGTCATTTTAATGCACTCTAAAAAAATTGGTCACAAAATGCACCAGTGCGACTTGTCAACACCATAATGGGTTATTTTCAACAATATGTTGGTCAAAGTGTACCAATTTCACAGGTTAATCACTAACCATTTGAAATGGTCAAAATATACTGGTTATTAATTACCAATGTATTGGTCAGACTTCTACTTGGTTAAACGTTGGGCCATTTCATGAATACTCATGATGTAATCATGAATATTCATGACTGACTGTAAACAACCAAAATTTATATACATAAATGACACTTGATTTTTAAGTTTTTATGCAATGATTGCACTTTGGAATGTGATGAAAAATTTATTTATATTAATTATTATGTTGTACATATTCAAACCTGTATTATGCCGAGGTTTAAGATCTAAAGATCTAACTTAGAAAATTACAATCTTTAACCACTTTTCGCAAGCACTGCAATAAATACAATCCCTATAATGAAGTAGATAAAAGCATTCAGGATATAGGTATAGGATGTAGGATTATAGGAGTAAGGTTAACGTAGGATTGTAGGTGTATGTAGGGGTATGATATGATATACATTAGGATAAGATTGATTATAGGCCATAGTAGGTAAAATATACAAAATATGTTCTAATATACTTATTATTATTGTTACTACTATTAGTCTACTACTACTACTACTACAACTACTCAGGCGCCGCGGAACGTCTTGGAAAGTGGAGGGGCTTAATGGGGGGGGGGGGCTGCGTGTATACCACATTTTTTCACTGCCTTACGTTTGCACGTGTTTACTGAAAAAAGTGGGGGGATGCAGCCCCCAGCCCCCGGTTCCGCGGTCCCTGCTACTACCTCTACTACTACTACACTCTTAAAAATGCGTGGTTAAAATAACCCCAACGTGGTTAAAATGACCCAAACCCCTCACAAACCCCGTGCGTGGTTACATCGACCCCGCCGTGTGGGGTCACCCAAAATGACCACGTAGCGTGGTTATATTTTTCGACCCATAACGTGGTCAAATTTTAACCACGTCGTGCGGTTATTTTGTGTGATGCGCGTGAACCATCCACGTTTCAAAGATAAAAATAAAACCTAATGTCAAGTGAATTTACCTAACTCCGACTTAAGGCGAAACCTAACAATAGGTTTATTCCGTCACAATAGAAACCAAGATTTGTTACAGTTGGCAGTTGAGTATGCTAGACACAGAAGAAGAAGGCGTAGAATGAGACGTGCGTGTGTGTGTGTGTGTGTGTGTGTGTGTGTAACTGGGTTTTTACAGACGTGTATCAATCAGATATGATTATTTACGTCTGGGACCGACCTTTAACGTCACCATCCGAAAGACGTGACTCAGTCTCGAACCTGGGTCCGCTGAATCAGTTTATAACTTCCACTGGTAGCTGGATTACAGGCGCACGCCACAACGCCCAGTTGTGGGTGCCACCTTTTATACCCCCTTTTATACCCCCCGCTGTGTACGCTCCTCATACGTTAGGCTGACGTTCCGCATACGTTTCTCATACGTCGGAGGTACGCTGATATACGTTACTCATACGTCGGTATACGTCCAACTCAAATACACATCACATCACATACGCTCACATACGCTGACATACGCTATGCGTACGCTACTCTAACGGTCATTAACCGAAAATCGACCTCATACGCTGAAAAGTTGTGCGTATAAACAATTTTTCGAAATATTCGATACGTTCCCCATACGCTGCCTCTATACGGTACAGTGTGACAGCGCCTTTAGGGCGAAACGTAACAAAAGAATGAGATAAAAGATTTCGCCCTAAGTCGCAGTTAGAGTTATAATAATAATGATAAGAATAATAATAAGCAATACATAACGATTTATAGCGCATCATACAGGGATGTTTCTGTACGCTTTACGAGTGATATAGATTATGATAATTTGTTTATTCCTTTTTGCAGAGAAACACATTTCCTAAAAATCAAATGTAGGGAATAAAGCAATATCTATAATAAGCAGGCCAGCTAGACTATATTAAGAATAACCTTACCTCAAGCCAATTACTTGGAGTTGAGGTCAGCAAGGACGGACTTGAAATATCATCCCGAAGCAATTGCTTATAATTACTTCAGCTCTAAATTAATTAACCTCCAAACAGAAAAGGAGTACTACACCTGAGATTGGAACAAATTGCGGATGAAATATATTGTTATAAAATTACTTGCATGGTTCATTTTCTTGCGTCCCCCTTCCCCGATCAAAATCCCCCCCCCCCCCTTTCCTCTTTTATTTTGGGGGGTGTGCAAAATCATGGGGGAAGTTGTCCCCTGCCCCCTATAACGTCACCCCTGGGAGAAATAATCAGGAATTCGTATTAGTCTTTAAATTATTCACATGATTAAGCAAAGGAAGAGCACCATGCAGTCTGAAGCATTGATCCGTTGATATAATCATGAGAGGTCTATTTACATGAATACTGATCTCCACAAACTTGTTTGTGTTGTGATTATGTGTTGGAAACTCCTCGAACTAGTAGACACTTTGAATGAATGAATAAGGGCGAATATCGCCTTTTCCCAAACCTCTCTGTACATTAATAAACACTTATTATTTAAAGTTAAACTTTGTGTGCAAACATAATAATTCAAACGCACAAAAATTGAGAGTAAGTTTGCATTTCATCAAATTCAGGGGAAATTATTGGAAAATGCTAGCCATATATCATTTATGCACATTAAACACATAATGTGGAATGGATTATTTTTGTATCAGCACTTTGGGGAAATGCTCTTTTGTAAGGTATACGCATAAAGTACCTTAAATCAAGATGAATAGGAACGAAATATTGTAAAGGTTTTTGACATAATCTCCTTCCCAGGAATGATTCAGACCATTTTCATTTTTTTTATTTATCATGAATGAAAAAGATGAAAGCAGCTTGCATTATTTATTAACCCTTCTCATGCCACCAAATTCACAATGTGTATCACAAATATTCGACTTTTGAAATTATTGGAGAGGTTGCATTGCATTTCTCAGTATACATCGAGTGATAATGATACATGTATTTTGTTACTTTGCCGTTGATTACATTTGCTAATGATTATTGGTAGTTTGGTCAATGGAGAAATGATGCGGGATCATGTTTTTATACAGAACCCGTGTGAAAATAATTCTGTCGATAAAGACATAATAGGTAAAACCCATAGAGAAATACGAATACTTTAGTATCAGTAATTCTCCGTTAACTCAATCATGAAGTGTATATGAGATTTTCTTTCTGCGAGGCTATCATTCAGTATTTTACATATTAGTTTATGTGCTTATAATGACCAATATGATAATGATGATAACATTAAGAATAATAATGATAATAATAATGATAATTTTTTGAATAGTACACTCTTAAAAATGCGTGGTCGGATATTGCGTTGTCAAATTTATTCAACCACGTTTCGGGGTTGTTTTCGATCATAATGCTTCCGCTGCATTAGATGTTGTGCAACGATTCTATTGTTTTTTAACTGTTGTATCAAGATGCCGAGTTCCATGACATTTAACATGTTTAATTTCAGACAGCATAATACTGCTTCAAAATAAAAGAAGGAAGAAAGGCTTTTTATCGTCTAAATGTATTAGATAGCACGCAAAATAAATCGCCTATGTCGAAAACGCTTATCTATATCTTATTGCTATGCACCGTTCTACCTTACTACTTGTATTTCTACTTACTAATTCTTTATTCCTTTTGCTGCATTAGGTACTTAGTAACTGAACAAAATGGAAACAATGGGCTTGCTCCTAATGAAGGCAAATCTCGATCTGAGGGCAAGAAGGACGTTACAACCAAACCGAAACCACAACCAGCGCCGAAGAAGGATGCATCGGCCAGAGTAGATCCAAAAGCAGCTAACAACAAAAAAAGGTTTAACTCATTAAATGTCTTGATGCCTGAGATATAATGCTCGTTCGTTGGTTTGGGAAGCAAAATACCTGTTGTCCATGAGGCGTCAGTTCGACTGCGTTGTTACATGCGCTAATATGGCACAGTGAATGCACTTTTTGTACGATATCACTCATACATTGTGCGTGTATCACCAAGATCTCTCCTCATCTTCGCATATACGACCTGCAGAAGGCAGCTATATCCTGGGCACAGCCATACTGATAAGAAAAACACTGGGGCATAATTAGCAGTATAAAGTTGCACTTGAAATACTTGGTGCTTTTTTGTTAAAGCAAAGTCTTTCAAGAAAAAATATACGGACTTGATCCTGTTGTGCGGGACAATAATAATAATAATAATATTCTTGATCTTGGGGGGGGGGGGGGGTCGACGTATATCCTTTGAGACCATACAGAAGGCAAGCCTGTTTGGAACAGCACATATCCTGCGAAAAGTATTGTAGTAGAAACTGAACAATAAGAAGATAGTCTAGGAGCCTAACCCGAAATAGTCACCCCATTTTACCCATAAGATTTGACCCCGTAAGTTACTTAGGGTCCATGCTTAGACCTCCTAAGTCATTGACAAAAAGGTTGTCAGCCTGACCGTAGCCGCCGATGTCACGTATATGTGGCAGATAGAACTGTCATTTTCATTCACCAAATGCTCGACCACAGGAAAGTATATCATGGTCAATGTATATCAAAAGTTTGAGCATAAATCAAGCATTCTAAATATATGATTATGATTATATGCTACCATAAAAAAATAGAGAAAATTGCAGACTTTTTAAAAAGATATTACCACTACATCTTTAAAAAATAGTAAACAAATGAGAAACCATAATAATGGACAAAAAAGAAACTCACATGTAATTTTCAATAATTCTCATGCATAAAGTTATAACTTTATGCATAAGAATTACCTATAGGTAAAGTAATAATATTTGGTATCATATCGTGAAGATATTTAGTATGCAATTTAGTTTCTATGAAAGCAATCAGGAACTTTCATGGTAGAATGTATTTATTTTTCATTCTTTCTTTATCTCCTACCTGTGATCTCTCGTTCTCACCAACCCTTCGATCTCGCTGTCACGCTTATTGAAAGCCTCCTCCGCCCCCCCCCCCCCCCCCCTCTCTCTCTCTCTCTCTCTCTTTCATCACTCCCCACACTATGAACACGATGGCAAAGAGAGCGGACAATTTATGCAGCTCCTCATTGTACCCTCCACAATAGCTCTAGTAGACAAAAGGACATCCCTTCACTGCTATTATGAGACACCTGTTCTACATATTTTTACAGGATAGCAATGAATGGATGTTCTCTTGTTAACCCGTGCAATTGTGAAGGGTACAATGAAGAGCTGCATAAATTGTCCGCTTCTTTGTTCGTCATGTTCATAGTGCCATCCCACTGTTGTCTACAGTCCTCGGTCGTTAACATGCTCCATAATATCTTACCACATTACATTCTCATGTTCAAAGAAATTCTTATTTATATCTTTCCAATTTCTATATAACTATGTCCCTCTGTTATCCGTTTCAAATGTATCATACAACTATATTTATGTATGCTATCTGTTGAACTGTACATGTATCTGTTCGGCCCTGCTTGATTGACTTCACTGTACTTGGCCATATACGTTATATTGCATGTTTATCTATTTACGAATCTAATAAATTTACGTTGGTAATAAATTTTCCTACATGTTTTGTACACAATATTTTTTTGAAATAATAGATGGTTAAAGAAGTGCAGACATTTGAATAGTAAGCAATGATCAGATTGTGATAACAATTTTGAAGACAGCTTAACCCCTTAGCACAGTAAGAGTTAATGATAATAATGATGATGTACATAAAAATGAAGAAAGTATATTTGTCGTCCAAATACATGGAAATTACCTTTTCATTTTGATACTCAGTCCGAAGAAAAAGAAGAAGAAAAGGAAATTCCGGATAGGACTTGGAGTCCGACAACGAGTGGATTATGGGAAGCTTGAGAAATTCAATTCCCGTGTTGGTCTGACCACAGGCATACTGCAGTTGGTACTTTCTTTAGAAGCCGTAACTCTGGGGGGACTTCAAGTCTATTTCGTCCCCGGGTATGCCGACACCGCCAATGTGCTTTTCGTGTGGCCATCAATCGGGGTGAGATACAATTAGAATCATCACTAAATAACCCGTTTCCCTTATAATTCTCATTTCTCATTCTCATATGCTGAAACGAAACGGACAGTGTCATTCGGCAATTGTTTTTTTAAATATCAAAATCTATCCAAAAAAATTTAGGTAAAATGGAGTTTAAGGAGGAAAGATGAGCCCGGATAGCTCAGTTGGTAGAGCACTGGTCATGTAATCCAGGGTCCTAGGTTCGAATCCCGGTCGGGGCATTGTAATTTTCTCACATTTACTTTCTTTATGATATATTCAATTTACTTCAATCCTATCAATTATGATAATTATTATAATTACGAATTCAATTCAATTGTCCTCTATAGAAATTCGTTGGCATGGATTTGCCCGACTTTAGAGGGAAGACCTGTCTCATTGGTAGGCCATATATAGCGTACGCATGGAATTGGTATGGATGTACCCCCTACGCTCGATGGAAAGAGAGGGACTATAATGTGAGATTGTTACTTTGCTTCGACGGGAGTCCGGATAGCTCAGTTGGTAGAGCACTGGTCATGTAGAGGTGTTGTGGATCAGTGGATATGTCCCCGGACTGTGAACCACGAGGTCCGGGGTTCGAATCCCACCGCAGCACTAGCTTCCTTTGGCAAGACGTTAATCTACATTTGCCACTCTCCACCCAGGTGTTAAATGGGTACCCGGTAGGATGGCGAAAGTTAATGCCCTTTGCTTAGCGTGTGCGCGCTTGGAAACAGGCGATTGGCTGGATTGCTCCCCAGGGAGTGGAGAATGTGCATACATTGTGTGCGGGCGTGCCAGAATCCAACGACCGGGGTAATAATATATATCCAGCGCTTTGAGCCAGTTTGGGTAAGGCGCTTTATAAATGCCAGGTATTATTATTATTATTAATCCAGGGTTCCGGGTTCGAATCCCGGTCGGGGCATTGTAATTTTCTCACATTTACTTTCTTTATGATATATTCAATTTACTTCAGTCCTATCAATCCTATCAATTATGTATTTTAATAACGATCGTTTTGGTGGCTGTTTGGACATAAACTTGGAAGTAAGATAAATATCCCTTCATGACCCCATGAACAATTCTGGGAGGAGGAAAAGGAAAATAACAACAACAAAAATCATTCAATTAAAGTGATGAGCTAAATACTATTGCACATCACAATGTAATGATATAAATGTAAGCCATGTCAGATGTGTTACTTTTAACAATGAAAGGAAAGTGGAAAAGAAAAAGAAGGACAAGAACAAGAAGAAGAAGATGAAGAGCAAGAACAAGAAGATGAAAAAAACAAGAACAAGAAGAAGGAGAAAGAAGAGAAAGGAGTAGAATAATAATAATAATAATATGTCCATATATATATATAGCGCAGCTACTATACAAATATACTCTACTGCACTTAATACAAAGTATCACATTATTACATTAGAAGGAGAACGCATATTGTAAATAGTATGATATATGTATTCCCCTCCGATCTTCCACAGTTATGCATTCTGAGTGGTATCTTTGGAACGTGGTCACATCGTAAAGGAACGTACGTGGTGAGTGGAATATTAAAACAACAATTATACACTTCATTAAGTCTAAAAGATGGCATTTTCTAAACTGGAAGCGGTATTGAAGTAAAGTATTTATAATTGTATTAAAAAATATGAACGATCGTAATTAAAGTTACTTATTATAGTGTATCGATTATAAGGGTAGGGTCGGGAATGTCGAAATGCACTCTAAATATTAACCACAGTCGGTTGAGCCTATTGCATGCATGAGTGAAACTCAGTGGCCCGCAGGGTAATGTCATACATATTTCTGGCCCGCCTGACAAATTAATCAAGAATTCTTGCCAGAGAGCATAATTGGGGGATAACATTAAAAGAAGTCGAGAGTGAAATAAAATGGGAGATTTTGCACCGATATGGATGACATGAGGATGGTTTTTAGTTATTCAGATAACCTTTTTCCTATTCAGATTACATCCCGGAGGTACCATTTATCTTAACTTTAGTGTTCACAGAGTATCCTATTCACTATAGGTTTCAGTTAAAATATACTTTTAAAAATGAAACGTTTAAGATGGGGCTTTGGTAAATTTGTGACTATTTTACGGCCATATTTCGCCATTGGTTTTGTAACTGAAGTAGTGGTGACCTGAAATTAGTTATGATAAGCCGTCAAGAAGTTGCTAAAGTACTTCACCTTATCTATTAAAGTATCGGCATTATTTGTGGCATTAATAACCTTGCGTAAATTACCCACGGATTACTATTGTAATTATTACGACGAACTGGTGCATTGTTGAAATATTTTTAGCATATAAATTGCAAATAATAGGCTTTGCGATATATATTTTATTATCAGTAACCATAGAGAGTATTAGTTTCTAAAAAAAAAACCATATAAGGTAGGCTTATTATTTTTAGTACTATCTTTATGATTAATATTATTATCGTTATTGTTATTATTATCATTATTACTGTATTATTATGATTATCATTATTGATATTAATATCATTATATTATTCTTATCATCATCATCATCATCTTTATCATCAATATCAGAAAGTATTCCTCAGATGAAAATTGTCAATGATGATATATGAACTTTCACCACAGGTCTATCTATACATGTTTGTGTCTATTTTCGCTTGCATCACATCATGTATGATGTTTGGTCTGGAGGTCCAAGCATCCAAACAGCTTCGAAGGATGTGTTCCGGGTCCGCCCCCATATTGACCGCAACTGATGACGTAACGGTTACGAACGTGACCGAGGACGTGACACCAGATTGCCAAAACAATTATGTAAAGCTTGAGATAATTTTTTTATTTTTACATAGTGATTACAAAGAAGAGAAAATAATAACCAAAAAGGCCAAGGATGGAGGCAGTCGGGTAGCTACTCAGAGGGTGCTGTGACACGTCCTCTATTACATTAAATAAACAACAGGAGCATTTTTTTCCATATACATTTACAATATACTGTATAAAGGTTTGACAAATAACAAAAGATATATAATAATAATAATAATAATAATAATACATGTCATTTATAAGGCGCCAAATCCATTTAAACTTAAATATACATTATGAAAAAAAAAATACATAGTGTCCTATAGGTAAAATTGGTTGGGAAAGTTATTTGTGACCCTCGCTAAAGATGAATTGTTTGTTTTTATACTATTCATTACATAAATATCTTTCTTATCTCTTCAGGGTTTGAATATGACAATAGCCGTGATCCTGTCCATCATCGCCTTATTTCAGATCCTCATTTCATTTGTGGCTGCTATCGGTAGTTCCAGTGTCATGTGCAGCAAAGAAAACCATGAAATAGTGAGTTTTCTCACTTTCTTTGTCAAGGGAAGGATGGCATAATTCCCCAAATCTCTGAGAAAAAAACTGTTTATCACAAATTTCAGATGCTTTTTTTTTTTTTTTTTTTGCATGTTTGGTTTAAAATTTGAAATTGGGCACATTTGGGGGGTGCTTACGTAAGTATGCCACTCTGGTTTCAGAATCAGCCAGAACGTCATATTTTAGAGGTGTTGTGGTCTAGTGGATAAGTCACCGGACTGTAGATCACAAGGGATGGGGTTCATATCCCAACGTCCTTTGGCAGTACATTAATATACATTTGCCACTTTCGACCCCGGTGTAGTAAACGGGTACCGGTAGGAATTTATTCCTATTATTACTATTGTAAGCATTGGATGATGATATACATTTTCTATGAATAAAATTTAGTGTAAGCAGAGTTCCAACATTGTAATGGGAGCAATAACTGTATTGTAAACCGTACATACGATTTAATGAGCTTTTCATTATTAATTAATATTAATTGCAAACTGAGGAAAAGAGAAATAATTACAGAATTTATGTGATAAGTTTCTTAAAGTTTACAAATATGTTATCAAAATGAACGTATATTATCTTCATGTATTTACGCTTAGAGGTATATTCGTACTATTGATGAGTCCATTTTACGCATGCCTGTCTTTTTACACCCCCCTTCCCCTATTTGAAGAACTTGTTTTAATACTGTGTTTTTTGTTCAGTGAAATAGCAAAGCTGTCTCAGCCTCCCCTTCATAGTTACGTGGCAAAATAATCATGCCTCTTGCCCTCATGTTTGCATTGTTAGAATTATCACTATAGCCCTGAAGCTTTTTTCTACTTTCCATTGTAAGTGAAGGTTGTTTTAATTTCACAGATATTTATTCAGCGAAATAGAAAAGTTGTCTCCAACAATCATGTCTCTTCCCCTCATTTGCATATAGGTTGATTATTTATCACGAGCTCTGATTCTCTAGTCTCCTTTCCAGGTGTAGCGTTTTTTCTGCTCTCAAATGAATATGTGATCTGATTGTTTAACTGAGTCTGGAATATACTTAAATTAATCCCCATTTTTTTTGAACTTCCAAGGATTCCAAGTGACGCTTTAAGCGTCACTTATATTATGCACATTAAAAGTTTTCTTTTTTTCACTGTCATGTTCGTGTCCATGAAAAGAAGTCAAAATTTGAAGGAAAAAATATTCCATTTTCGAAAATATATGATGATATTGATGTCAACTGTGTTTTTTCCTGTATAGCTGGTCGACGAATGTTTATCAGATGATGACGATGGCGAACCTCCTCCGCCTAATGCAGGACTTCCTCAAATATTGAGGTAAGAATATGCTTGGTATAGTTTGGCGGCTACAGACAAGGTCCCAAAGGGGCGCACATCCCTCTATTTCAAAATTTTTATCCGCCATTATGAAAAGAAGAAAATAGAGAACGTGGCACTTTTGCAATGTATTGTGGGAATGAATTATTGTATTGAGTGTGTGTGGGGGGAGGGGGTTCTCTCTCTCTCTCTCTCTCTCTCTCTCTGTATTCATATCAGTTAAAGAATTGAGTCTTAATAATCATATTCAAAAACTTAGCACTGGCTCATTGAAAGAAATCTAAGTAGTATTTATGATTTGCCAATTTAAAGTGGTATTGCCCAGAACATCAAAATTTTTTTGATGCCGAGCTTCACCAAAAACGAATGAAACCGCTATTCGGCATAATCCTACATCTTCAAACAATTTTACCATGAGTTTCATTCATATGAATGTTATACAGTGCAATTATCTACAGCAATCCACTCAAAACGCCACACTTTTTGTTAGTTAATTTGCCCCATCATCAATACCACCATTCACTTGAAGATGAGACAGTGAGTGAAGTAAATTGCATAAATTCCATAAATTCCATAACCCTTTTGTTGGCGGCTAATCCATATTACTGTATACTTAATTAAATAATTGTTGTGACTTTTGGTTATGTCTTCCTGTACAGAGCCGCAAAGAGAAGATAGTAGCCTATATGCCACTCGAGGGAATAATGTTACAGAATGCATTTTTACTACCAGCGCTTTCATGTCACCTTTCATTGAGGCAATGATGACTTAACTGACCTGGGCCCTGTTTCATAATACTTGTTATCAATAATAAATTCAATAACTGTTATAAGCTACTTAAATCCTGGCCTCTGATTGGCTGAGAGAAAATTTGTCATATAAATGTAGCAGTTGTTATTGATAACAAGTTTAATGTAACAGAACCCTGAAATTATTACTAAATCCGTGATAGTGTTATTGCGTGTTTCACCAGAGCCGTCCATATTCACAGAGTGTGGCCAACTTGGTTTCAATTGGGCGCACTATGGTTTAGATCCATTGTTGCATGTTTGCCTTAACAAAGCAATATACGCCATATTGTTACCCACTGGAACCGAGTTGGCCAAACTCTGTGAATTTATGGATCTGTGTTTCACTAGAAAATGTCGCTATAATTATAATACTATTGAAAATTATTATCATTTGTTTTATGATTGTTTTTTGTCAAGACTCTTTTGGAGTAAATTTAGTAAATTTTGTATTGATATCGAAATAACTGTTTAAAATGTTGAAATAGATTATGAAGACATAGTTATAGGTAGATAAGGGGGAAGTGAATGTAAGCATATTGCTTTTTACAATGTATTGATTAATTTAGGCACACATACACTATTTAAAGACAAAAGAAAATTAAATTTTAAAGGGATTTTCGACGAATTCATAGAAGAATTAAAATGGAGATCAAATATTCAAAAAGATGTGTTCTGGAAAAAATGTGAAAAGAAAATGACAGAACTTAAATACTGAACATTATGTAAAACGAACTTCTGTCTGTAACATTTTGAAATTAATGTATTTGTTAGGTTTTGTTATGACATGTATATGTATGCAAGTTTAATTTAATAATAAACAATAAAAAAATAAAAAGTTTAATGTAACAGGGCCCTGAAATTATTACTAAATCCGTGATAGTGTTATTGCGTGTTTCACCAGAGCCGTCCATATTCACAGAGTGTGGCCAACTTGGTTTCATTTGGGCACAATATGGTTTAGATTCCATTGTTGCATGCTTGCCTAACAAAGCAATATACGCCATATTGTTACCCACTGGAACCGAGTTGAATGCATGGATCTGTGTTTCACTAGAAAATGTCGCCCTCATTTGTTAAAGGGATACTCAACCGTAGATTGTGGACGCTTTTAAGCCGCGAGAGGGCACCGTGATCGTTACCTGATCAGAGCCATCCATACACATGGCTTACCTGATCATGCCAAGGAGTTATCACAGAACTGTGATAACTCCTTGAAGATGCCGTTACCCCGCGGGGCGCAAACTTCGGACAGACTGGCCGCCGCGCAACATGCAAGCTCCGCCTAAGCTCGAGCTCTCGTGCGAGATTCGGTCGGTTTCGTGCAGGTCGAAATCTTTGTCGAAATGTAATCCCAGCAGTCCGACGGACGCGTTTGGCGCACAAACTTTGTGTACGAGTGAATGGGGCTTACGCAATCCTGACTTTCCCCAAGCCGCCTGGTGGCGTATCCCTTTAATGGATAATATTGTGATTGTTGCGAGAACGCTTGTGTTTGGGGCGAAATTGAAAATTTACATTTGGTTTCTTTATCTAAAGAATAAAGAACATTGAACTGTTAAACAATGTGTATTTTTATCTTTAATGATTTTTTTCCCGGAAAATTCGCTTTTCCTGGAATTGTGCGATTAATCTGACAATATCAATTGATTGGATAAGTTGACGCTTCCAAAGTTGGATTGAAGCAGCGGGCACTTTGTTTCATTCATTACCGTCTATTTGTTTAACATCAGAACATTTAGTGAATATAATTATTACCTACATATTTTTTTACAAATTTTAATTTTGAGATGATATCTAAATAGAGCACAAAATACAAATATTTGTACGCCAACTGCATCTTAATTTTCAGAATGTAATAGCGAAGTAGGTGAACAATTCATTGCAATACACATGTTTTTAAATCAATCTATACGAATAATATACGAAAGAAAAAACATTTTTATATCTCTTAAAGCATGTTTTGCTTAGAATTACCAAAATCTGACATGATACATATTCATAATGAATTCATTTGATTTAGTAGTACCTATTGAACCTGCAGACTCACGTCATGCTTTTTGAACCGTCGAAACCACTTTTAGTGTGTCTGTAATGGAAAACCACTTGTTGAAACATACATCCGGAGTTCTACGTATGACAGACGAGTGTCCAAAAATATAAGGAGAAAAGAGTTGTGATATATTATATTTCTGTTTACCTTTATAACATCCTGTTGTGAAGATGATCCGGAAGAGAAGGAGTTTGGGAGAGAGGAAGATGACGGAGACATACAGCCATGGAAAAGATTATTAGACCAAGAATGGTTACTGATAGTGTTAGTTTTGTGGTAACAAGGATATGAAATATCATAAAAGCAAGGTATAATTGCTGGAATTTGTTATTTATTCAATGAAATACAAAGACAAATCATTTTTATAAGCTTGGTCTAATGATTTTTTCCTGGGCTGTATTTAGAGACTACTAGATAAAGGGAGAGAGAGAGAGAGAGAGATAGGGCAGTAGGGGAGAGAGAGGGGAGAGAGAGGGGGGAGAGAGGGGGAGGAGAGAGAGAGCGGGGGAGGGGAGAGAGAGAGGGGAGGGAGAGAGGGGAGGGGAGAGAGAGAGGGGGAGGGGAGATGAAGTGAGAGAGAGAGGGGGGGAGAGACAAAGATATAAACAGTGAGACAGACAGGCAGATAATAGGGAGATGACTACTTTTATAGCTATTTAACTGTCAGCATATTTATTATAATATGAAATGAAATAGTCATGTGCTTGTGAAGTACGTCTTTTTGCATTATTGCATATACATGTACCCCACACATGTATATAATGTAGCTTAAACTTTTCTATTTCCTGCATAAAATTCGTTTCTTAATTGATACTGCCGTGTTTTCTCATTCAATAAAGTCCTGATTTATACATTGACTGTATTCTATTATCATTTATTAAGGAAGCCTTTTGATTATACGACGCATTAACTGTGACATTCGGAATAACAAATGACGGTGGTGAACTCGGGATGGGCGTGGGGTGGGATAGAGGTGCGGTGCGGTGGCTGGGTAATTTTATTTTGTACAGTGAGTTAAAAGGAAAGTGTAGCTTAAACTTTTCTATTTCCTGTATAAAATTCGTTTCTTAATTGATACTGCAGTGTTTTCTCATTCAATAAAATCCTGATTTATACATTGACTGTATTCTATTATCATTTATTAAGGAAGCCTTTTGATTATCTATACGACGCATTAACTGTGACATTCGGAATAACAAATGACGGTGGTGAACTCGGGATGGGCGTGGGGTGGGATAGAGGTGCGGTGCGGTGGCTGGGTAATTTTATTTTGTACAGTGAGTTAAAAGGAAAATGTTGTAAAGGGGTGGTGATGCTGGCTATGGTCGAGGGTTTGGTTAAAAGGGCAATGACGATCACGCTTGTGGAGGGTACTAGGGTTATAAAAGTGGTGGTGGTGGTGGTGGTGGTGATGGTGGCGGTTGTGGTGGTGGGGGTGGTGTTGTTGCTGGTGGAGGATGGGGTCAGTGAGGTAATGGTGATGCTGGTGGAGGATGGGATTATGAAGGTGATGGTGATAAGGTGAAGAGGGAGATGGTGATGCTGGTGGAAGGTCAGATGGTGGGGTTATAGTTGGTGATGATGCTGTGGGTGGGTACAGGGTAATGATGTGGTGATGCTGATGGAGGGTGGGGTTATAAAGGTGGTGGTGACACTGGTGGACAATGGAGGAGCGTGGGATCATAAAGCTTGAGGTACGTGATGCTGGTGGAATATGTTGGTTATAGAGGTGGTGGTAATGCTGATGGAGGGCGGGGTTATATAGAAGTGGTGGTGATGCTGATGGAGGGTGGGGTTATAAAGGTGGTGGTGACACTGGTGGACAATGGAGGAGCGTGGGATCATAAAGCTTGAGGTACGTGATGCTGGTGGAATATGTTGGTTATAGAGGTGGTGGTAATGCTGATGGAGGGCGGGGTTATATAGAAGTGGTGGTGATGCTGATGGAGGGTGGGGTTATATAGAAGTGGTGGTGATGCTGATGGAGGGTGGAGTTATATAGAGGTAGTCGTAATGCTGGTGGAGGATGGGGTTATAATAGTGGTGGTGGTGATTCTGATGGAGGATGGGGTTATAAGAGTGGTGGTGGTGATGCTGGTGGAGGGTGGGGTTATATAGAGGTGGTGGCGATGCTGATGGAGGGTAGGGTGATAGAGGTGGTGGTGATGCTGGTGGAGGGTGGGGATATAGAACTGGTGTTGATGCTGGTGGAGGGGTTATTAGAGGAGATGGTGCTGCTGGTGGATGGTGGGGTTATAATCATTGAGGTCGTGGTGATGCTGGTGGAGGATGGGGTTATAGAGCTGGTGGTGAAGCTGGTGAAGGAGTTACATAGAGGTGGTGGTGATGCTAGAGGTGGTGGTGATGCTGGTGGAGGATGGGGTTATATACAGGGTTCGTACGGGTCATGGAAAACCTGGAAAGTCATGGAATTTTACTTTATTGCTTTTAAGGCCTTGAAAGTCATGGAAAATTGTTTTTTTCATTGAAAAGTCATGGGAAGTCATGGAATATCAAAATTATGGACATTCAACTACAGTATTTTGCCACTACAGGGAGCGAGAGTCGAGTAATCGATTTTACTCGACTCCCGTTCCGAGAACCGAGGAATCGACTCCGTGATGTCCAGAGTCGACTACTCGTGCCCGGCGGTTCCGCGGTTCCGCGGTTCCGAGAGTCGATTCTGTTGTGTGATAATATATACGAGCCTTGGAATAGGCCCCAGAATGAGTGAAAGTTTGAACTTATCAGCGACGCTATGGCTCCGCAAAAACTATCACTACAGTGTGTGTATACATGTGGGGGTATGTGCATCATGTCAGACTGCCTGTATGTGTGTGTCGGTGTGTATACAACGCCGTTAATAGCGCACACCTCATTGTGATGTATTAGCAAGACAGGGAAACTATCAGCATGCAGGAGAGCTTGGAAGAGAGAGAGAGAGAAAGAGAGCGCGTTAGCGAGGGAGCAAGATGAATATTTAGGGGGCAGGGACAGAACATAAAATATATTTGCATATCTAAATCCGGTGAAATGATATAAAAATTAATGAAACAAATCAACGAAATTTACTCCGGAATGGAAACTCGGCTTTCGAAGAACCAACAAAAAAGCAACAAAAAAAAAAATCACAGAAAAGTCTGAGAAGAAAATAAAAAATGAAAATAAAGCTTTCAGGTCTTAAAAAAAAACCCAAATATATTGTTAGAGTACTTCAGGATTAAGAAATATTAAGAGAAGGAATAATTTTTTTTTAAGTAGGCCTACCGTAAGAGAGTATAGGACGAAGAAAAAAACGTAGGTCAAATATCAAAAGCAATGGTCAACAAGCCCTTCACTTAAAAAATATAAGACATGGAAGAACTATGAAGGAAAACCCCCTCAAAAATTTGAGGAAATAAATATTATTCATGCCACAGTGACGCCACAACATAATAATTCAAACTAAGCTAAGAATAATTATCGTTCGTTAGAATCAGAGAAAAAATGGCGCCTGTAGGTCACATGTAAAATAGAAAAAGGAACATGCCAGAGCGCGTTGATAGAGAGTTGTGACACGCGCATAATAAGCCTACGCGTACACGGTCTGTGTTTAAAACATGGCGGATCAGTGTTACGACTCTCTGTATGTATAGCTCTGGAACATGCCGTATAGCGCCACCTCTTGGTCATACCACGCATAGTCATCTACAGCCACCTTGCGAACAAATGAAAAAGACGATCTATTTTCATTGTTATAGCCGCGAATTCAATCTGGTTTTCGTCATTACAGTTATGAAAGTGAAGCTTAGACTAGGATTACACTGGTCATGTATGTAGAATTTCGATAATTGTTTTATAAAGCGGAGCTTTTTATATGAAAATCGGACAATTGTCGTTAAACTGCACACTACCCCTATGCAGTGACATAGTGAAGCCACCGGTGCTGCGGTGCAACGTACAGTGTATCGGGCCGGGGCCGCGCCGGGGCCGGGCCTGGTCGGAGTCGATTCTGAATGGAATCCAAATCGAGATCTAGTTGGCATGCACTAGTGTAGGCAACGTATGGCTTTGCGTCCTGCGGCCTCTAAATAACTAGATAACAAAAGCTGCTTTTCTATTGGGAGACTTGAAACATGCCCTTTACTTCGCTTTGATTTGAGATCAAATTTTCAGTCTACTGACCGTGTAAAAAAAATGTATAAAAGTCATGGAAAGGTCATGGAATTCTGGCTAGAAAGGTCATGGAAAGTCATGGAATTTAATTCATGAGAAAGAGTACGAACCCTGATGGAGAGGTGGTGGTGATGCTGATGGAGATAATGATAGAGATGGTTTTGATGCTGGTGGAGGGTGATGATGATGATGATGATGATGATGATAATGATGATGAAGAAGATGACGATTTGTTACTGATAGTGACAACTACATCACTGGAAAGGAACTCCATTAAACCCCCTTGTTGTAAAAGGCTTGTTCCGAAAGGGTGGGTAGCGTCGCGTTGCGTCAGGTTGACGCTAACGCCACCTCTTTGTGAATGCACTTAATCCATCGAACTTCGAAATTTCTTTCAGATCATGGACTCTACAACAGTTGAATCTCCAAGATCAGATCCAAGTAAGGTAATATGTGGAGCATCTGCTTTCATTAAGAACACAAGACGCTCTCCAGTTACTGCCTTATGTTTCAAGAAGAAATATTTCATCTCTGATCTTAATTCCTCTTTCTCTGTAAGTTCGCTTTCATGAGATCGAAAAACTTTCAAGGTCGGCACAATTCTTGATAGGATGAGTATACCGATGGCATTCGCCACACTGGGAACGTCTGCTATCTCCATGGTAACTACCATGTGGTGAAACACAAACATCGCGAATAACGAGAGAAAAATTATCAGAGCTACAAGCTTGGTTACCTCTACGAAAACAGGTTTGTGTATCGCGATGTATTTCAAGAACAATTTCCACGGGACATGGGGTATTGCTTCTTGATCTGCGATTTGTGAGGCTGGTATTTTATCAACTGAAATAGCAATATCGATAAACGTTCGAAGACGAGTCTTATATTCTTCGTAGAAGCGGATGAAGATTTTCAGTATGAATGCAGCAAATATTGTTCCGGCATAAAATGCTCCTTGCATGGTGTTGTAGTTGATTAACAATCCTATCGTAGTAAATGCAACTATCTCCATCAAGTAGATGATGAATAAACTGGCTGAAAGATTTGTGAAAACCATAACGGAACAGCATATCAAGAATTTGAAGAGGTTCTTAATCGAAGGGAAATGACGACATATGCACAAAAATATACAAGGAGACGACTGCTCTGGTGCACTTTCCGGATTCCTAATTTGTGTATTCGTATCTCTTGTATCAGTAACATCTATCAGTGGTTGGAAGGGTATATGTAAGAAAGGTATTGAATAGAATAATAACGATATAAAAAATGGAACAAACCAACATAGTGATTGCCAACCATTGTGGGCAAAGAATGAAGACCACAGAGGAGGATAGAACAGTGTCTGGAAGCGACGAAGAACATAATTGGCATACTTGTTTAACTCCGAACCCGAAGGTTCAAAGGAGGGTGGAAGATCTAGAGGGCCAAATTGATACATGATGGTCCATCTGGATCTTGGTATGGTCCAGAATGATCGGATAAATTGGACAAATTGGCCTCTGTCTCCTGGTGATTGTTCTTTAGAAGATAAGACCATAAAAGCTACTGTAGATATCCAAAAGCTGAGGATCATAATCACCACAAACTGTACAATAAGTATCGTATCAAGGGAAGAAAAGTTATGCAAGAATGTGCAATTCAAGCGACGAATGAAGGCTCTTCCATTTAAAGCTGTGTAAAAGCCCCATCGACTGTGTGGCAGTAGAGTCAGCAAGATAACATAAAACAGGGTTCTCAGTGTAACAAAATATTTTCTGTCACTGCAAGAATGAAAGAGGAAATGGTGAACTCCTAGTGGTATGTCTGTTTTAGTTTCCACAAATGTTTCATTATTCACAATTAATGGTGGATGTTTTCTTGTAAAGTTTATGATAATCAGAGGAGAGAATGCCGTGATGATAAAGCCGATGAACCTCAAGACGTTGATCCACCAAGCTTTTTCAACAAATTCAGCCGTTCCATCCACCCAACACTGATATATCGTGTCCATGGTCCGGGCATCCGTGACATCAGTGCGTATGGGTTTCTTCTCAACGCATATCTTATGCTCTTGCTTCTGAAACCCTTTCTCATCCGCCTCTAGAATAGCCAGAGCGGTGGCTACCATGGCGCTAAAGTATCGAAGAAGCATCTTTTCTCTATCCCCATCGGATACTTTCCTGAAGCAGTGGTCAGACGCCAAGGGGACCTTAACTTCCATGACATTGACACCTGGGCTGAGGGTTCCTAGCGAAAGGTATACAAAGTCATAGGGAAGGGTTAACAAGTAGTAACCTTTCCCTTTAAGAGTCCATGTAAAGGTGAAGGGATCAATGTCCGTTCGATTTTCATACAGTTTTGTGATACCATTGATGTGTAGGTGAAAATGGATAAGGACACTTTCCTTAAGTAATCGCGAAAGTGCGTACGCATTGTACTTATGATCTGCAGAGGGCAGGATTTCACAAGAATTCAAAGTCTTTTCCTTTTTGCCGTATTGAAGACTTCCATTGCGATGACGCCGATGATGTACTGGGTTATAATCACCATTGGATGCACTGAAAACCCGTGATAAAAACAGTATGTGCATCACAACCAAGACAGAATGCGTCTGCTCCATCTTACTGTCAGATTCACAATGCATGAGTCTAAGAACGTGGTGTGAAAACATATACGTTGCTAAACATAGATCCCCTGTTAGTTCAGTCATCAATTTCTCTTAACGAGGAGTAAATGTTGTGATACATCACTTATCACAACCATTTCGTTTGACTGACAAAATTCCTTGTTGTTTCTGTATTCTTTATACATTAGAACAAATCAACGAATCGAAAGATATCCGGGGAAAGTAGAATATTATATGGTCTTCTAGAAAAGCAACGCGACTCTCTAAAAGGGCGTTACTTTAAACCATTCTTAAACTTTGAATAGTTTATCGGAAATCTTTGCCTCGACCACGCCAACGGCAAATAGGACATAGACAAGACGTGTCTTGCCTGCCTGACAGGAAAACATAAATTTGTGAAGATGCAAATATTGGTATAACAAGAATGTCCAAAGATTTCTTTACTTATACCAGCAAAAATTTGTACTTATGATATGCAGATAAGGTTTAAACAATATCTCCGAAGCTCTAAATTATAAAGATGTTAGCTGAAAAAAATGAATGTTACCGTATAGTGATTATCTATTTGTATACCAATGATTTTTTTTTTATTGGAATAAACGATACTTGCAGATAATTAATGATTTGCTATAACAGAAACTTGGAGAGATTGGAGGCTTCATTTTGATCATCTGTTATTGCGACGTCGTTGATAGGCATTGAGAGTTTATAAATATCATCATCTCTATATGGATTTATAGACAAAATGACAAATGAATTTGGCTAATCAATCGACAACCGAAAGTGAGCAAGCATACGTCATTGTCATGACTGTGTACTCGTCATAATACTTGTTTAAAAAATTGCAATCATTTCATGTGAGCTTCCTAGCACAGTAGGCAGGGATGGTTATAAAAGTTTCAGAAAGAGAAAAGGTTTGGGCTTGCATTTTTTCCCTGGATAAGACCATTATTTTCCCCGAATTATCGAAAACTTGGAGATAAATCCCGAAGCCCTCTCAGACTCGCTCATTTTCTTGAAGGGGTTTAGGTTATCCCGGCTTTTCTCCTACTGTTTTTACTTTATTTTTTCCATAATTTAGCGATTATGACAACCTTAGTCTAGATAAATATCAAGATGAAGATATTTTGGCTGAATCACCGACAACTTCCAATTTATTTCAGTCATTATGTTCATTTCATCTCAATAGGCTAGTTCTTTTCGTGTAACATAAAAATCTAGAAAACATGGACAACGAATTTACAGAGATATACACTCTAAAAACTTAAGAGCTGTATTTAGCACTTTTTGAGGGCATGCATAGGGACTGCACTCAGAGTGCTATTGAATGCACACAGCGTGCTATTTCAGCACTTTCACGGGAGCTGGACCGGCTCCTTAAACTGCTAAACATTCATTAAAAAATCGTGATTTTGGCGAGCCTCGAACAAGGGTCCGCTCCGGGGGTCCGCTGATCAAGAATTGCTGGCATTACCGCTAGACTAACTCACATCGTACGATTTAGAGCAGATCATATTGTTACATAGTGAATTTACGACACCACATAGTTCATGTTATCTACTTGACTCCCATAACTAAACTAGATTGCAAGAAGCATTCGTTAGTCTATCGATAACGTCAGCGCCTCTCAATCAGCGGAACCTGGTTCGAGGCTCGCCACGGTCACATATTTTTTTCGCTGGTAAATTAGCACACTACAAGTGCTAAAACAGCATTTCAGGTGCAGTCACTATACATGCCCCGAAAAAGTAGCACTTTAGTTTTTACAGTGTAGTCTCAACTTTCTATATTAATATGCCGATGACTTATGTAAGCGTAGCTCTCAGTGGGATTTCATTCTCAAACTTTTAGCTTATTGATAACGACGGCTTATCTCGAAAGGGTGCGGTGCGGCGCGGCGCGGTGGGGAGCGTTCAACGCACCCTTTCGAGAAAAGCCCCCCCCCCCCCCGCTTGTCTCGAAAGGGTGCGTTAACTAGTCTTCCACATCAGTCGTTTATAATCGACTTTAAGGAATAGAAATTCCTACACCATTGACGTAAACTAGTCTTACACATCAGTCTTTTAAAGTGAAATAATTTAAATTGAAGGTACAGATTGACAATTAAATAAAACTAATTTTTACGTAGACTTCCAGATCAGTCGTTTATAATGAATTAAAGTAGTGAAAATATTGACGCAAAATAAAAAAATAAAAACAATCAAATAATTTACTTAAATAGCATGCACATGGCCCCCGTTGCGTTGGCGTTGAAAGAAGTCACCGGCCACTGACAAAATAAACACTCGAACTGCAGCCTGGCTGCTAGCTGGTATTAGGGGTGGACAATGTCAATGCCGACAATTTCAAAAGAATAATAATTATACAATAATATTTTGCATACGTTCTACTTACCAAATACGATCATTCAACAATTCTAATGAATAATGCCATGTAGTGTCTGATGTACTTGTACTATTGTAGGCGAAATTTCGCGCGGGCGGGCCGGCCAGCTAGCTGGCTACTTCCGTCTTGAGAGTTGAGATATCACGTGACGATCCAATTCGTCTATAAAAACCCAATGAACTCTCTCAGTGGTCTAACTCCTTCAATGATCTCTGGGAAATAATGAATGCTAATTATGAAGACTATTCAAAAAATATTTTTTTGATTATATCTTTTTAAACACATGCAAGCTAAATTCCACCTTCAGTTAGAAAATAGATGATATTTCGTTATTTTAATTTTATTATAAACGACTGATGTTGAAGACTAGTTAACGCACCCTTTCGAGACAAGCGGGGGGGGGGCTTTTCTCGAAAGGGTTTTTTCGAGAAAAGCCCCCCCCCCCCGCTTGTCTCGAAAGGGTGCGTTAACACGCCACTCCGTTCTCAACGCACCCTTTCGAGACAAGCGGGGGGGGGGCTTTTCTCGAAAGCACCGCACCGCACCCTTTCGAGATAAGCCGATACGACCCTGCATCCTGAAAGAGGATTGACATGGCACAAAATGATTTTAAAAAAGTGGATATTTGCTTGGTTAATACAAGTTCAGTTCATTTACTTCATTGAATATCAAAATTATTCATAACTAACTTTAATTCCTGTATATTTTAGAGTAATAAATTTTATTCTGTAATTGGCTGCTTGAAACTTTTGAATAGTTCAGGTCATCTGTTATAATATTATTCATACATTTATACAGAACATGATATCTCTTCATTATATTTAACATATGCATGTACTTCAGCTTGCCAAAATCTACATGCGTTAATATCCATCATTATAGACTGAATGTTATTCCTAACATTTAAACCTTACAAACAAGACTGTGCATAAATTCTTGTCATTCATGTTTTATTTCATACCACCTTCTAAACGCTTCTTTCATGTCTTCTTCTGGAATGTGACTGCTCTGTTCTGTTTATGTTGAGGTTTGAGCAAACTGTAGCATGCTGTTATTATTATATTAAACTATGTATTACTATATAGTACGAGTCTGTTAGTAGGGTGGGCAGAGACCTCTTCCATGTCTTCAATGTCACTCTCTATGTCTGAGTAGCAGGGATGTGAGACGTTCCACACAACTACCAAACTTCTCTACTCTAATTTAATTTAATATCCAGACAAAACATAAAAGTATATAATATACCGTAAAGCTTATGTTCAATTCTACCTATCACAGAATCCACATATTTCTCAATACTGATGTCAACAATTGTGCATGCTTTGTACATTTACTACATGAATATGTAAATATGCAACTATGCATTTGTATTTTATATGCATTGTCATTGTCATACATTTAATTCTCGCAATATTAGCTACTGGTACTTACTGTTCCTACACTTCTTTAAAATATCTGACATCTTATCTTCTATCCCTCCACCTTCAACCTTGCTCCTTTCCCCTCGTCTGTCACACATCATTATCCTCTCTTCCGTACATCCACGGATTACACATTCTGTTAATCTTCTCTCTCTCTCTCTCTCTCTTTTTTTTTTTCCCCTCCCTGCCTGGCTATCATTTTGTCACTACCGTTCCTACCATTACTGTATTAACTGTCTTAGATTTGTATTTATACAATGTCATGTACTCGTGCGGTTGTAACAGAACATGCAATTCAGCCACCAGGCTGCAAAATGTATCTGCTATTGTGTACATAATAAACCATTGAATAAATATAGTGGCAACGATCTGTCCGTCACTCACCTGCTCCATCATTTCCATCTGCTGTAATTTGCTACAAAATGTGTAGCAAGGCTATTTCCACAAGCAATACTCTCTTCTTCTATACAGAAACAAATACTTAACCATAACTTTAATGGTACATAAAAAACTTTTCCACTTTTCTTTCATTAATATTTACATCATATACATACAAGTAATTGTAATTGTTACCAAAATAATACTTAAATAGTCACCGAATGCTATTATAGGGCCCAATGGCTATCAACATACTCTGAGTTGGATAGTTAAAATCGAACAAAATATTTGCATAATTACTCAGCTATTTTGAACTGATTCATTCTGAATTAAACTGCGCCAAGCATTCGACGGTTAAACCCACGCCGATGAAATCGGCAGGGTTATGTAAAGGGCTCCGTATGTTTGTTTGTTTGTTTGTTTGGTTTTTTTTTTGTATGTTTGTTTGTTTGTGTACAAGATAACAAGAGAACGGGTGAACGGATTTGCACCAAATTTTCAGGGAATGTTCAGAAAGTGACAGGTAAGAATCGATTAGATTTTGGTGATGATTGGTTGACCCCTGCACATTCTGTGTGACCTTGAAGTTTTGACCCTGTAGTAAAGTATAGGAACTTCAGTTCAGATAGTGACAGGAAAGAAACTAGAAAGATTGATGACCCCAAACTTCGCCTGCAGATGCAGAAATATTTTGGCCAATCAAAACACTCATTACTTCGTCTCACCAAAAGTCTATTTCAGGTTTATGAATTTTAGAAGACTTTTAGACCCATTATTTGCCATTTCACTTCAAATCCGTACGAGCCTGCAATGAATATTCAAAGCCAACGTATCCCAGCAACAAGGGATTTTTCGCGCGCTTGAACTACTACTGCGAAAGCGGCTATGTACGGTATACTAGTAATAGGCGGCTCTATAACTTATATAGCTAGCTAGCTATCGCGCGCGATACCTTTTTTTATCTACAAATTCATTTAGATTCAGGCTACCCTAGCCCTACGGCTTCTCCTCTATTTCTTATCTTCTGTGCATTTCTGTTTATTTTCCCCGGTTCTTTCCACTTTGTTGTGGAAGTTTTTGTGATTTATTTTATCCTGGTGGACGTGTAGTACGTGATTTTAATTGTTTTCGGTGAAAATCTGGTGAGTTTGTTCGACGTGAGTGAGTCTATCGCACTCGCGAGCGTTCGCGTGTGTTGATCTGAGTGAGTGGGCTGTGTAGCTAGCTGTACGTACATAACTATACACAGCGCTGTCGCGAAGTGACGGCGATCTGGTCGGGCTAGGGAGTACATAACCCCAGGGAGTACAGTGCCTGTGCCTGGCTGACTGTAGTAGGATTGAACTTTTTTCTTTGGGTTATAACGGTCCTGTCATTTGAGATTTGAGTTAGTTTATAACTCATTTATGTCTGTTTGAGTGGATTTCGTAGTTGTAAAATATATACAAAAACTGTATTTTTTTTAATTTGTGTGGATTTGCAAAATTTGGTTGCTGATCGAGGTTCGCCGAATACATGCACGCCAGTATCCACTTTGACTTTGTTGATGGGTGGTGACTGAGCTGAGTGAGTAAGCTCTGTGCCTCGCATGCATGTCATTTTGAAGTCGAGATCCAACTTATTTTGTCGTCATATTTATTTTATCCAAGCCCGATGAAAAAAAACAAGATGTTTCAATAATAAAATATCTTTTTCAGAAGAATTTTTTCAAGGGTGGGGACACACAAAGCTATGACCTGGATATGGCAAAATTTATTGGGGGGGGGGGGGGTAGATGTGCCTCTTGTTATCCCCTTTGAATGGCTACTGCTTACAAAAATAATCGCAACGAAACAAAACATATATTGGGTTTACTTTTTTTATACATGACAGGGGAACCAACCAGTAAAAATATATTATTTTACATGCATGTATTAAATAGTAGATTATGCCAAATCTGGAAGTCTTTATTGCGATAAAAAAAGAAAAAAATATAAAATATAAAATATAGTGACAGGAAAGAATCGATTAGGGAAAGAATGCAACTACTCGATCTGTAGCGCCGCTAAGGCGTGGGTCTGCCGCCTTTGACGGCCTTTCTAGTTCACTATCAAATTGGACTATATCAAATAAACAAATTTGAATTCGGAAATATCAGTGACTGAAGTTAATGCCAATTTGAAACGACTCAATATCTATCCGTTAAAAGACTTGAGCCTTCTGCTCCTCCAGCCCAGTGGCCCGGCAACCCATCCCCATTGGCATGATTGGAATAGTTCATATCAAACTTTAGCCTTCTGCTCCTCCAGCCCAGTGGCCGGTAACTCATCCCTTTTGGGATAGTTCATAAGTACTTTCACAATGAACCATCAAATGAGTTTAATTCCATTTTACTTATAAATACAATGTATTCGTAGTGGAGTAAACGTTGGTATTCAGCTCTAAAATGTTACAAAATTCCTGGTTTTTTTTGTTTTTTTTTAATTTTATTAATCTTTTTGTTAGAAAATTTTAAAATGTGTAAGTAATGTCAAAAGTCATAACATATTGACTACCTATAACTGGCAATTAGCATTTAACCAAACACAATTCTAATTGAAAAACAAATTAGATTAACGACAGACCAACTTACTGAAACGATTTATTTTCCAGATACGAGATGTACGAGACTGAGCCTTCCGCTCAATGAATATAGTATTATTTTCACTTGAATGAGAAATCTCCGTTATGGAATTTTCAGCTGTAACTTGTATGCATAGAAGAATGGAAAATATAAAGTGCACTGGAATACAAATCTAACAATGTTTACTTATAAATCTCCTAAAAATGGCAACTAGTGTCTCACTACACAAAAGTACTTATAAAAACACTTTAAGATATAGCCACTTACAATATTTATTCTAAAACAACTGATTATCAATAGGAATAAATATACAATACTAAATATTTATGCCCAAACGCTGGTATACAGATCCCAAGTGGGATAGTTCCAACTATCTCATTAAGTAAAGTAAAACTAAATCGCAGAATATTATCTTCTGCCTTGTGATCCTATAACCGGATCCATCAAAAAGTTACTTAGTTCCATTGTATTTCAATACTGGAATACCTTCGATATTCCATTTTCATCTAATCTCCCACTTTCGTATAGATTATAATCATTTTAACTATTTTCTAAAGATTACTTAACTTTGGATAATTATCACCTTCTTTCACTAAAGAATCAAAATACTGGTAGATTTTATTTCTATTCATTACTGGAAATTTCATGGCCAGTATACCCTTAACATCTCGAGAGAAGACTTTTCTTTCTTTCCTCATCTTGTTTGTTTAAATTTTGATACCTTGAAGCTTCTCCTCTCTAACTCTTCTATCACACTCAGTCTCACTTGCTGTAGCAAATATATTCAACAATTTTCTCTTTCAAAGTGTATCTTTCTTATCATCACATGCTTCCTCATTATATTTCCTTTATTCATCTAATTGCATCACAAAAACGGATTCGTTTTACGAAGGATAGATTTATTACAAAGCAGAGACCGCGGAACCGGGGGGCTGGGGGGCTGCAGCACCCCCCCCCCCCACTTTTTTCACGTGCAAACTTATGGCAGTGCAAAAATGTGGTTATACACGCAGCCCCCCCCCCCCCCCCCCCCCCATTAAGCATAAAAAGCTTTCAGTTGTGAACATCCATGCAAAGAACCCATACTGGGGTTGCAGAAAAAGTTTAGTTTTCAAGCTATAAGAAATAACATTTCCAGTCTAATTGTAATCAACCGCTCTTGATGGCCGAGAGTAAACAACCTGTTGAAACTTTTACAGATACCTGTCACCGTGTTGTCGGTGCAATGAATATACTCTCATCCTTTGATTCACATGAAGGAATTGTTTTACCACGTCATGTCATAAATGTTCCTCATACTTGTATATAGGCTGGTCCAATACGGTCTTAATAATAAACTCATGACGATACATATTAAATGCCAGAATCTCATATTCTTATACCTATATCTGATTAAAATTAACATAAACTAAATTTTTAATTGTAGTGTATTTCTATCTTTATGTAAAAAGAATGCAATGAATCGTCGTTTTTAAAAGCAAAAGCACTTCTCTCTAACTTTCTGATGAAGCAAAAAACAAATAGATGGCCCTATGGATTTCTGGATGACAATTAAGACGAGCCATTCTTCCCCATCAATTTTGTTTATCGTACAGGCTTTGGCCGTAGGCCCATATTATGTAGGCCTACACACTTGTCATAGTTTATTTACATAATATTATTTTCCTTGAAAACATATTTTAGAACCACGCATAGGCCTATTACCCTCCCCCACCGGCCGGCCCGCCCCGCCCTTCAATATCACTGTTTACGCATGAATTTAGAAGAGACTAAAATTACTTAATTAGCGCATAATTTAGATTAGGCTGTCATTATCAATACTATCAATATTTAGCTTTGGCGGATGCATAGACTTTTTATTATTTCACTGCATGGATGACCTAGGCCGAACATGAGTGAAAATAATTGTTGGGATATCAATTTTGCCGAGTGGGCAACAGTGTGCGTCAAACTTAGTTCTCAAACATTTCTTTCTTTCTTTCTTTTAATAATCGTAATGATGGCAGCAGGCCTTCTTTTTTTAAAGGTGTGTACCCCCCCCCCCCCCCCCCCTTGGCACTACCCTGCAAAGTGCCAAGAGTGGGTGTCATTTTAAGGCTAGGGAACTGAGCAGAGGGTGTATGTCATAAGACGGGGCACAGTGCGTTTCCGAGGGTCTCCGGAACGCTAACAGGGTCGTTTCATCAAACCGTCATAACGACAAGATCAGCGACATCTCGACACTGTCGCTCACCGTGTCCGCTAAGTGTTTCACAAAGCCGTCTTTGCCAAGACCAGCGACAACTTCGCTGACAAGTGACTTGTCGGTACTCCAGACCTGTCATATCTTTTTAGAACGCCATCACAGGCCAGCTTTTAGTTAGTCTATGCATGGGCTGCGAAAAAATAACAAATGTAAATTAAGAGAACATTTATTTCCTGATCTCCAAGCACTATCCTTTACACTCTAAAAACTCAAATGTTAAATCTACATGTAAAAGGTTGGAGGAGTGACAACATTTTTAAAATGGTAAATTAACACTTTTAACATGCTGGATCTAATAGTATAAAGGCTGTATGCAGCATGTTAAAAGTGTTCATTTACCATTTTGAAAATGTTGTCACTCCTCAGCAACCTTTTAACTGTACATTTAACATTTGACTTTTTAGAGTGTATCATTCCTTTACCAGATAGTATTACTAATGTCCGTATTATAATATTGTACAGACGAACAATGTGTTCTTATGGCTTCTTGACCCCCCCCCCCCCCCCAAACAAGTATATCAGATTAATATTAAAAATACCCACATCCGTCTACTATAGAATCAGCATCGAAAACGGAACAGTCTGTATAATAAGGACCCATGTGAACGACGATAATTTATCATGTATGTATTTTCGTTTTTGTCCGTTTTCACGCAATGCTTTGATATGAATGATATTATATGTATCTTTTAATGAATAAATATTAAAATTGGGCCATAAGATATCTTAATTTAATCATTTTCTCTAAAATGAACACGATTTTGGGGATTTGGGTCTTCTTTCCATAATTAGTCAATTACGGTATCCTCTTACCTACAAATCTAGATTCGTACATCGCAAAAGCCTCCTCGAGTTTTCTCAATTTTATAAATTCTAAGATGCCATAAGAAACACATCTTTCCATGTAAACGGGATATTTGTATCACAAGCATTCATCTTCGCTGCCATTTTTTACATTTTGAAATAGTTTGGAGAAAACTGAGCCTCAAAATCTGTTTGGGTAATTGACGATAATTCCAATGGACTGTGATATAGACTTGTCGTTTATCATGTCTTTGTGAAACAGTTTTTCAGGTCCATGACATTTCCGTAGATCGCCGAAAACAGTTATGACTGTCATGGAGTTGATTTGATGAAACGACCCCCTGGTATCTTGAGAACGGCGATCGGCCGTTGAAAAAGGGGGTCGTCGAAGCGGTACATAGGCCTATATACCGTTTGTCCAATATTTTGAGTCCCGGCCCCCCCCCCCCCCCCGCCCCTGTCTCCCCGGCCCGTATCCGCCATAGATTAGTTGTTACTGTAATTTGTGTGTCAAGTTTTTGATCTATTTAATCAGCTTTGTTCGAGAACGATTTTTTTTACCTTGTCATCGAGTGAGTCAGCAAATTTTCTCCACAGCCAGAGAATGGATGCGCTATTTTTACCGTTCACGTACGGGCAAGTAAACAGACGACATGGGCCTAGTTCTTACAATGAGACCCAGATTCAAATATACACATGTAGGCCTACTCTGAATTTGTTTACGGTTTTCTTTTCAAGTTTAGGACTCGTAAAGTCAAAAGAACACGAATTCAACAAAGATAAATTTGAAATCGTGTAAATTGGGTAATTTAAGGAACAAAAAGTATACTTTTAATGTGTGCGTAGAGACACGGCGGATCCCCCGGGGGTCCCATTTTTCCCCAAAAAATCCTTAGACATGGGTCCATTTTTCACAAAAAATCCTTAGACATGGGTGCCTATTTACAGCAAAAGGACCCTTGGATGTGGGTATGGGTCTGGAGTTCTCAGCCGCACACTCCCGTCCGATTATAATCTGAGTACCCCCCGCCCCCCCCCCCCCCCCCCGGGGGGGGGGCGGATCCACGATTTTGTAAAAGAGGGGGCACAGAGCCGGAAAAGTACACAATTAAGGGGGCATTGTTTTTCATTGTGTATGCCAGTTGGGTTTCAAAAGAGGGGGCACGGGCCGGTTTTCCCCCTATGTAGATCCGCCACTGATTAGAGAAAAGTACAAGTAAACAAAAAATGTATTAATTTAAAATGTCTTAAGTCACGACTAATAATCTTTAGAACCTGGCAATTCGGCCACATAAAACTCGGCCTTTGCTCAAAAACAGAGGGCGAATTATTAGTATTTTAGTCCGATTGGTGTTTGTATAGGGGGTATAGGGCATATAGGGTCCCCTGTTCTTAAACTGCGGCCCGCGAGACGATTTGATGCGGCCCGCCAAAAATATAAAGTTTAACAAACCTGAAGTCCTTTTAATGCTATATATGTATTGATTAAATTGAATATTCTTCTGTTTTGATTCTTCGATTCTTTCTCTTAAACCTTCAACTTTCTTCTTCATGATGTTCTTCACTGTCTCTTTTCAGTTATCATTAGATTTAGATGTTTATAGATCCACATCACAATCCTATATAATGAGTCCCAAGGCTTCAGCTCAAAGAGAGGGGGCACATTAAAAAATGAAAATGAAAAAAATTGATAAGGTAATCAGATTTGTGGGAATTTTTACTCATAAATTGTCTGATGCCTTATAAGCACAATTTTTGTTTATCTGGTAAGCAAAAGAGAAAATAGGTCATCGCCTCAAAGTCGATACATATTCTCTTAGTTGTCTACGTAATATGCAACTTGGGTTTCAAAGAGGGGCATGGGCCGGATATGGCCCCAGTGCCGCCCCACCCTGCATGCCAAATCGGCCTCTGTTTGTGAGCCGAGTTCTACGAGGACGAGTTGAACTATACTCTTAATACTCTAAAAAGGTATGCATGCTCGATATCATGCATGTCAATATCGCGGAGGCGGCGGATCGCGTAATTAAATCTCGACTAGACTGCACCCGTACCCGGACCGGACCCACGTTATCCGACTCAGTCTCTGTTTGTATCTACAGAGGTCACCTCATACTTTGACTTAGCTGGATTGGCAGCTACTATCAGATGCATAGCAAATAATACTGTTTACAGGTAAAGGTCTTGCTAACTATTAGAGATATTTCTTTGTTGAAACTTATATTTAAGCCAGTTCAGTGGCAGTGTGCATGCAGCTGTGGCACGGGCTGTGGCTCTGTCGAAAGTACGGCACTGTACGGTAAACATGCATGGTCGTGGACATGGGCCGAGGCTATGGCATGGCGATACGCGCGCTGCCGTTACGTCTCTACTGCTGCTGCTATCGAGTAACGTAACTCCAGGGGGCCGTTACACGAAAGCGTCATAACTCCAGTACGGCGACAACTCATGCGCTGTTTTTCACAACACCGTCTTTGCCTAGATGATCTATAGTATGAGCGACAAGCTCGCCGACAAGAAAGTTGTCGCTGCTCAGTGGGTTGTTTCATCAAATCAACTCCATGACAGTCATAACTGTTGTCGGCGATCTACGGAAATGTCATGGACATGGACCTGAAAAACTGTTTCACAAAGACATGATAAACGACAACTCAATGATATCGATACTCATCGGCGAAAAAACATAGTCTACAAAAAGTACAATGTATATCACAGTCCATTGGAATTATCGTCAATTACCAAAACAGATTTTGGCAAAGACGGTTTTGTGGAACACTTAGCGGACAAGTTGAGCGACAGTGTCGAGATGTCGCTGATCTTGTCGTTATGACGGTTTGATGAAACGACCCCCAGGAAATAAATGCTCTCATAATTTACATTTGTTATTTTTTCGCAGCCCATAGACTGACTAAAAGCTGGCTTGTGATGGCGTTCTATAAAGATATGACAGGTCTGGAGTACCGACAAGTCACTTGTCGGCGAAGTTGTCGCTGGTCTTGGCAAAGACGACTTTGTGAAACACTTAGCGGACAAGTTGAGCGACAGTGTCGAGATGTCGCTGATCTTGTCGTTATGTCGCTGATCTTGTCGTTATGACTGTTTGATGAAACGACCCCCTGGAGTTGTCGCTGCTCTGGAGTTGTCTTATCTTTTTTATTCGTTGGAAAGCGCCTCCACAGTTCATTAGTGGCGATTCTATGAGATGCGAAAGGTGTAGTTTCAAGTAATAATATTAATTCTTAGCTCATCGTTTACTCGTATATACACTAGTTAAGGTTCGATCAAAACCTTTTTTCAAAAAGCACTTTTAAATATATTTTGATCAGTTACGAGGGTGGGGCATGATTAGTATCATAAACATTCACTGCAGTCTGTCTCTCTCTGCTTCTCTTCCCCTATATAATATTCCCCTCTCTGTTTATCTTCTCCATTCCTTTCAGCTCTTAGCTTTTCTCAGTCTTTCATACATCTCTGCCCACCCAACGGCATGCTCTTATTCTTCTTTTTCAGCTTACTCTCTCCCCTCTCCACCCCCTCCCCCCGGCCCCCCTCTCTCTCTCTCCCTCCCTCCCTCTCTTTCAGGTTCTTGAGTCTCCCCTATCTCTCTTCCTCTCTTCACCTCTTTAATTTTCGTGTATAAATAAAATAAATGAAATGCTATAAAATAGAATTTGAAAGATTCCATTCATTGTCTTTATACAAAACTAAATATTCAACAAGGATTTTACTCGTTGTATCACAGAGATTCCAAACTTTAACCTTTTTGTGCTATGGTAATTGAATTTTGTTCTTTTACCGGTATATTCTTTTATTTATTTGTTAATTCCTTCAAAAATTTACTCATTCACACTGGTTCATTCGTTCAGTATTATTTTCATCTAAAATTAAATGATGAAACAAACAATATAGTCAATGAAACATAATAATGCATAATGATTACATAAAGAAATGCTGAACATTTCAAAGAGGAATTTCCCAAATCGTGTTAGGTGTCTACTTTTAAGTACTGTTTTCGTAATGATTCTATATATATCAATGGAATGGGAAAACGTAATATAAAACTTTGAACTATTCGTTCATTATGGTTAAATATTACGCTCGCCAAGCAGTTGCTCAATGATACCATTCCTGATTTGTCGAGCATCGCCACCGGCATCGTCAGCAACATCTAAGTGATCATCAAGGTCGTTACCACCATGCTCCTCAACATTGTTGTCATGGGGTAGATTGTTATTGATGCAAATGTTGTGAAGCACAGTTGCAGCAACAACAATCTGACAAACCCTATTAGGCGAAAATTGTAGACCACCTCCAGATTTATCTATATACCTAAAACGAGACTTGAGAACTCTGAAACTCCTTTCAATAACTGAAGGACCATTTCTGTGGTTTATATTATAAATTTCCTCCTGTCTTGTGGTGGGGTTATTAACAGGAGTCAGGAGATGGGGTCTGAGTGGATACCCACTATAGTCCAAGTAAGTGCCCATTCGCATCTCCGCCTTCAAACCCCCTCCCGACTCCTGAGTTTGCCCAGATATAGGAGTCATGGGTAGATCCTGGGAAACGGGCAAGTACATTCAGATACCTCATTTGGGAGTCACAAATGCATTGGACATATATTATCAGCAAATATTAATTTGAAGTGAATGATAAAATCACGGACATGGCATGTCAACGTCATATATTAGGCCTACCCCTCTATCTCTCTCTCTCTCTCTCTCTGTCAATCTAAATTTCAGGGGGGGGAATATATTTTGAAAAGATTAAACCAAATTGCGGGAATGATATTGATGGATGCACCTCCCTCGGGGTATGAAACGAATAAAATCACAATTTTATAAATATAGCGAGATAAATATTATCAGTTTGAAAGTTGCCACAAATCGTTCTCCATAGCATATTAATAGTCTTTGACTTCCATACCCATCTTGCGTTTCATGAACGTAATAGAAATTACTATAGTTACAACTTTAGTATAAATATGCTTATCGAAATAATCATAACAAATATTCTATTAATTACTTTAATAATTTGCATGATTATTCCAATAACAAGCTATTTGGAGTAATATTCTTGTAAAAACTAAATGTCAATTTATTAAAATGAGTTCTTAGCGCTAAACTATCACATTATGGTGTCCTTCAACCAACGTTCAATTTACCGGTAGCAAAAATATGAAAACTGCGATTTTCTTTTATTCAATTTTTCTAAAAAGACTAAAAGCGGAAATTTGTAGAACATTTTAATGGGAAATTCGTGCATGTTTCAATCATAACCAACCATTTAAGCTCCAAAACGTAATTTAATTTTTCTGGAATAAGCCGAGAGGATCATGAGAAAGACTATATTCTCGAACTTGCGGTATCGATAGCTTGTTTGTCATTGCTTCGTGAAACAGTTTGTCAGCAAGCGGACATCTCAGGTGAGGCGCCGACAAAGATATGACTGTCATGGAGCTGGCGTCGTGAAACGGCCCCCAGGAAGCTCCGCCCCGCCGCCAAGCGGAGCTCCCAGCTCCCTGGACATTGCTGGACTCGGGCTGCAGTTACCGCTAACGTAACCCGGAAAGGCCAAGCCAACCCCACGGAGCTCCGCAAATGCCTTGAATTTTGAATTACGGTAAATGTAATTAAGAGCTACAGTATGATGGGGAGCCCTATGTCTGCGCACCTAAGGTTTTGACGGGAAAATGAACAAGAATTTCTTTAATATTCATCTAAAGCTTTATTTTATTTTATTCCCGATATTCTAAAGAGTAAGTTTGAAAAAAATCTCATCAAAATTAGAGCAAGAACAATGCCATATTCACAAGAAACGGTGGCCGTTTTTTGCATGAATACCTATCGCTGTGATAAAGATGAAAACAGAAAAATTTGTGTTCGTTGCATGTTTTGTTTTATTAGAATCGTGCAGTTACGCGTGTGCGCAGACATGGGCACTGCGCAGACTTGGGCACTCTAGCCATACTGTAATGTCACCAATATCGTGAAATAGGCCCCGCTTTAATTTTTGTTTAAAACATTTTTTATGATAATACTAGGCCTAGGCTAGGGCACTCAGTCATACTCATACTATAGGCCCTTGCCTAGCCTATGTGGGACTGTGTCTAACATTCACTGTTGCAGCATTCAAAAGGTAAGCACTATATAGGCACTGTAGCAACTTCATGTATTTTTCATATTAGACTGAACTGAAGTTCATTCAACTCCACAGTGTTTTGCATCTTTTTAAGCGTACAAACATTTCCTCTTTTGTTATACATTTTTATGTACGCGCATACCAAACATTCCATGCCAGGTCACCTTACCTATATTCTTGAACAACCAATCAAGTTTTTGTTTACAAACTGCCGACGAATGACTGCATTTGTTTAGGGTCAAGAAACTTGTTGCTCGACCAATCATATTATTTTTAAGGCGTGAACAATGAGTGAACACTTTTGCGGAAACTTTTCTATAACTTCACTTCTTCACTTCTTCTCGTAAGCTCGTTGTGTTAACTTCGTTTTTACTCGTGAGAGAAGCAAGTCGCCTCATCACACTTTTATACACCCCACTGACACTGTTGGGATATACGTTGGATTTTATACCTGTGGATTATTATCGCAGTTTTTAATCTAGTGTTATTTTTCGCGGACAAGATAACGCGGCTGTCATCTTTATTTTCTTGGGATTTGTGCAATATCTTGGACTACACTTTCGCGGTGATATTTTCACGATCGCTAGAGCTCTAGCTAGCCGAGAAACGTTTTTCGCCCTCAACGGACTATCGCTCGCGATTAATCCATACTCGCCCAGCGGAACATTTTGAATTGTTTTCCTTCCTGGATTCATTGCACGGCAACTGTTCTTGGACTAGTCGAGTATCATTTCTATATTAGGATCTGGTGAGTAGATATATACGCTTTCTACGTGCTAAGGAAGAACTCGCCAACGCCGCTTTGCTTGTGCACCCTTCCACTGATCTCCAGACTAATTTGATGGTTGATGCATCTGACGTAGCAGTTGGTGGTGTCCTCCAACAGTTTTCTGGTGGAATTTGGAAGCCAATCGCATTCTTCTCCCAGCGTCTCAAGCCCCCAGAGACTAGATATAGTACATTTGGAAGAGAATTGTTGGCTGTGTATCTCACTATACGCCATTTTCGCCATTTCTTGGAGGGACGTGAGTTTACAGTTTACACGGATCATAAGCCGTTGACCTACACTCTACGATCCAAGCCTGACCGTCACTCCCCCAGGGAGATCCGCCAGTTGGACTACATCTCCCAGTTCACATCAGACATTCGGCATGTACACGGTGTTCACAACACGGTAGCTGATGCTCTGTCACGACCTCATGTGGATGCTCTTCACACAGCATTCACTCTTGATTTCGATCAGATCGCAGCCGACCAGATGGACGATGAATGGGATGAGGCACTGAAGTCGCCCTCACTGGATTTCAAGCAGGTGCCTAGGCCTTCCAGCAATGGGACTATATGGTGCGATGTCTTTACGGGCCATGAACGACCATATGTTCCACAGAAACACCGTCAGATGGTTTTCGAGGCCTTGCACAACTTATCTCATCCGCTCTACTCAATCCATGATTACTTCACGCTTTGTTTGGCCAGGTATAAACAAAGATGTCCGTACATGGGCCCGCTCATGCTTAGCTTGCCAGCGCTCCAAAGTCCATCGTCACATCAAAGCACCCCTTGGAACCTACACTGCACCAGACGCACGGTTCAGTCACATCCATGTGGACTTAGTCGGCCCATTACCTCCTTCGAGTGGGTATTGTTACCTGCTCACCTGTGTAGATAGGTTCACAAGATGGGCTGAGGCCTTTCGGATCTCTGATATGACAGCTGAGACTGTCGCTAAGACTCTTGTTCGTGAGTGGATTTCTCGGTTCGGTGCACCCTTGACTATCACCACAGACCGAGGTAGGCAGTTTGAATCGCACCTCTTCCACGGACTCACTTCACTTCTTGGAAGCTTCCGCACTCGAACCACTGCATACCACCCTGCGGCGAATGGTCTCGTAGAACGATATCATCATCAGCTTAAGGCAGCACTCGAGCCCAGTCTGATCCTAGTAAGTGGTATGAGTTCCTACCAATTGTTCTTTTGGGCATACGGACTACAGTCAAAGAGGATCTTGGTTGCACACCAGCAGAACTTGTGTATGGCACTACGCTCAAGGTTCCAGGACAGACAGACTAAGACAACGCATGTTCCGCCTGATTTACAGACTTGCTCACATGTATTCGTTAGACATGACGTTGTTCGGTCATCACTTTAGCCGCAGTATGACGGACCTTACAAGGTTGCTCGCAGGACACCAAAGTTTTACATTTTGGACGTTAAAGGCAAGGAAGAGACCGTCAGCGTTGATCGTCTTAAGGTCGCTTATGTGCCAGCTCCTACCCGCGTTGAAGAACCCTTGCTACATCATGCAACTTCTTCGTCACCACCCCTCCCTCCTGCTCCTACACAATTGCGGACTACGAGATATGGACGTCGCGTTCACTGGCCATCTCGTCTGTCCGATTTTTCGCCCGGCTGAAGAGACTTTTCGTTAGCATTGTGGGCATTTTCGTATTTTTTCTTCTTCATCGATCAACTTTCCTACTGCTTGTTGATCTAGGAGGGGGCTACTGTAGCAACTTCATGTATTTTTCATATTAGACTGAACTGAAGTTCATTCAACTCACAGTGTTTTGCATCTTTTTAAGCGTACAAACATTTCCTCTTTTGTTATACATTTTTATGTACGCGCATACCAAACATTCCACGCCAGGTCACCTTACCTATATTCTTGAACAACCAATCAAGTTTTTGTTTACAAACTGCCGACGAATGACTGCATTTGTTTAGGGTCAAGAAACTTGTTGCTCGACCAATCATATTATTTTTAAGGCGTGAACAATGAGTGAACACTTTTGCGGAAACTTTTCTATAACTTCACTTCTTCACTTCTTCTCGTAAGCTCGTTGTGTTAACTTCGTTTTTACTCGTGAGAGAAGCAAGTCGCCTCATCACACTTTTATACACCCCACTGACACTGTTGGGATATACGTTGGATTTTATACCTGTGGATTATTATCGCAGTTTTACTCCAGTGTTATTTTTCGCGGACAAGATAACGCGGCTGTCATCTTTATTTTCTTGGGATTTGTGCAATATCTTGGACTACACTTTCGCGGTGATATTTTCACGATCGCTAGAGCTCTAGCTAGCCGAGAAACGTTTTTCGCCCTCAACGGACTATCGCTCGCGATTGATCCATACTCGCCCAGCGGAACATTTTGAATTGTTTTCCTTCCTGGATTCATTGCACGGCAACCGTTCTTGGACTAGTCGAGTATCATTTCTACATGTATATTAGGATCTGGTGAGTAGATATATACGCTTTCTACTTTCACAATTCTAAAGGCACCAATCCTGCAGCTGAGCTCATGAATATTCATATCGCGTCAAATTGCTCATAATACGGTTTATTCCGTCAAAACTAGTCCGCATGAATATTCATGAAAACGAATTGTAGCGATATAATTAATATTAATAAAACGAGCAAGGGCATCGAGCAGCTGTTCTGTGTGCCGCAATCGGATAATCCAGTCCTCTCTTGGTGAAAGGACCATGAGTTCGAACCTCGGCAGAGGTTTATATTACGAAATTTTCTTTTGCTGATTTAAAAATAAGGTGACTGAGTAAGAAAATACATTACAAGTCCGAAACTTGTAGTATCTTTCAAAGTCTTCAAAAAGGAGTTTCTGATATGAATATTCATGAGAGCTGCAGGATTGGTGCCTATATAAGCTTATTAAGAGAAAGCACAGGAGTTGGGAACATTATCTTAGGGATAAAACAGAAAGCAAGAAAAAAGAGTACAACAGACTCCGTAATCGGGTCAAAGCTGCCAAGTAACTGAAAGTAATATTGCAAAAGCTGTGGAAATAAATCCAAAAAATTTTTGGAAGTATGCCAGGACAAAGACTAAAATCAAGTCTGGAGTGGCACCTCTTGTGAAGTCTCTTTCATCTTCTTCTGAACTTAGAGACTGATAATGAAAAAGCTGATATCCTACTTGATTATTTTTCTACTGTTTACACGAATGAGCCTGTTGGTAATATTCCCAGTCCCCCTCAGCATAATATTTTTGAAGATTTTTGTGGTATTGAAATTAATGAAGACAAAGTCCTGTCTCTGCTTTCCAAACTTGACATTTCGAAGTCCCCAGGACCAGATGAGTTTCACCCTCGGGTGCTGCGTGAGATCGCGCCAGTCATAGATGGTCCTTTGAGTGTCATTTTCCAAACTTCTTTGCGGAGAGGTGTAGTTCCATCAGACTGGAAATCAGCGAATGTTAGTGCTGTTTTCAAGAAAGGTGATAGATCGCTGCCATCGAACTACATGTATAGACCTATTAGTCTTACATGTATAGTGTGTAAGCTTTTGGAATCAATAATTCGTGATGAGATTCTGGATCATATGACTATAAACAAATTGTTTAGTGTCAAGCAGTATGGTTTCTTGCCTGGTCGTTCAACAATGCTCCAGCTGATAAACGTAGTTGATGAATGGTCTAGCACTCTGGAGGAAAATGGTTCAATTGATGTGATTTATTTAGATTTCATGAAGGCCTTCGATAAGGTGCCCCACCGTCTGCTGCTTGCCAAGATTAGAAGCTATGGCATAAGTGAGTTGGTGGTTAATTGGATTGAAGCATTTCTAGTTGGGAGAAGACAGCGTGTATGTGTGAATGGAGAATATTCCAGTTGGGGTCTTGTTGCAAGTGGAATTCCACAAGGTAGTGTTCTTGGGCCCGTGTTGTTTGTGTTGTATATAAATGATCTACATGTACCTGACACGATTTCTGAGAGTAGTGTATATCTATTTGCTGATGACACAAAGATTTTTAAGTCCATAACAGATGAGAATGATTGTATTGCCCTTCAGAGGGATCTTGATAGGCTCAAATGCTGGTCTGACAAATGGCTGCTTAGATTCAACCCAAAGAAATGTAGTGTTCTCACCATTGGTAACCCCAAGTCTGCCCTGGCAAGTCCATATGTGTATAATATGACCAGTGATAATTCGCAAAGTGCCCTCAAGCAAGTGTCATCTGAGAGAGATTTGGGAGTGGTGATTGATGATAAGCTAAACTTTGAAGAAAATTTACATACAAAGATCAATAAGGCAAACAGACTAATGAATTTAATCAGACGAACCTTTGTTTATTTAGATAAGGATAATTTTTCTCTCTTGTACAAATCGCTTGTTCGTCCCCAAATGAAGTACGTTTATCTGAAGATAACCTTGTACTCCAGACTAGCTTTTACGGGTGAATAGGCTTCAATAGCTTTTGTGTGCATCAACAGGCCCTTTTCCAGGCTAGATCATTCATACAGGAGAGGAAAATAATTATTCAAAATTTCACTTTCAAGTCTGAATCCCTACATTTGTGGCAAAGTAAGAGTTGAAGAGTCCCTGAATCAGGTAATCTATCAAATTTAAGAAAATTAAATCTTGTTTAGAGCAATTTTGTTGTCTGCTTTTGACTGCTGCAACAGTGAATGTTGGACACAGTCCCACATAGGCAAGGGCCTATGAGTGGATATGGCATTGTCTTTGCAGGATTGTGCATGCGCACTGTGTAATGCGCTTGTTGGGCTGCCTACATGTACGTCATGATTTGTGTGTTATAGGAATGGCGCATCAAGACAGGAGCATAATTTATAGCATCTCGACGAGACAGACAAAGATAATTTGTTTCCAAACTATTTTTCATGCAAAAAAAATTGTCTGGCCAACATCTATGGAACTTAAGCTCTGTTACATCGAAAACAGAAAATATGGTACATATTATTTATTTTGTTTCAGTCTGCTAAAGAGGAAGTTCTTTTTGACGCAAAAATTAGCAGAACATAAAAAAGCCCTGTGGATAATTCTTTTTGGAAACAAACTTTTCCAGGCGTCATTATTTGCGCGATTGCCAGCCAGCGAAACGGCGCATACATGTAGTTGTTCCTTATTTATTTTGGTGAAATAACTGCTAGCCAATCGCATCCGTTCATTGCGCTCCAGAGAGACTAGGCCTAGGGCAGTTGACGTAGGGCGTTGCAGCAATGAAGCTGTATTACAAGGGTGCGCCACGACTGGTGACATTACGGTACTGTCTGAGAGAATCAGCAGGGGTCGGAAGATGGGGGTCGGCAAATTGGACTCGTATTTTAGAGTTTGATCAAGTCCTCTGAAGCATTTTCAAAAATAGCTATGAAACCGCTCCACCATTTCTATCTGTGATTTTACCACCCCACCCCAAAATGTGCCCTCTGTAGCCTATTTTTATACTTTTAATTTACGAAAAACGCCCAACTTTACGTAAATGTTTCAGCTACATGTAGGTAAAATAACCCAATCTCTTTGAAATTTTAGCCGGAGGGGCACAGTGCCGCCCCCCCCCCCCCCCAACACACACAAACTTTTTCAAGTACAAAACAAATGTACTTTTTATTTCTGGGAAATGCCCCCTTTTCTCTGATAAGTGCCCTTTTTTAATACCAAATTTGTCCCTTTTTCTTTCTAATAAGTGCCCTTTCCCCTTCTGATAAGTTCCTGTTTTTCTCCTGATGAAAAGTTCCCCTTTTCAAATCAGATAATTGCCACTTTAGCTTTCTAATAAGTACCCTTTTCGCTTTCCGAAAAGTGCTCCTTTTCAAATCTGATAATTACCACCTAATCTAGCACTCTAATAAGTGTCCTTATCGCCTCCTGAAAAGTGCCCCTTTTCAAATCTGATAATTGCCACCTTATCTCCCTAATGAGTATCCTTTTCTCCTTCTGATAAGTGCATTTTTACTTCTGATAGGTACCCCATTTCCCTTCTAATAAGTGCAATTTTTCCCTTTTGATGAGTGCGCTCGGGTAAACTATCGTCGGAATCAAGCTTATGGAGTGCGACATCACATGTGGCGCTGATGGGTACGTTGGTGAACAATGACACCACATCGAAAGATACCATAACTTCGTGATCTGGTATGGTTTCGCTGCACAAGAAATCAACAAACAACGCGGAATAGTGGACAGCATGTCCGTTAGAACAGATTAAAGGAGCTATGAACTTCGAAGTGTTATAAGCAAAAGAGCTCACAAACGAAACTATGGGGCGCAGCGGGGTTTCGGGGTTTATGGATCTTAGGCAGTCCATAGATCCTAGACGCTTGCTTCTGCGAAGGTCTCAACTTGTGGTAAGTAGGATCATCGATTTCACCATTCTTGTGATGGCCGCCTTCTGTATTAGTAAAATTTGGCTTTCTAGTAAAAATCCAGTAAAATCTGTGTTCAAGATCTCGCAGGTCATTTAGTACATTTGTAAATCGTACGCAAGAAACTACTTACATGTAGGTCACCGGTCAGCTGACCCTTTGTTTATATTCCACCCCCTTCTTGTGAATGAAATTCCACAATCATGACATCAATTGAAAGGTGGTGAGATTTTCTTTAAAATGATGTATGGCACATAAAAATCATTTTTGAAATAAATTTTAAAACAAAAAACCATAACTTTTCTCGAAAATTTTTAATCATAATGTGTCATACATGTATATCAAAATAAAAAACATGTTCATGAAAAAATTTGATCAATCCAGTGATGTTTTGGGTGGTGGAAACATCGTTTTAGCTTTTTTCCTGCTCTCTTCACGCAAAGTTCCTTAAAAGGCAATATCACGTGATCGGGACGTCATATTCCTTCTCTAAACCCTTCCACTTCCAGCCCATCCGACAACTTCAACTATCGGATGATGAGAAACATGAAAACATTACAATTTATGGCAACATCTATGTGGATTTACTTACCGTTCACGGGTACAGTGTAACATTCGCTGTGCAATTAGCATTGCAAAGATGGCAAGATCGGCACGGAATGTGCTGTACCAGATGAACGGAGTACATGGCAGTGCAACACTGAATGGTTCTGACACGGCATGCTAAAGTGCTAAAATCTCGTACCTTCGCATCTAGAGGTGTCGTAGTCGAGTGGTTTAAACACTTGACTGGAGATGCAAAGGTCGTATGTTCGAACCCCGGCACGGCACTAGTGTTCTTTGGCAAGACATTAATCTACATTTGCCACTCTCAACCCGGGTGTTAAATGGGGACCGGTAGGAAGGAATTCCTTGAATGCTGTGAGCACCAAATTCGGTAGCCTAGCTAGAGCCAGGGTTAATATACTGAACTACAAAAGAAACGTCACACTTTTCAAATTGATATCTTTTACACATCATATTGGAATTTGATACGTATAATCACATTTTATGCTTTTTTAACATCACAGATATGGCATTGACCGTCCATAACACATCATCATAACAAAATGTGATTTCTGTGTAGGATTAAAACTCATATCCTTTCCGTGAAGATGGTAGTGCACTCGTGCGCAGCTTTTTGAAAAGCATGATGCACATGCACATCCTCTATCCAGTGGGTTTAAAAGGGACCCAAAACCTTCATCCTGTCATTCGTTTCCTGAGCGCTGTCACCATGCCACGTCTGACTCGAAACCAGAGGGAACAAGCCATCGGACGTCTTCATGCTGGCCAACGTCCTAGAGTCATTGCCAACGACTTCAATGCAGCGTTCGGACAGTAGAGAGACTGCGGGAGCGATACAATGCAACCAACAGCACCAACGATCGTCAGCGCAGTGGTCGTCCCAGGGTGACAACAGCACGTCAAGATCGCCATCTTCACCGGGACCACTTGCAGGATCGCTTCCGCAGAGCAACAGAATCGGCTCTACAGACTATTGGCACACACAACAGACCAATTTCTGCAGCAACTGTTCGTCATCGGCTGAGAAGCTTCAACTTGTCTTGTCGGCGTCCTGCTCGGGGCCCTATCCGCACCGTTCGACATCGTCGGGAACGTCTCCTGTGGGCCCAACTTCGTCAGAACTGGCGCTATCAACGACGAGAGTCGTTATTGCACATCTGTATTTGTTAATCAAAATAAAACAAAACATTTTCTCAGTTTTCACTCTTGAATAAAAAATATGTTTCATTGTAAATAAAACAGTTTCAAACACATACATGTGCGACGTTTCTTTTGTAGTTCAGTATATTTGAGCGCCTTGAGCACCTTATGCGTGGTGGATATGAGCAAGTTATAAAAATAGCCAATATTATTATTATTATAGACGAATGAATGATTTCAGTGATGATGCTGAGACAACAGGTGAACAGCGGGCTCCTTGAAGCTATTTCTTCAATAGGGCCGTAATACTTGTACAGCTTCTGATAATGTCATCTAGTGCTTCATGAGCAGCAGCAGTAGTCTCGTCCTATAGAGTACCAAAGTGTGACGTCATCAAATTTTGATTTTTGTATTTCAGTATTTTTATGACCATATTTAGGTAGAGCATGATGGAAAACGTTCACACATCAAATTTGACATGAATCAGTTCATGGTGGCCCAAGGTATGGCTATATGAATATCTAATTAGCCCCATTGAAGTCAGTGTAAATTGGCCTGGTTCTTAACAGTTTAGAACCAGGCCCATTTAACACTGACTTCAATGGGGCTAAGGAGGTATTCATGCGGCCATATCTCGGGGCCCAATGAGCCAATTGCCATAAAATTTGGGCTCTGGATGTTTTTCACCATGTTCCTTTGAGATATGGTATAAAAAATGTCAAAATGAAAAAATAGCTTTTTGTGACGTCATCACTTCGGTACTCTATAGCATGTAAATATTCTTTCATCGGGCAGAGAGTGCATTTTGAGATGGAATGAAAGAAAATTAGCCAAACAGCTGTTAACATTTGAATGTTATTTTTATCCTGAAATAGACTCCACAAATCTCAGAGTGCACTAAGTACAGATCAGTAAATGAAAAAAGAATATCTTGAAATCAATGTTTTTATGCCTCCGTCCACTGTAGGTGGTGCCGGAGGCATTATGTTTTCGGGTCGTCCGTCCGTCCCCTTTTCGTTCCCGCGATAACTTCAAAACTGTTTTTTTGATCAGTTTGTAACTTGGCCCATGTATGCATATGGGAGGGACGATGAAATGAGAAGATTTTGGGGTCTCAAGGTCAAAGGTCACAGAGGTAATTATGTACATAAAAATGGTTCGTTCTCGCAATAACCTCAGAACTGTTTGACGGATCAACCTCTAACTTGGCCCATGTATGCATACACAATGTATGTGAGGGACGATGAACGGATTAGATTTTAGGGTCTCAAGGTCAAAGTTCAAAGGTTATAGAGGTCATTATATACATAAAAATGGTTCGTGATGTATGGAGTTTAGGCCTACCTATTTTTAGAAATTTCAAGGGGACAGTGGTCTATTTGCTATAAAATATCTATTTCCTTGGTGTATTTGATGATTGTAAGTCATCAATGGTAAGTTTTTTATTTGTACGGGATGAAAATGAAATGAAATAAATTTTCTGTCACGTATGCTTTTCAGGTGAAAAGATTTGTAATTTTGTTGGACCAATCCTTTTTAGAGTGTACATGTATGCCATACATTTCCAATCTGGTGATGGCAGAGGAATAAATTCCGACCATGCGTGGTCGAAGATTCATCTAGTTTAGTTCTGAAAGTGCAATGTTACTCAATTATGTATTGATGGCAAATAATTTTAACATGATTAATACGAAATGTACATGTAGAGGTATGTCTAATTTTTTTTTTTGCTGCAGGATTGAAGTGAGACTGAAGAATGGGACTTCTTTCGCAAGGTACACCCCTCACCTGGGAGGAGACAAAGAAGTACACTGACCATGTCCGTAAACATGGTGTCCAGCAGTTCATCAACCTCTACCACAAGCTCAAGGATCGCCCTTGTGATACCCTCAAATGGGGAGACGAGGTTAGTTAAATATCAAAAGTTCAAAGATCACAAAGATTAATTTAAATGAGAATTTTAGCATTCTACTCTTGCTATCACAATATTTCAGTAGGAGTGAAATTTACAGAATAAATAGTAACCGAAAATTGTACATTAAATAAACTATTAAACTAATATACATTACATAAATCTTAGATGACAAACAGAATGGGAACATGAATATTACAAATTTTTAAAAGAATTTAAACAGAATTTTAAAAACTAAATGCCATAAAGCGTAGGAGGAAAGAGAGAGAGAGAGAGAAAGGGCAGAAGAGAGAGAGCAAAAGCTAGCAGAGAGACAGGGAGGAGAGGGAGAGAGGGAAAGACAGAAGAACAGAGGAGTGTATTGCCCCAATTCCACTTCAAGTGTAAATGGGGCATATGCATGCAGAGAAAGATAGGAAAGAGAGAAAGAAATGGAGAGAGAGAGAAGGAGAGGGGGAGACAAAGGAATTGAGAGATGGGAGAGAGATGACTCTAGATTAAATCCATTGGAAATGCATGAAGAATTCAAAGTGAAAACATCTGTCTCATGAAAAAGGAAGATTACAGTGAATGAAACAACCCAAGTCCTACAACTGTGATTTGTTGTCAGATTTAGGGACAGACCACTTTGGTCAGTACGAGGGGCACAAAGGCGAAAAGAAAAAGAACATGGCCACTGAGATGTCTTTAAGCATTATGATCATTTTTATGAGAACCTGAGATGCCGTTGGTTAGTGAATAGGGCAATGCAGCAAGATACTGTATAGCCTCAAAACATGCGGAATAGTCCTCTGATTATTATTATTCTTTCGGCACCATAGCATTTACCAACCCGTCTACATGTAGTAATCAATATTCATCAAGACGACCAAGATGTTAAGAATCAACAACCTTCCCAACCCGTTACGTACTTTACCCACGTTATTTACAAAACACTGAACTGTACAGTTCAGTGTGTTTAACCAATGAGATAAAAGGAACTGTAGCGGAAAAGATTGAGCTTGTCCATTATTCAGTGGGGACCAAAAACGGGTAGATAGCAGTTCCTACTGTACCTTTTGATCTACAATATTCCTTACAAAACTGTAAAAGAGATACAAACAAAGATATTCTTTGTATCATGTAAGATCTGTTTAATATATGTAGCATGACATGGGTGCTGCCATTTTCGTGATAATAGGGACTTTTAGAATTGCACGTCCACTTAGTCGACTGGTACGCAAGGACATCATTCTACGCCACTGCGCATGCGCCACTCGCCCTCTCCCTCTCCCTTTCCTCCTCCCTAACGTGTTCACTTCGTTTTTGCGGTGCTCCGAAATCTTCGACGAGGTTCTCGTATATGACGTCATCAGAACAGCTCAACTATTATGCTCAATCCGTTGAGTGTGTACATGTACTTCCGGTTGACGTCGACGGTACGTACACATCGAGTGAAATCTAAAATGATCAGAACTGTAGTCAACATGGGCAGTCGACGACGTTGACATGCGCGAATTAGTCGACTGGGACGAAGTACTAGTCCACTGCTTCTAAAAGTCCCTAATGTGACATACATGTACCAGGAGAAGTTCTACATGTACATGTATCATGGGCCAAGCTCTAGTGGGAGAGACATTTTAATTCAATAACAGAACCTCTACTTTTCAATGAGGCAAAATCAAAGGTGAGATGGTAAAAATAATATTTGGTGGAAAATATATAAAGAGGTAAAATTATAACTCATTTATTTAAAAACAATAAAATATAGCTGTTTACAAAGTTTATCAATTTCATTTATGCGAAAGCTCCACCCCACAAAAGCCACAACTTATTTATAGCAATTCGCAACTGACAACTATAGTACAAAAGATAATAGCACTGGTGAATGAAATACTTCAGCACCACAGACCAGTATGGGCAGGAAGCATCCATAAATTTGAATACATTATGGAAAAATTGGAACTCATTTATTTAAAAACAATGAAATATAGCTCAGTCAACAAACCAATTTTATTTCTGCGAAACATTCACCCCACAAGAGCCACATCGTAATGCTCAGATCAAGGGTACCAATGTGTTACATTGATGGACAAAAATGAAATTCACACTGAACTCATCTCAACAGCATGGAAAATCGGAAATAATGCTTGTTAGGTATAATGATATGATATCATAATAATGATAATAATATATCTTGTTTACCCAGGATAGGCTTATTGAGTAGTATATACTGTCCTCCCTGAGGGCCCTGCAATCATACTATTCCCCTGGCTTAAAAATTTTCTGACCTCCAGCTCTTTCAATAAGACAGCAGCGGGTCATTTAATATGGACAATTCCAATATATATTGTACATTTTACATAAATGTAACTTGGTGGCCATGTGAGTAAAAGTACTGACCAGGTAAAAAGGATTTCGGAAAATATACCTCACTTAGACTTAGAGGAATGTTTCTCATGACTGCTTTAAAACGGTGTGAAAAAAACATGTATGAATTTTGGGCATATCAAAGGAAAAAAAATGCCACCTCCCTACTGGACACCAAGCTATGTACATTAGTTACATGTACATGTACTCTTGTACAGTTTAAGCATTTCTTAACCCTTTCAAGACAATTGACCACATTTTGTGGTTTGGCTCAATAAATTTTTATTCAGAGCTCTAAAAAATATACCAGATGCTTGGGTAGAAAGAGCAAAAATTTCTGCACACACTATGTCCATTTTTGTTGCATGACCATATTGCGTTTGATGCCAGGAATTTAAAAACGAGAATAAGCTTTAAAATCCTTAAATTAGCAACACACTGAGAGGTTCAAAATCATTGTTTTTTTATCAAAATTTGCATTTTTTTTTCAACTTCTCGACAAAATTAATTACCATGTATACCATTTTCAAAGACATTACACCTTATTAGAACTATGTAGCACTAAAAGAGCAATATTGTTGCCAATTTGAAGAACGAAATGTGATCAATTTAGCTCTTAAATAATTCCAGTCCTGATAGGGTTAAAGTGTGTTTTTGGGGTTGTGGTAGCTTTCTGTTGCCTGGAAGTGAAGGAATAATACAATTCCTGCAGAAAAAAACTATGGGCATGTCATTTAGCATTAAGGGTAGAATTGAATTTATATGACTGTTACATACAGTACATGTACATACATGTACATGTAACTGCAGACACAAATCCCATTTGAATTGTTAAAAGGTCACTTGTTATGCTTGAGGTTTTACATGTAACTCACTCATACAGGAGATCTCTAAGTTTTTACTTGACCTCAAAGTGTATCAAATTTTCCAACCTGCAAAAAGTGGTATGTACATAACTGTGGACACTGGTGTCCATGTTATGTACCGGTACGTTACACCAGTGACGTAATGATAGGTCGCCCCCCCCCCCCCTGATGAATAGAATTGCATAACAATATCCGTCACTGATTACATCATTCATTACTAAAACATGCAATTGTTGTGTTTTGAAACTAGCAGTGATAATCTGTCATACAATACATGTCATATCTTATTCAATAGAAGTTGAAAGTGATGAGATAAATTGCATCTGAGCACTGAAATCATGGGTTACAATACGTGCTGTATTGGGAATGTAGCATTACAGATAAAAAAGGGCATTTTTAGTCTTAAAACTGCCACAAATAGTCTCTAATTCAGATGGCATTAACATGAAACCTTGTTTTAAGCTTCTCTGGCATCCGCATGTCCTTTCCGAAAAAAATATTGGTTATAAAAAGGAAGTATCACTAGAATAAGACTGTGTACTCTAAAGGTATCCTTGATCTGAGCCATGTACTTATTTGCAGTCTGACAATTAATTATACAGGTAGTTCAAAAGATAATTAGCAAGTGAATGAAATACTTCAGCACCGCAGACACTTGGAAGGCACCATTACTATGTAAACTTGCTGAACGACTTTGTTTTATGTAAATCCTTATTTTTTTCATTTAATATTATAATTTATTCCAAATTATCTATTGATTTCTATTGATAATGAAAGTAAAAAAGGCCTTTGAGATAAAATTTTAATGCAAGAAGTTCTTTATTACAATAAGAAAAATCTTTGAAAGTGATTTCAATTCTCATGTATTCTATCGTTTTTATGAATTTGTTATGTATTTCTTTGTTTTACAACCTTAAACCTTTTGGTGTTTTTAAATCTGCTGTTTCATACATGTACATTGTTATATAATATTTAGTTAGAATAGATTATAATTACAGCTTTAAAGAAGCTTTAATAAATTAGGAACACAAGGAAATGTAGTTTTTCCCATTCGTTTTGTACACAAAACTCAGAAATCCTCCGTTTTCGGGCTGACATGAGGTCATAAATGGTCAGGTGACTCGGTAAAGGAATGACTGATATTTGCTCAACTTTTGGTGTCAAAAGATGCGCAAGACTTGAAAGAAAAAGTTGGAAAGTTGCGTGGCTTGAAATGTAGCGGTTCAAAATGCGTGGTGAAATTTGTCTGGGGGGGGGCCTTGGAGGCCCCCTCCCCCCCCCCCCAAGTACAGTAAGGTTTAAGGCCTGAATGCACTTCTGACCATTTTGCGACCAACATTTTCTTTTGGTGTTGAGATGCATGCAGGTGCTTTTTTTACTTCCATATCAACATGAAAGTAACAAGAAACTTTCCTTTTTTTATTTAAATTGTGAAACATTTAACTTTTTGAGATTTAAACTCTAATTGTAGTATAAATTGTTTTGGGGGTTACATGTAGCTTTTTGGGGTTTTGCCCATAAATGTTAAAGTTTTTACCTGATGCATTATATCATTTCAAATGTCAATTGTCAAAGTACCATTGATTTGTGTTTCAGATTGAGTACATTGTGGTGAAACAAGACCATAAAACTAAGAAAGCTAGAGTATTCTTAGTAGCTGATCGTCTTCTTCCAGTTCTACAAGAGCTTGAAAAGAGTCAGCCAAGGTAAGCACTTACACCAGTGAAAAAAACAGGGATGATCTTACTAAATATAAAATTTCTGTACTAATTTATATGGTTTATATATTTTTTAAAGGTTTTTTATTTATGAGGGGGGTTCTATTTATTATTTTTTGTTATTACACTGGAATTTTGTGATATATTCATTTTTAGTGACATTAATCAGTTATCACCTGTTATTACGGTGGAATCTCGTTATATACATGTATTCATTTTTAGTGATATTGATCAGTTACATTTGTCACCTGTTGTTATTACGGTGGAATCTTGTTATATATTCTTTTTTAGTGACATTGATCAGTTATCACCTGGGGGACGTTTCATGAAAGGACTTGTCAGATATTTTATCCGACAAATTTGCTCTCAGCCAATAAACCTGTTTACTAAGTGATTCAAATTTTATGCATACTTTTGAAACAAAGGTTGTTCTTGACAACCTGAAAGCTTGCCAGAGGCTTGTCAGACATAGCAACAAGTAATGTATGCAAACTGGATTCCAAGTATTGTAGTTCAATCATTAATAACAGGTTAATGGAATACCTCGTTACTAGGTCCCCAGGAAAGAAACATCTATAAATTTGAATCACTTAGTAAACAGGTTTATTAGATGCAAAGATTTCAGTAGCTTATAACATTTGTCGGATAAAATATCTGACAAATTCCTTTTATGAAACGCTCCACTGTTATTATTGGGGGTCACTACCTTCGGAGCCTCTTGTCATTTTGGTTGTATGACACCTGGGGAGCGTTTCATCAAGCGTTTTGTCAGTAATTTTTACCGACAACTGTTATATAAGCTACTTAAATCCTTGCATCTGATTGGCTGAGAGCAAATTTGTCAGTAAAAATCACTGACAAAACGCTTGATGAAATGCTCCCCTGCTCTAGCCAGTATTGCTCTGTGGTCAATTTCATAGAATAACCAAATTCTGAACTTCAACCCTGGCTTGGACCAAAACCCTAAACATTATTTAAAACACAATTGCAACTTACAGTAACCCTAACCTTATATCTTTGGCGAAAACACTCTGAGTAAATGTTGGATCACTGTCTATTTGGCCCTGTCTATCTGCAAATGGGACACTATCTTTTCATTATACAGGGTGGCCCAGAAGGAATGCGACACCTGAGATTTGCAATTTCAACGACATCACTGGCACAATATCATTAGTTTGTTTTATTGGGTAGAAAATTCTTTTCCAAGTAAAATGACACCAAGATTCAATTGTAGGTAAAGGCCCGGTCACACCGCCAGCACTTTGTTGGAGCGTTCCTTGAACGGTAGGGAGAGGGGGCCGAATTTCGACAACGCTCGTCACCGCGCACAAAATGGGGAAAAAATTGAAAACACGGGCGTTGCCTTAGCGGTGCACCGCTGAAGCCGGCGTTGCTTTAGCGTTGGTTTAACGGTAGCGAGCGTTGGTCCCGCTCCGACACCTCCATACCAACGCCAAACCAAAGTTCATCACCGCAATGGATCGCTGCTTCAATGCCCGACACCGTTCCAGCAATCCCGTGTCGGCTCGTACAACGCTTACAACCGCTCCACCACAGTTTGTGTAACGTTTAATCACCGCCCGGGCTAAGCTGGCGAAGCAGCGGTGGTCCAGCGTTCAAGATTTCTGCGTTGGCCTAGCGGACCCAAGCGTCCACGAACTTGCGTCTAGCGGTGCCAAACTTTGACTGGGCGTTGTTGGAGCGGTGGTGAACTTTGCCGGAGCGGAAAATTGCCCGCTCCTCACCGCTCGCAATATTTTGTGCAGCTCAAAACTTTCGGAGCGGTAGGAGGGACCATCAGCGGTGGCCGAGCGTATACGGCGTTGCCTTAAAGGCGGTCAGTCGCCGGTTTCAATGGGGAAAAATCTGTGTTTGCTGATGCTGCAAAATAGTTCTTGCGCATACGAAATTAGGTCTAGTCGAAAGTATATTGAGGATCAGCGAAATGTCATTCTCCTCTGCAAAAATCCGCATAGATCGCTGTGATATTGTAAGTTGTACTGAATAGCGAACGAATGCATGTTTTGCGCTATGTATATCCTGGCCTGCAATCTGCTGTCTGACGCCGTACCATTATATTTATACTATAGAACAAAGCAATTTCATCTTTATTATGGATGACACTTTCAGTATTTCGGAGTTAGCGACAGATATCTCAATTCTAAACGTGGAGGGAGATTTGGAGCCGACTGCCTGTAAATGTTCAGGAAGCTAGCTGCTGCAGTGCTGATACAAAACGGGCAGACGGATGTGCCCTTGCAAGAGTGAAGGCCATCCCTGCACACTGCGGTGTTCCTGCGGGAAACGTCGCCCGTGCATCAACCGGGAACCCGATGGCGATGACGATGAATCAACTTCAAATGTGAGTACGGTAGATCATTATCTCAGCCTATTTATCCGAACCATGGTCTATGCAACAAATTCGATCATTTTTCTTGCGATTTGTCATTGTGTAATAACTAAATTCAGACTCAAGAGAAATATAATTTAATTATAGTGTGAATGTGAGATGTCACAGCCAGGGCCTAGGTCTGAGATAGTGTGTTTGTAAGAATCTTCATTCATTCAAAATGAAACTGAAGAAGGAAGAATGAGAAGAAGAAGGAATCTATTTATAAATGAAGGTATGCCAAGATGTAATTAGAATCAACACCAGACATGTCAATTGGTGATTGGCGAACTGGCTTCACTTGTGTGAGCTGTGACGAAGTACCTCCCCCCCCCCCCCCCCCCCCCCCTGTAAAAATACCAACAGAAATTGATTTGAAGGGGGGAAGTCTAGTACAGGCTTTTGCAAGTCAGAGTCACAGTAATGTTTGAATGTATACACACATGTATGTATGTATATTGTGACTCCAAAGATTCAAATACACCTAGTGGTACCAAATATATCAATACAATGGAACCTATTAATATTTTCCCCTACAAATTTAATAATTTTATGAATTTTTTAACCAAAACAGTATTTCCATACTTGAACTTTGAACAGGGTGGAATGTGCACTTTACATTATTTACATTTATTTTTTCCTTACTTTATTCACTGTTGTTTTTCTTTTTTCTTACTCAATGTAGAAATTTGTGATGGATCGAGAGAGAGCTGATCTAGAACGCGTCACCATCCAGTTCCTCTGCAGGTTCACAGATGTTTACTTGGATGCCATAGCAGATGTAGAGCCTACCCAACCTGCTGAAGAAAGGCCTGGACCGAGCAGCCGGCCTGCATCATGGTGTAGATGTGGTGGAAGATATGTGCCCATGCCAAAGGAGGTAGAGAATGTGTGTGTTGCCATGTCCGCACCTGCGTCATGACTGCTCAATACTTCACTGATGTATTTCTAAATGGCAATGTCTTGGTTGCATGCATGGCAGCTAGCAAGCAACAATGAATTTCCAAGGGACATTCCGAGGTTGAATGAATCGTACCGGCATTATGCCTACAAACAATTCACGTATATATATTCACTAGGCCTAATATTCACCATGGGTACTTGGAGCAGGAAACAGGAGAGTTGTTCCATCATGTGCTACACTGCGGATAAGGTATGCCTATCTATCCCCCACGAGGGCTTACAAGGGCTTCGTCAATGGAGTACAAGATTGAAATCCATCTAACATCAATACTGGTCTTGATCTTTTTTATGTCTCCTTTTATTGTTGAAATTTAGATCTGCTGGACATAGAACTGTTATCCTTCTTTAAAAAAATTGTTTATTATAGTTCCTGTTTATATTCACCTTTTTCTTGGTGATTGTAGTATGTACATGTATGTACAAAAAAAAAGCATTTTCTGTGTGTAATCATTTAACATAATATTTACGTTAACATTTATCAGAGAGGAAATATATTCATGTCATTTGAAACAAACCAAAAATCTTATCTGATGAAGGGTTTCCGTTATGACATTGTATAAACTTCATTTAATCTATTTTTCTCTGTGTATTTCAACGCATTCCATGACCATGAATATGCATGTCTTCTGTGATGTTTTTCTATTTATGGTGAATATTTAGTCTGATTTGTCATGCTGTTTTTAGCTGAACTAGCAGTCCATTGGGTTTGCTACATGATGTACATTGTGTGAAGTGAGATGCACATGAATTACCTAAACTTAAATAAGAGTTTGCCATTTGGTGATCATAAGAAGTGGTTGTTCAAAACGATTGTAATATATTGTATCAATTTTACATTTAACAACATATCTTTTGTACCTACATGTATCTGTGTTCCTGACTGTAATCATTTTATTTAGGTATTTATGGTATTATAAACTGCAATATGTCAATGTTGCAATATTCAATGAAAATATCCTTGCCAGCATATTCCTGTGTGAATGTCCATAATATAATGCAATATGAAAACTATACATACATGTATACTGTCCAAAATAAATCTGCCAGTGAACGTTGCCATTTTCAGTTGAATGTTGGGTAGCCTTTGATAATGTGATCACACTAAATAGTGAAGTTGTTTTCCTTCCAAGATTTACTTTTATTGTGATCTGTATACACTGTTTGTTTTAGAATTTGCTTATGCAATATGCATAGATCCACAAACCTTTCCTGAAGTATGCCTACATGTATACTGTTGAAAGTATAGTTTTACACTTCTCAGCTGATTTTTGTATTTTATTTATTACAATTTGATATACATGTATTCTAGATCCACAAACTTGCCTTGAAACATGCACATTTAGTGTTGAAATAATAGTTTTGCAATATGAAGTTGATTTCTTCTCATACTAGTTGTATAGATTTATCAGCAGTTATATAATTTTTAAGAAACGTATGTATTATGCATACAGGGACATTTTTGTTAATTTTTTTATATGCCATTTGCTATTCCATATGGTATGCCTATATACTGTTGAAAGTATAGTTTTATACTACCAAGCTGATTTTTGTATATATTTTAGTGTTGACAATATAGTTTCAATGTTCAGTTGATTTTTACTCTCACTTGGGTAGTTTTATTACAAGTTATACATGTATTATTTTAAAGAAACTTAAAAGTATTACATACAGGAACACCTTTTCTACTTTTCTTTTTCCTTGTTATTTGCCATTTGCAATGGCACTGCATGTAACATGTAAGGAAGTAAAGGAAGACAGCATGAAAAAGTACTCTTCATTGTGTGTACGTGTCACAAGTTTTGAAGTATTGTAATCTACATACCTTTTATTTCATTTTATTTTGTACAGTGGAGCATCATTAATGAACTTCTTGGAACCAAGGAAATTCCCTCTTTATATCAAAACCTTGTTATACCAGGGCTAAAATACAATAGAATACAAAAAAGTGGGGACTGGCAAAAATACTGTCTTATAATGAGTTTGTTATACCATTGTTCTTTATAAGGAGGTTCCACTGTACAATGTATATACGTGGAGGAAGGCATATGGAGTGAGATAGGAGAGAAGAGAAACAGGAGGGAAATAGAGAGAGAGAGAGAACAAGGGAGAAAAATTATCAAGGTCATGAGAGAAAGAGAGAGTGAAAGATAAGATAGAGAAACGGAACGAGCTAGAATCAGGGCTGTCAAGTAAAGTTTTCCTCCTCAAGTTTATCAATACAAAATTAAGATTAATCTATAATTCTATTATCAGGCCCCCTTTTTTTTCTTATTTTAAAAATAATTCCTGTCAACTCTTTGCACGATGGCCATTCACTTAGTGTCCAGTTTTTAAAGATTGATTCCCCTCTTTCGAAATCAGCCAGAGAAGAGAAAGAGAAGAGAAAGAGGAGGGAGAGAGGGAGATAAATTATCAAGGTCATGAGAGAGAGAGTGGAAGGGAATATTAGTGGGTGTAAGGCCATCGCCAGGGTTCACCTCCGGGGCGCACCCGGCGCTGGCGACCGTAGCCCGTGGAGGTACACTGTACGATTTGCAAATGGTGTGCAGCTCAAGCAGATACAACACGAACTTTTTATTCAAAATTTATTTCTTTGTGTTCAATCCACAAATTGTACGCGCTGTGGATACGTAATCTCGTCTCACTGTCTCTACTCTCGACCTCCATTTCGTTCGAAAACCGCTATTATTTTCGTGCCTCTAGCCTAGGCATAGACCATAGCATGGAGTATCCCCGAAACTGAAACATAGCGTATTGCTGGCAAGCTCAGCTCTCGACCCTGCGCTGGCAGGCCGTTTACAAATTGTCCGAGCGATCCCGGAAATCTCTGAACTTGCCTTAGGTGGGACAGCATAGAAATACACGGGCACCGACGACTGACCGCCTTTAACGGGGGCCAACTTCTGTTGAACGGTGGTGAACGGTGGTGAACGGTTACGAGCGGTGATGAATTTTGTTCACCGCTCCAGGAACGCTCCAGCAAAGTTCTGGCGGTGTGAGCGGGCCTTAAGGCATTTTGATTCTACAGCTATTTTTGTCAGGCAATATCATTTCCAAAATGCTACTTTTGCAACTTTTGTCCAGCTTGAAGCAGCAAGAAATTGAGCATAATAGCTTCCCTTAAATAATAGTTTCCCTTATATCTCCATTTCATTCATGTTTTCATTTTCAAAGCCAACGGTCTTGCATTTGTGAACAAAGCTGACTGTATTGGAAGCCGTCATACAAGTAGGCAAATTTCTCGTTGCTTCAGGCATGACTACTATCGCAAACGTAGCAAATTTTGAAAATGCCACTGCCTTGCAAAAATAGCCGTACAATCAAAACGCCTTACCCAAATTTGATGATGTTGGTGTCATTTTACTTGGATAAGAATACAAACTAATGATATTGTATCAATAATGTTGTTGAAATTGCAGATCTTAGGTATTGCATTCTTTCCAGGATGCCCTGTATTACATCAATACTCTAGCTTGGATTCAAAGGCCAGTGAGGGCAAGGATCAAATTGATACTGCATGATCAATTTCCTATACAGACAAAATTCCTTTTAGGGTTTTGTTTTAGATGCACTGCCATGAAATTTCAAAACAAACCAATAACAAAATATGGGGATATTGATCACTTAATTATTGCTATAAACCTTTTTACATTTCATTAGCTTACAGCTCCATTGCAAAGAACAAAACTGTGCTCCATTTTAGAATTGTGGGTACATGTATCTTGTTGTTATAATCCAAAATCAATAATTCGATACCACTTAGTATCTGACAAATTAATTCAAGGCTCACCAAACTTAGCTTTCAACAAAAGGTGTTTTTTTTTTCTCTCTCTCTCTCTCTCTCTCTCTCTCTTGCACAGCGAGACTAAGACCACATGGGCACCTGAATATGCCAGCTACATGGTTGAGGGGGTACCAGGCAAGCCATATGGAGGTCTCATGGCCCATTTTAATACTGTGGAAGCCAACATGAAACTCAGGTATTAAAGTGGTATTTATTTTCTTTAATTCTCTTTCCATATATGCTCTTGCATATTTTTCACTCTTTGTTTTCCTTCTCTTGTTTTCTATATTTCCTTATAAATGTGTTAACATAATCCTGACAATTTTTTTGGGCTACTTTAGAGAAAGCAATACATTTAATAACAATTTAATAACTTATTAATGAAATGACAAATTGGTACCAAATTGCACCTCAAGAAAATGATTGTACTCAAAGGGGGAGGGGGAGGGGGTAATTCCATGTTAATATTAATCCCTTTTATGTTTGTTACAGACGGCAGCAGGTCTTGAGTTTACTAGATAGTGAGGAAGGAGAAACGTGCCTAAGTATGACTGTCTTTCCAAGGTAAAAATAACTTTGCTATAATACAGGTTTAGGTCTGTGTACCCAGACCTCCTAATGTACATGTACTTTATGTCAAAGTTTAACCCCTGAAATCTCTGCCGTCTCTTGTTCTGTTCAGTGGTAGGATATACATGTACTTGTCATGATCAAAATGATTGTGTACATGGTCCAAAGTATGTTTCATGTTTTCTTTCTTCACATTCATTCTTCTGCAAATTATGTTTGCATGTGTCTGGAAATTGTGAATATCATTAAGAACAATCAGACATGTACATGTAGATAGCTTCATGTTAAAGGGAATCTTAGCCTTAAATGGTACCAAGCAGCAAAAAATATTTTCTCTGTATGTTAGAGAATCCATGTTGTTATACTATCTTCAACATATAGGCTTAATTCTATAAAGAGATATTGCAATTTTAACTACACTTTCCGTTAGCGTAAAAGCGACTCGTGAGTAGACTACTCAACGCACCCATACGCTCGCCAAGATAAGGGCTCGCGCAGAACCAAATTTGGAGTTTGGTTCCACGCGAGCATTTTCATGTTATCCTTTATTTCCATCATACTCCTAACTGTTGACCTATAGAATGCCAGATAAAATTCTTTGAGGTTGATTCTGTACTAAATTATTTTCTTCAGGTGATTGGTACACTTTAATTTGCATGGGGCATCAGTTTTTAAATGCCTCTTCTCCAAGAAAGCAGGGCTATTGTGGCAGAGATGTTTAAAGTAGAACACTGATGATTTTAAATATTGGCTTAATACTTATTATTGCATAGATGGCATAAATTAAACAAGGTTATCCAAATTTAAAGCTTGGAAACATTTGAATTAATGATTATTATCAATTATAAAACGGTAAAATACAGCCCCCGATATAGCAGCTGAAAAGCTCCTTGAACGCTGCTGAGATGTGTGACGACACAAGAGGGGCGAGTCCTGTCTAAGCAGACGATGTCCCATAACATTATACACATTTTTCAGTGCCTGTTTTGTCATCTCCTCTTCACTTATTTCTCTTACTTGACTAGCGTCAGTCTTAATGTTAGTCTGTTGCCTCACTCTTAACTTCGTGTATGGTATTATTTTGATGAAAAATGCAGCGTTAAAAAAATAAAGGAATCAGTCACTTGTAAACAAAATAAGACGCCATTGTATTTTCAGCTGCTTGCACCGCGGCATGTTCGGCGTTTCAAGAGGGAACGAATACCATCCAGCTATTATTCGCAGGGCTTTTCAATTTGAAAATGGGGTTTATTTCATTGATCATTGACCCTTCTCCTGTGTATTTACAATCAAACGGTTTTAGTTATCAGAATCAGTTCACTTTCCCTTTTAGAATGGTGTGAAATAAGGTCATGTTTAAATGTACCAAACTCTTTATAATTTGATAAATAATTGCATTGCAATTACGTTCATTCATTATAGGACGTCGTCTGCTTAAGCAGGATCGATCCCTCGTATGACGACATCAAAACATCGCTATATTTCTGGCGAATCCTCGGATATTCCACATGCTGAGAAGAGCTTTTATTTATGTTGTTTTTATAATCATCATATACGCAGTTGACATAAAACTTATACGATTGCCATCTGTAAGCTTCCCAATTTCTAGTGATACATTAATTGCCATATTTGTGATTTTCTTCAGTGTTCTACTTTAATAAGGGAATAATGCTCAAAAAACATAAGCCAACACTACAGTATACGTAGTTGGCTATTATTAACCCATCACCTATGGGAACCAGGTGGTCCCTGTATTAAGGCTATGAGGATGAGAGAATTCAGTAATCAACAGGTTAACTGTAGTGTTGGCTGTTGAGTTTACTCTAGCCTGTTGCACATCAGTTTGATAGTTTTAGAGAGCTGCGGGGGTATTCTTGTTTTTAATTATTCTATTGATTACTCTCTTTAATCTAAGTTCCTTCCAAAACGTAAACCTTTTGTTAGTACATGTACCGTTAAATCAAATACAATTATCCCATGTGCCATGAAACCTTTAAAGGGTCTTGGCGTAGAATCGTATAGTATAGTAAAGCATTTTTTTCTTTGTCCATCAGAAATTCATCTTTGCTGATTTAATTAAACATTTTTTAAAGCTAGGTAAAGATGATAAGAATAATGATGATGATGACGATAATAATATTAAATGATAATACATGTAGTTACAGTGGAATACATGTAGGTCAAGAACTCAACACAAAAGTGCTTAATCATCACTAACCCCCCCCCCCCCCCCCAAAGGCCCCAAATGTAATCAGTAGTTTTTCTTCAAATAGAATGCACCCTCTCCACTCCACTGCACTATGGAGCATTCCAGTCAGTTCATGACCCGCCTGCTATTCAAACACAGATCACATTTGTTTGCTTTGATACAGGGTGAAAAGTTAACATTTGGGATCTACATGTAATACCTTGTTCTGTGTTGTTCTGGTTGTTAAAAACATTCTTTCCATGTGTCTGCAAATGGCTGACCCTCCCTCTAACTTCTTTGGAATCCTGCTTGGGGGTCATTCAACAATTGCTCTGGGGTGGTATTCTGAGCATCATTTTATCTCTAAATTTTTTTATTTTATCTTTTTGTATTCTGAGACCACATTTTATCTCGGATTTTATCTCATATTTCATCTCAGTCTCCTACCTCTTGCTTGCCTATTCATGTTGTACGCATGATACGCACAGCTTTAAACGCTTACGTCAATCATATTTGTAGGAAAGATAAAATGAAACTTAAAATAGGCTATGGGCTATTTTATCTCTACAGTAGGATGCACGGTGAGTGCGATATTTTGGAAAAGTATGGTGCTAGTCGTGCAATCAAAATAAACAAAAAGATACTAAGTATTGAGTATATTTCTCAAGCAACATTCTCGTATGATTATCGAATTCTATTACAAGAGTTATGCTAACTAATATCACACTTGTAATAATGCTTGTGGTGGTCTTCTAAAACCTCGGAAAGTACCTTAGTCATTTTCATGAAATCCTAGCAAATGGCGCGTTTGCGCTTTGATGCACGCGTATTGAAAATTGTAAAAATAGCGCATTTGCGCTCTCTTGCCCCAGAGACTGGCAGAGAGCAGTTCTATTGGCTGAGCATGATGAACGTGAAATCTAACAACATTTCTTATTGGTTTAGGCATCATAAATGGGCGTCTCTTAATAGATGAGATAAAATCTTGCTAAAATGGTTCTCAGAATACAGATTTAAAATATTTTAAGGGTATTTTATTTCACTGACTTAAAGGAGAATTAACCTCAAACAATAAAGACGATAGTGTTCAAAGGTGTTATTTATTCCTACTTGTTAGACTATATGGCTTCGCGTCAAAATATACGAGATCGATACGAATCAAGATTTTCTGAGCAAAATTTATCATCTGCTAGCAATATGTATCGTCTGCTAGCAATACATGGGGGCTGCCATTTTTTTATGTGTACAAGAAGATTTTCTTAATCCAAATGCCCAATTGCCTTTTTCAAAATTAAAAACCCATTTGAGATTAAAAATATAGAATAGATATGTCAATTTATTTTTAAACTGAAGATTTCCTTATATATTTCTGTTGAAAATCGATATTAGCTTAATATAAATCTATTTTCTAGATACTGTGACGCAATGGACGGAGCAAATTAATTCAAATTTTATGGATGCTTCTTCCCTGAGCATCTATAGCGGCAAACTATGCATTCACCTGCTTTCGGATAATGGGACTTGAAAAGTCAGAATGCATGCTGCATATATTATGTTCTGCTCTGTTTGGCAAACCCAAGAAAACAGATTTTTGTTAAGCAAAACCAGACAATTTAAAAGTATCATTATAAAGATTTAATTTTTATAAATCATGTAAACACCCACTTTATATTTTTCGTCACATATGGGATTTTAGGTAATGAAGAAAATCAATTTAGGTCTTGGATTCAAAATATCTTCCTGACCGGAACATTTCTCAATGGTTCATGTACAAATCCAAATCAGCAAGAAAATGGCAGCCCCCATGTAAATGAGTAGGAGACGATACCGGGTGTTGGAATATCTTTATTTATACCCTTTTCTAATATCTTATTAGAAAATGATTTAGGCCAATAAGTAGGAATATATTACACCTTTCAATATAAGTAAATTTGTACTCAGGGGTTAATTCTCCTTTAAAATCTCAGATTTTATCTGAGATAAAATGAATCTCAGAATACCGCCCCTGGTCTTTAATTTCATCAAAAGTATAGGGTTGGGGTAGGGGTTGCTAATGGGCTTTAGGTTAGGTTTAAGATTAGAGTTGGGTTTAGTGCTGGGATTAGGGTTGGGTTTAGTGCTGGGATTAGGGTTGAAATTAAGAATACAGTTTAAACGTAGGAAATCGTAGCAATTATCACAGGAGCATACATGTACATGTCAAATGTCCCTTTATGGGTATTACAATTTCCCAGTTAGTGTACACTGTACACATGTATGAATAACAAGCAGAGTTTTCTTCTCTTTTTTTGTTAACTTCTTTGGGAGATTCATTTGTGGTGTAACAAAATAGCAAACAGCTACAGTATGATGCATTTTGTGGTGTTTTTTTTAGGTGATCTGTCGTAGTCGACAGATCACCTCTTATATTCGTCAGAATTTTCTTTATTATTTCTTTATTTTTATTTTCTCCCACTTTCTTGTTTCCACGAAATCTCAAAAACTTTTCAGTCCATTTTCATGACATTTCTATCAGTCATCGGGTCATATAAGGTCAAGCTCAAAAATCATTTTCAAGGTCATCAGGTCATCATGACGTCATCCAGGCGCCATTTTGTGAAATCACATTATCAATCATATCTTCATAACGAGTCATCAAAAATGAACCATATTTGACACACATGAACTTCAGGTCAAGGGTCAACATATAATGTCATCAAAATCCGCAGACGCATCATGACGCGCACGTACGCGCGCGTCAAAATTTTAAAATCCTCCAAATCACTTTTTAATCAAATTAGAGTACGGTTCAGGAAATTTTATTTGCATTTCAAAAATTTCCGTCCGTTCGCGTTATGCGCGCGCAGCGCGTACAGAACGTAAAAACGCCGTTTTTTCGCATGGTTTGCCTTCTTGACGCTATTCTTCACAATTTTCAACTATTTACAGTCATTCTCGACCTTCCATATTGCCACACGCGCACGTCAAACTTTTGAATTCGTGCGCGCGTCAATGGGCATTCTAATGTAAAAAGTGGTAAAAACATGCCTATCTAAAATCCGCCATAGCTCTTCAGAATGCACGGAAACCCCCCAATTTCTTTACATATTCTGAAAGCCTGGGAGTTGTAGATTTGAATTCATGCATAATTTATGCCGATCGCATGATCTGACGTCATCATATTTGCATATGAACTCAAAAATATGATTTTGAAAAAATTACGTCATCATTTTTGTATTTATTTGATAATAATACAGTAGTAGGTTGTCGATTTTCTCCAAAATTTTGATATGTTATAGCTGAGACAATTCTCTACAAGATCAGTCACCACGGTTTTTCATTTTCATGACGTCATCACAGTGAAATTTTCAATTAAAAACGACATGTCAGAATTTCCCCTATTTGCGTGTTATGTCTATGGAAGATGATTTTTTTTCGAATCATGAATCTACATGACATCGTTCTCTGAGCAGTATCTCAGTTATTTTTCGTCTATTTCCTACCAGATTTTAATATGTTGTAGCTGAGACTATAAGCTTTTACAAGTGTGGTCTCCAATTTTTGGTCAGATGTCGGCATCATGCCCAATTTTTAACTACAAAATGTGATTTGAGAATCCCGTTTTTCGTGTACGTGTTATCTCTATGGGAAATGTTTTGGTCTATTGGTCAAAGCACTTGCCTCCCATGCAGGTGACCCAGGTTCGATCCTCGGTGGGTCCATAATTTTTTATTTTTTTTTGCTTGTTTTTGCTTGTCATTTTACCATCCTCTTCAACTATTATAACATAAACAATCACAAATCATGTAATAAACTGCCTTATTTTCCATGTTATGTCTATTAGAAAGTAATGTGCAGTACTTTGTGTACAACCCTATGGAAATTTTGATTCCCTGTCGTGTATTAGAGCTATGGGGTTTATCTCCCAAGTATCCTGCAATATCAAACCGTCCTATTTGATATCACAATTTCTCAAAATTGGTTTGGTCAATTATCTTCAAATTTTTGTCAGTCATCAGTCCTAATAAGGTCAAGTTCCCGCATCTTTTTCAAGGTCATCAGATTATTGTGACGTCATCCAGGCGCCATTTTGTAAAAATCAACTAATGATTGTATCTTCTTCACGAAATGTCATCTCTCTTTCATATTTGGCATGGCTGAGGTCAATGTCATTTCAGTCATGGTCATCATGATTATCATCATGATTATCATCAACATCATTATCATCATCACTGTGATGATATTCATCATGATGATGATTATCATCAACATCATTATTATCATCACTGTCATGATATTCATGATGATGATGATTATCATCAACATCATTATCATCATCACTGTCATGATAATATAATGATCATCATCATGATTATCATCAACATCATTATCATTACTGTCATGATGATATTCATAGTGATGATGATGATGATTATCATCATTATTATCATCACTGTCATGATGATATTCATGATGATGATTATCATCAACGTCATTATCATCATCACTGTCATGATGATATAATGATGATCATCATGATTATCATCAACATCATTATCATTACTGTCATGATGATATTCATAATAATGATGATGATGATTATCATCATTATCATCATCACTGTCATGATATCCACCAATCATCCAAAATTCATTTTCACACACTTTATGCCCCATTGAAACAAAGGGGGCGCTATTTCACTGAGGTAGGTAGTAGAGCCTACGAATTGAAAATGCTAGGAAAAGGCTGAAATCATAAAAATCGTGAATAGATTCATTATAATTAATCTCATCGTGATATCAACCTCATCCTTCACATTATCATTTTGTCATTCGTCTTCATCAAAAATATTAAGATCAAAAGACAGATCACCTAATTCGTCTCAGTGACGAATTAAATGTCTAGTTTTTTTTTGTTATAAGGATGATTTATGGCTTTACCAAATATCCAATTAACCAAATCCAAACTGACTAAATTACAGCACCTAATATTAGAAACTGACTACAAATTTTAATAATCTCTACAGTGCATTGCATTGGACGGATAAGTTATTGAATTAGGCGAAGAAATAGCAAACAGAATTCACAGTGAAATGGGTAGGAAAGACAGAGAAAAATAGAGAATGATAAATACATGTTTAAAAATATTTAGTAACATAGAATATTTAGAAGGGGTCTATGCTAACTTTCCTTTCTATCACAAAAATCCAACCAAGTAGTCTTGAGTTGTTGTTGTTGTGTTTTTTTTGTTGTTTTTTTTTTTACGGGGGGGGGGGGGGGGGGTGTTCAGCCCAGTGAGGGGTCCCTTTAATGAAAGCACAAAATGTAGTTGTAATTGATGGTGTTGTTACCAACAGGAAATGTAATGATCTTTAAATCATGTCCAAAATGTTTTAAGTAGAGCTGATTGTCTTGGGTGTTTTTTTTAAAGTCTGTAACCATACCTAGATGGCTGGTGATTTTATTGTCCATCAGAGCATCTAAAAGTTGACATTCTAGGTGAAAAGTGGTGTTGACTCTTTGAAGTATTTGATATAGATCAGATTCATTTTGATGTATTATGTTTCTATAATGCAATTTACTGCAATAAATCATATATACCTACCTATTATGCCTGTAGTCTTGACTACGGGACCCCTTCGAGAATTATCACACATGTGTCACAAAATTGTGCGCACTCCCCGTAATCCTATTGTCCCCTTCGCCACTCACGCGCGTCAATACGCTACGGCCATCTTCCTCTTTCTTGCTCGCCCCCGACGAGTTAGGACGTATAGTCACAGCGCTCCTGAAATCAGGTCGTATAGTATCTTTTTGGTGCGCTTTTTCACATAGTTAAAGCACTTTTAGGTACCTATATTCGTTTAGATTATAGTACTTTGTGTTTTATTAGTCACTCTTGCCGATTGCAAGGGATTTTTTGATTCCCTTTCTTGGCATTTATTTTTCTCTTTCACGGTCAGCCCCACGTAGATATTTCCGTGTTTGCGGGTGTTTCCGTTTGTCACCGAGCCTTCGGGTTCGGTGTTTGTTCTTACGGTTTTTAGGCTGTGAAAATTTCTTTAGTGCGTATCTCCCAAATAAACTTTAGTTTTATTTACTGCATTCAGTTGAAGTATTTCTTAATTTGAAAAGTATACTTTATTGTCTGTTTTATTGCAGTGGTATGAATTCGGAAGAAGAAGCAGCTGGGTCAAGGAGACCTGCTTCTTCCGAAGAGTTGTCTAGCAAGACGACTCGGCCTTCCAGAACTCCCCCGAGTACAGCGGTACGCGGGGGAGGGAGGAGGGCTAAAGGTAAGTTGCCTAGTGGTGTTCCCTTGCAGAGTTTGCCAGTTTCGGAGCTTGCGGCTTCGGGACGGGTGGCGTTAACTGAATCGGGATTGTCAACTCCGAAGCCTGTGGTTTCGGGGTGGGTGGCGTCAGATTCTAGTGGTTTGGATATCTCGAATCCAATCCCCCGGTCGCTGAGACCAGAGGGGGGGGCTGTTGTTTCCCGTACGGTAGCGTTCACTCGCTCTGATCCGTTAGGGGAGACGCGCCCCACTACTGCAGGGCAACCCACGGGCTTAGTCCATGTTGGTCTGGGTTCTCAAACCCTAGCCCCCGGCAAACGCCATATGGGGGAACGAGTACTTTCTGGGCTGTCTCAGTTGCCAGCTGATGGGAATGCTCGAGCTAACAATTATGGACGCTCTTCGGAGCAACAGGTGTTTTCACCTGAGTGCGTGACTACTAGTGCTCCCCTATTGCTGCTTTCGAGCGGTCCAATAGTGGGTTCACATGCCTTTAGTAGTCATCAGGCACATACCGAGTCATCTCGGTCTGCCCACGCACTGGGAGCTTTTAGCTCCCAACCCATGGCTACGGCATCTTCTTGCCTAGCCAATATTGGTGATTTGGGCGATTCTCTAGGCTTACGCCATGAGCGCTCCAATCCCTTTATGGGAAGTGAACGTCCCTCCGCGGAGGAATCGGTTCGTGTTTCCGAAGAGGCTTCGGGGATCCGAACGAATCCGATTAAGCGTTCTAAGAAAAGGGTTTCGGCTACGACTATTGTCGAGCCAGCCAAGAAAAAGGCCAAGAAGAAGGCGAAAAGCGGCAAGGCTTTGCCGGCCTCTTGCCCGTCTGGCCTGGCTGACCCGGCTAGCTCCTCTCAAGCTGACATGTTCAGTATGATGCGGGCTTTTGCTCAGAATCAGGGTTGGTCCTTTGTACCGGCTTCTTCAACCCTGACTTCTGTCCCTATTCAGGGATCTCGCTTTGAGTCTGATCAGCCTTTTGTGATTGATTCCTCTTTGTCTGAGACTGATTCGCATGTGCCTCCTATTCCCGCGGCCCTTGGGGCTCCGCCGGGCGAGGAGACTTTTGGTGAACCATGCGGGGACCCGCCTGCGGAGGCCTTTGTTAGCGTTCCTTTGTCTCATTCCACTCGGGTGGAACCAGATTTGGATGCGTCCTCTCAAGCTTCGGTTCCCGAATCGCTTGGGCAGGCGGAGTCTCAATCGCTCAATCTCTATGGAGTGGAAGCGATTGCTTTGTTGTCCAAATATCTCCCTGAAGTTCAGTCAACCCGCGCGCAGGGTTCGACTTCGCGTTGGAATTTCAAGCAGCAGGTCTCCTCTGAGGGTATTGCTCTTGAGGAGGTTTTCAAGCTGGAGTATGACCGCATTGAGGCCGCGGTGTTGGTTAAGCGATCTAATGCGGTCAGGGGTAAGGCCTTTGCCTTTTGTTCTCAGTACCAAGACAGCTTTTTCAAGGCTAAGATTCTTTCTCCTGAGATTTTAGAGGTCGGTCGTCGCTTGCGGGCGACTAATCCGCTTACCTCCGCTGCGTTCAGGGCGGAGGATAAGATTTGGTCTAATATTGAAAACCACATTAGGTCAGGGATGCGTTTGGCGGCTTTTCAAGGGCTTCTCTCCGACCTTAGGTCCAGGGCGGAGGAGTTGAATGTTACCGATGGTGACAAGCTGATTATTGACGACTTGCTGCATACTCTTTTTTGTCTGCAGTGGTCGCAGCTTTCCACAGCAGCTGCTTCGGCTACGTTCCGTCGCAGGACCTCGGCTCTCTCAGCACTGGGTGTTAGAGAGTCGGGCATTGCTCAACTTCTCCGAGATGTTCCGTCTCGGGGTCCTTCGCTTTTTGGTGGTAAATTCGCTACGGTTTTTCAAAGAGAGATCGATGCGCGAAAGCAGATCTCGGATATGACTAAGCAGTTTCACACTAGCTCTAAGCCAACGCGGGCCCCTGTTCGGCGTAGACCTGCTGGTCCTGTTTCGGGTCAACGCAGTCGCGTGTCTAGGGTCCCGCCTCCTGAGCCTCAGCCAGCTCCGTCTCGTGGGAGAGGGAGTCGTGGCAGGGGCTTTTCGAGAGGTTCTCGTGGTAAGGCGATGGCTTCGCAGAAGGCCAAGCCTGGATTTTGATGTTTTTCCCCGAGCGCTTGTTCGACCGAATGTGGTAGGTGGCCGACTTCATGCGTTTCTCCCCGCTTGGGAGGCCATCTCCGGGGACGTGTTTGTTCTCTCCGTCGTGCGAGACGGATTCTTCATAGATCTTTGCGCCTCGCTCCCCGGAGGGGCTATAAGAATTCGGTCACCTCCCATGTCTGCCCTGTCTCGGTCTCATGCTTCGAAGGAGATCGAGTCTCTTTTGGAAAAGAGTGCTATAGAAAGGGTAAGAGACAGGCCGTCTCTTTCCCTTTCTCCAATATTTGTTATTCCCAAGCGCTCGGGAAAACTTCGTTTGATACTGAACCTAAAGAGGATAAACAAATTTATTCCTCCGGTTCATTTTCGGATGGAGACTCTTGCCTCCATTCTTCCGTTGATCAAAAGGGAAGACTACGCGGTCTCGATAGATCTCAAGGACGCGTACTTTCACATTCCCATTCATCGCGCATCTCGCGATCTTCTGGGGTTCTCCTTCCTCTCGGAGACTTACCGTTTTCGGGCTCTTCCCTTCGGGCTGCGCCCGGCCCCTCGGGTTTTTACTCAAGTTGTAGCGGTGCTAGCGGCCTTTCTGAGGCGTCGCGGCCTGCGGTTGTTTTGTTACCTGGACGATTGGCTTCTCCTTGCGGAGTCGCGCGATCGTTTGTTGGACGAGACTCGTTTGCTCGTCTCTCTTACTCAAGACTTAGGTTTCCTAATAAATTGGGAAAAGTCAGAGTTAGTCCCCACTCGCAGCCCAGTTTTTCTGGGGGCGGTGTTAGACATAAGGAATCAGTTAGCTCGGCCCAGTCGAGACAGGATTCTCACCATTGTCTCTGCGGCTCGCAAGCTCTTGCTGGCCAGAAGAGTCTCGGCCAGACAGTGGCTTCAGTTTCTAGGTTATCTAGCCAGTCTAGTCGATGTTTTAGAGGACTGCCGGCTCCTCATGAGACCCTTTCAGAGACATCTCCTCAGGTTCTTCAAGCCGGGAAAAGACTCTCTTTTGGTCTGGATTCCAGTACCAGTAAAGATCAAGTCTCTTCTCGCTTGTTGGACGAGCGAGGTGTTTCTCGCGCGAGGCAGGTCCTTCTCTGTCCCTCTTCCGTCGATATCGGTTTCGACGGACGCCTCTCGGTTGGGGTGGGGAGGACACTGCAACGGCAGCACGGTTGCGGGGGATTGGTCTCATCTTGGGACTCTTCCTCATATCAATGTCCTGGAGTTTATGGCAGTTCTGTTGACCTTGCTCCATTTCAGAAGTCGACTTCTCAGTCGTTCGGTTCTGATTCTCACGGACAACGTTACTGTGGCGGCATATATCAATCGGCAGGGAGGCACTCGTTCGGTTGCCTTGAATGCCCTAGCAGCTCAGCTGTGGAGGTGGTGTCGTCGCATGGCAATCACACCCGTGGCCTCTTTCATCCCCGGTCGGGAAAACCTCATTGCGGATTTTCTGTCCCGGGGCAGGTATCTTCCATCGGAATGGATGCTCCATCCGGAGGTATTTTGCCGCATTCGCAGTTGCCTAGGTCCACTGGAAGTGGATCTATTTGCGTCGGTGCTAAATCACCAGCTGCCGAAGTATTGCTCCCGTGTTCGCGATCAGGGAGCATGGGCTCTCGATGCTTTCTCCCTCAGCTGGGAGAACCTTCAGGGATTCGCCTTTCCTCCCTTCCAACTGATTCCGCGTGCTTTGCGGAAAATCAGGGAAGATCGGGCGAGGGTGCTTGTAATAGCTCCCTTTTGGCCCAGGAGGAATTGGTTTCCGGAACTTATGAGCCTTCTAAGGGCTCAACCGTTAGTTCTCCCGTTAAGAGCGGATCTGGTGTTACAGCCTCTATCGGGGATTCTTCACCACAATCCGGAGTCTCTTCATTTGACTGCTTGGCCCCTGTCAGGGAATCTGCAAGACAGTCGGGTCTCTCTGATAGAGCCGCGGACTTTTTAATGTCCAGTCGTAGGGTCTCTACTTGGGAAATTTACAATTCCCGTCTCTCGGTCTTTTTCCTTTGGTGCAAGGAGAGAAATCAAACCCCTTCTAAGGCTCCTATTGGTTCAATTGCGGATTTCTTAATCTCGTTATTTGACAAAGGGAGATCTATTTCTACTATCCGAGGCTACCGTTCGGCGATCGGGGCCATTCATTCGGGTTTTTCGGATGGTTCGGGGATTTCCAATTCCCCGCTGCTAAGTGGTTTGATTCTTTCATTCTTTCTGAAACGACCTTTGTGTTCGAAGTTAGTGCCGTCTTGGAGTCTGCCTAAGGTCCTGGAGGCCTTGGCGAAACCTCCTTTTGAACCGTTAGGTGAAGCTTCGTACGGTTAAGACGCTCTTTTTGGTAGCTATTGCCTCTGGGCAGAGGCGCAGTACTCTTCATGCTCTCTGTCTTACTCCTGGTCATGTTCGCTGGGAGAGAAAAGGTGTTAGGTTGATTCCTAGGGCTTCTTTCGTTGCCAAGAATCAGACAGCTACCTCCGGTCCTGTTGAGATTTTTCTTTGTCCGCTTTCTGACTTTTCTTCGGTGCGTGAGGACAAAGTTTGGTGTCCTGTTAGGGCTCTCAAATGGTATATTGATAAGACTAAGTCTTATCGTAAGGATGATCAGTTGTTCCTGATCACTAGAGAGCCTTTTTCTCCTGCCTCTCTTGATTCCATTTCTAGATGGATCGTTGAAGCTATTAGGGCCGCTGGCACAGAGGCTCTTTTATCCGACAGTAAGCCTCGTGCTCATGATACTCGTAGTGTCAGCACTTCTTGGGCTCTGTTTCTAGGTGTGGCGCTTGTTGATATTTTGAAGGCTGCTTATTGGCGTTCGCCCAATTCCTTCATCTCTTGCTACCTTAGGGATATTCCCGCAGGTGAAGCTTTGTTTGCGTCAGCCACCTTGAAGGCCGCTGTGTCTTCTTTGTAGTCTTTGGTGTAATCCTATTTCCTTCCGCTCGAAACATGCCTCCCGGTCTTTGAGTTGGCGCTGGTCTGGCATAATAGGTAGGTATATATGATTTATTGCAGTAAATTTGTAAAATCAGCACTGATTTTCTTATTTACTATATAAATCTATATACCTACCTATGACCCTCCCTCCTTCCCCGCTCCTTGCAAGCAACATGTTTCTTCTTGGGGTTGCTCGCAAAAGAGGAAGATGGCCGTAGCGTATTGACGCGCGTGAGTGGCGAAGGGGACAATAGGATTACGGGGGGTGCGCACAATTTTGTGACACATGTGTGATAATTCTCGAAGGGGTCCCGTAGTCAAGACTACAGGCATAATAGGTAGGTATATAGATTTATATAGTAAATAAGAAAATCAGTGCTGATTTTACAAATCTATGACATGCGATCTCCATTTCCCATGGTTTTGTTGTGGATGAACAAACACTTGTATTGAATTAAACACAATATACATGTTGGTCTTTCAAGAGACTGGGGTGCTTTCATACATTAATGAAAGTGCCAAAGGAGTACACACTGTTGAAAGACATTCAAGTTGATTTTTTTATATTGGCAAGTGTGAGGTGAAATATTTACACCTGTTTTATACACTTGTTACCTCTCCATCATGATGCATCCAACTGTTTGGTATGCATTTAAGTCCAGGAAAATTTATTTGTGGATGGAGAGAGAGGCAAGGGCAAACAAGGAGATGGAAGGAGACAGATTTAGGTTAATGGGGAGAGATAAAGAAGATTTAAGAGGGAGGGAGAAAGAGAGAGAGAGAGACAGAGAGATAAGGGAGAGGGGTGACAGAAAGATAGGTAGAGATATAACAAATATTTTGAAAGGTGGGAGGATAATTGAAAGAGATGTAATTCTAGAGAGAGAGAGAGGGAAAAGGGAAAGAGGAATAAAAATGTGCTAATAGGGGCAGATCAGGATGAGAGAGAATGGGGAGAGGAGAAATAGGAAGGGAGGAAGTGAGCAAAATAATAATAGCTGTTTCTTATATAACGGCTTACCAGTTTAATACATTAGATTAATACAGTTATAATGCAACCGACAAAGCCCTTACAGCATTATTACCCCGGTCACTGGATCCAAAAGGAGAGAATGAATGCGTATAAAGTGACTGAGGAGATGGACAGAGAGGGGGATGAAGATATATATGATTTGGGAAAGGGAGAAAGTCAGAAAGAGGAGAGATATGGGAGAGAGAGATGGAGAAAGGTGAATATGAGGAGATATAGATACAGAAAGACACTTGGAGGTGATAATAGGAAATAATGTGGGAGAGAAAGATGATGGAGGGGGGGAGTGAGGGTTTGGGGAGATACTGTAGGGAGAGAAAAAAGAGAAGCAAGGGAATAGGTTAAATGGGAGGGGAACAAAAAATTCAGTACAGGGAATGGATTCTGCCACATTCATGCTTAAAACTCATGTATGGTTTTGGTAGCAGAAAGGAAATTGGAAAGAAACGTGTGAAATATAGTCTCATGTTGTTTTCCATGTATCAAAAGATGTTTGTACGAGATCATTTGGTATTCCATCAATGATTTCTGGTGAAATTTGCCGTAAATATACATGTATGTAAGGAATGCTAGATCACGGCAATATACCCCGACTGCTCCCCGCAAAACAATCTTGAGGCTTCGCACGGAGACGTGTGTCACTATGTGTGTAGGTTTTGAATGCGTGTACATGTATGATGTATAGTACACACTGAAGTTGTTGGAGTTTATATCCCTGACCCGGCACCTAAATTATTTTTGCCTCTCACATGTTTAATATGCAACTTTATGACGTGAAATCTTCACAGCATCTTTGTATTGCTAATATCTTGTTATTTATTAACAAAAATCCAATAAATCTGACAAAAAGTTTTTTGATGGCTTACCAAAACTAAACATTACCTTTTTATACCCCCGCCAAACGAAGTTTGAAGGGGGTATATAGGAATCAGTCGATGGTTGGGCGGGTGGTCCGTTGCAAATCTTGCGGATCGAACTACTTCCTCAGTTTTTGACCGAAAGTCATGAAATTTGGTACACACATTGGTCTTGATGGGAAGATGTGCAAGACATATTTTTCGGATGAGTCAGAATCTGCGTTGCCATGGTAACGGCATATTTATGGCAGAAAATCAAGGAAACACATTGCGGATCGAACTACTTCCTCAGTTTTTGACCGAAAGTCATGAAATTTGGTACACACATTGGTCTTACTGGGAAGATGTGTACAACATGTTTTTTTGATGTGTCGGAAGCTGCGTTGCCATGGAAACGGCATATCTATGGCAGTAAATCAGGGAAAAATCTTGCGGATCGAACTACTTCCTCAGTTTTCGACCAAAAGTCAAGAAAGGCTGTTGTCACGGGTCGGGGGTATTAATCATCATCTTCATTGATATTTCTAGTTTTTTTTAATGTGAACTTAACATTACCTTTAATGTCCTTTCTCTCTTTACTTTTTTTTTAACCTTGTGTTAATTTTAGGCTTGGTTGTCCAGATTTCTCTGTACCTATGTATACTCCAAATCCATCTGATGAGGGAGTTACCAAGTCTATTTTTCTTCCGGATGAAATCATTCATAACTCACATCCAAGGTTCAGGTAAGTGTGTTAATGAAACCATTCAAATCAAATCAACTATCCATTAACCCTTATAAAATCAACTTGTTGAATTAAGATTTAAATGCAGAAAAAAACTATGTCACCTTGAAGAAATGATTTTACAATTCTAATTCGGTGTTTTGATTTGAAAGGTTCCACTTTGAACTGCAATGATATGAATTTCTGACCAATATTTTAGCAATACAGTTCAAGTTCGCTTTATTTTCATATTCGCATTTCACATTTCATTTTTATACATATTGTTGGTTTGTTACAAGAATTAATGATGAAAATAATACAGTGTTTATGTAATAAACAATAGTACATAAAATATATTATATCACTTTGGATTACTTGTCGTAACTTGTAAAGAATGACTAGCAAATTTGGAAATGAGGATATGAAGGAGCCTAAAGTAAAGGCAAAGCTTGTTGGTTATAGGCTCCAGAGAGTAATGCAAAAGTCTTACAAGGCTGTGAGAAAGAACAAGAAATAGTTGAGATGAGTTAAAGTAAAACAATTATATGTATTATTAAAAGTTTCATCAAATGTGAGTGAATAATTAGCGAAAGATACTTAAGTGCAAATAAAAAAAGAAGTATGGATTTGAGCATGGAAAAGCATAGTTATTGATAGGAAATTGATAATTGCATAATCGCTATAATGTATACACCACCCATGCGCAATGGCATTGTCGAAAGTCATACCAAGATTAAAAGGCAGTATTGGGAATTCCTCCATTCTGCGACAAATTCAGGATATTTAATTGGAATGTAGAAGATGGCTAATGTGCAATTTTTAAAAGATACTCTCCTTTTCACTTCAGAACATTGACCAAGAACATCAGGAAAAGGAAAGGAGAAAAGGTGGCCATCAACGTACCCAGTAAGTACATGTACATCTAGGTTTATTGGATAAAACTCACACAAAAGATATTTCAAATGCAATATTATATTTTGTAAGTGTTTGAATGGTGAAGAACTGGCTGACCATAGAAAAGCAGAGCTACTGTGTGGTTAATGCTTTCAAAGTCTCAAGTAACATCACATACTTGAGGTTATTGTGTGAATCATCGTTTACAGTACATTTGCATTATGATGATGTCAGACATGTACCAGTATGTCGATGAGTGTAATTTTTCTAATCTATGAATTCTTTGTTGTTGTTTTCTTACAGTTTTCAGAGATACCAACACCCCAAACCCCTTTGTAGAGAAGTTTGAGAATGACTACGATGGGGAATCAGCACGGGCTGCCCAACCAGACCATATCTACATGGATTGTATGGGGTTCGGTATGGGTAACTGCTGTTTGCAAACCACCTTCCAGGCATGTAACATCACAGAAGGGAGGGCACTCTATGATCAGCTCACTCCCCTCACACCCATACTGGTAAGTTGAGCATCTGCTGGTCAGTCTTACACCCATATTCAGTCAGGATCATAGACGGCACATATTTAGTGCCGGGTGCCATTTGATGAAAATTTACATACTTTGTATTTCTGCCATAATTTTTCATCCTTAGGATAAAGTTCATAAAGGATAATGAATTTTGAACTCTTGAGTGGAGGGCTCTAGTGTTAAAATTGCTTGTTAGTAGTGGGTTCTGCTACCCACCACTGCACAGTGTAACTATAACTCTGCCCTTATAAGTTACTCTTTCACCCATCTTAATGTGCTGCACCCAAACTTTGGAATGACCTCCCTCCCTCAATTAGGTACGCATCTTCAATTGACATATTTAAAAACATTCTAAAAACTCGCCTGTTACATAGACATCTTTACATACACATGTTTAGTTACATGTAACCCAGTCTGATTATCCTTCTCTATAAGTATGATTTAATACTTGTTATTACTATTTTAATTTCTATTTTTGTTTTTGTTTTGCGCATTTGAGTAATTGCGCAGTATAGATTTACAGTTAATATTATTATTATTATATTTGTCAATCTTCTCCTAGACTAAATGTGATGTTCACTCATATCAATCAATCTTCCCCGCACAAATATTTCATACATCCATATCAGTAAATTTCCACTCATACAAATCTGCCGTACAGTCGTATCAAGCAATCTTCCCCATACTGATCTGTCATAAACCCATATCGGTTAATCTTCCTCTTATACTTACAATGTATATGTTGTACACCCATATCGGTTAATCTTCCTCTTATACTTACAATGTATATGTTGTACACCCATATCGGTTAATCTTCCTCTTATACTTACAATGTATATGTTGTACACCCATATCGGTTAATCTTCCTCTTATACTTACAATGTATATGTTGTACACCTTTATCGGTTAATCTTCTTCTTAAACTTACATGTATTGTTGTACATCTATTGGTCTACCTCCTGCCAATACTAACTAGTCCATGATGATACCAACCACTCATGTTCTCTGTCAGTAGACCGCTTCTGTAATGTATACAAATTTATGCACATATATTCTCTAAGCATCTAGTGACGAGCTATTCCATGAACCTGCTTTTTATAAATGAGCCTCAACGCTTGGAATCAGTTTTCATACTTTATTTGTTGCTATGTCCTGCAAGCTTTCAGGTTGTCAAGAACAATCTTTATTTGAAAGGTATGCATAAAATTTACATACATTACCAAAGCGGTCTATTGTCCATAATGTCAGTAATATTTTTGGCAAGGCATATCTAAAGGTTGAAATGTTAAGAATTTGGTATCAAAAGATGCCTAAGTTTGCAAAATGTTAAGCAGCGGCAAAAAATTTCTTCTCAGAGATGATAAAATCTATTTGTTTTTGTATACCTACTGCTTTAATGTGATTAATATTAATGTATAAATTTCAGTTGAAGAGAATGCATTTTGTTGCAAGTGATAAATTCTGTGTATTATCTTTACTGTTTTATGTCAGATGGCCCTCAGTGCAGCTTCCCCAGTCTTTCGTGGGTATCTTTCAGATGTAGACTGCCGATGGAATATCATCTCAGGCTCAGTAGATGACAGGACAAGGGAGGAGAGGGGTCTTGAGGTATATGTTATGAAATCCATTTGATAAATGACAGAAATATAGATACGCAGGGTGTATGAATATTCATTTACTTGTGTTCCTTTAATTGTCACTGCCTTCTGTTGTGCAACTTTAGGTTTATGGGAGACATTAAAACACTGAAAAAGAATGGTAACGTTTGACTGCTTTGTTTCATTTTTATGCCTCCGCCCACCGAAGGTGGGTGCCGGAGGCATTATGTTTTCGGGTTGTCCGTCCGTCCGTCCGTGCGTCCGTCCGTGCGTCCGTCCGTGCGTCCGTCCGTGTGTCCGTCCGTCCCACTTCTCGTTACCTCGATATCTGAAGAATCATTTGAGGTAGGAACCTCAAACTTGGTACTAGTATGTATACCCATACGAAGATGAACTGATTAGATTTTGGGGTAAGTAGGTCAAAGGTCAGAGGTCACAGAGGTCAATTTACATGAAATTACATAAGAATTCTTGGTTTTTAGCACCGTTACCACGATATCTCAAGAACTATCTGAGGTGAGAACTTCAAACTTGGTACCAGTATGTATCCCCATAGAAAGATGAACTGATTAGATTTTGGGGTAAGTAGGTCAAAGGTCAGAGGTCACAGAGGTCAATTTACATGAAATTACATGGAATTAGTGGTTTTTACCACCGTTACCGCGATATCTCAAGAACTATCTGAGGTGAGAACTTCAAACTTGGTACCAGTATGTATCCCCATACGAAGATGAACTGATTAGATTTTGGGGTAAGTAGGTCAAAGGTCAGAGGTCACAGAGGTCAATTTACATGAAATTACATAAGAATTCTTGGTTTTTAGCACCGTTACCACAATATCTCAAGAACTATCTGAGGTGAGAACTTCAAACTTGGTACCAGTATGTATCCCCATAGAAAGATGAACTGATTAGATTTTGGGGTAAGTAGGTCAAAGGTCAGAGGTCACAGAGGTCAATTTACATGAAATTACATGGAATTAGTGGTTTTTACCACCGTTACCGCGATATCTCAAGAACTATCTGAGGTGAGAACTTCAAACTTGGTACCAGTATGTATCCCCATAGAAAGATGAACTGATTAGATTTTGGGGTAAGTAGGTCAAAGGTCAGAGGTCACAGAGGTCAATTTACCTGAAATTACATAAAAATTCTTGGTTTTTAGCACCGTTACCACGATATCTCGAACTGTTTGAGGTAAGAACTTCAAACTTGGTACTAGTATGTTACCGTATACGAAGATGAACTGATTAGATTTTGGGGTAGGTAGGTCAAAGTTCAAAGGTCACAGAGGTCAATTTACATGAAATTACATGGAATTAGTGGTTTTTACCACCGTTACCGCGATATCTCAAGAACTATCTGAGGTGAGAACTTCAAACTTGGTACCAGTATGCATACCCATAGAAAGATGAACTGATTAGATTTTTGGGTAAGTAGGTCAAAGGTCAGAGGTCACAGAGGTCAATTTACATAAAATTACATGAAATTACTGGTTTTTAGCCTTGTTATCAAATATTTCTAGTTTTATATGAAAATGAAATGAAATAAATTTTTCTGTCTCCTGTGCATTTTAAGTGAAAAGATTTGTCATTTTGTTGGACCAGTCCTTTTTAGAGTGTACATGTATGCCATACATTTCCAATCTGGTGATGGCGGAGGCATAAATTCCGACCGAGCGGTCGAATATTCATCTAGTTTCACCATTCGTGTAATTGTTTCTTTGTTTGTTCGGTGTGAAGTTAGTCCAAGTGACGTGTAGATACCCACACCTTATAAAGATATGACAGAAATTTATGAAAATTGAGACAGTAATCAGAGTCTCTCCACACTACAATACAATACCTAGTCCCATTATGTACTTCCATGTTTGGCGCTTCTCTGTTTGAAGTTTTCATCAATTTTTTTTTTCATTTTGATTACATTGACAATATTGTTAACTACAAGATCAGTGATTCATAATAATGTTGACAGCTTCTCACAAAATGCTACTTAGTTACCAGAATTCAAGATTTCTTTCAATCAATTTATCAAATTAACATGATACATGTTACAATAAACTATCTGAATCAAGTTTTGTGCAGCCTTGCAAAGTATATGGAAATGTAATCCTATTAACGAGAATGAAAACAGATAAAGAAACTCATCTGTTTTATTTCCTTTGTTATAGGACCTGAAAGAGAATCGTTTCAGGATCCCCAAATCAAGGTACAGCACAGTAGATTGCTATCTTTCTCCCGCTGGAGATAGATACAATGATATTGACCTGGTTCTTGATGAGGATCTATGTCAGGACATGCTCGATGCTGGTATGTGTTATTTTACTATTATTTATATAAGTAGGAGCATTGGTAACTATTATCCTGACAAGCTATACCTTTTGAACAGTCCGACAGTCGGACCAATATACAAGGCAATAGCTGAGGGTGTTTTGATTGTTTTGAAGGTACCAAGTCACCAGAGTGTGTATACATGTAATAGTACTAATACCTAAACACACGATGTGTATTATTTGTTATACATGTATAAAATGTTGACAAGGATCCTTGCCATGTGATAAATTACATCACAAATTTCATAGACTGCCTAATGATTCGAAGTTAGATCTAGGCAATTAATTAATCTGCCATTCATCAAAAAAATGCTAATGACCATTGACCTGTTAGGGTAAATAAATTCCTGTTGACATATATGTAAATGTATGCTTGAAAGAAGTCGAATATGAAAATTTGAAAGATTATTTTGTCTGTAGAATTTAAGAGGTTTTGAGGGTAAGATCGGGTTCTTCTCTTGTATTTAGTGCTGTTGCTAAATACAGGTAGTGATGTTCAACTTGGGCACATCTGTTTTATTTTTGTAATTAGTAGTAGTAGTAGTAGAAGTAGCAGTATCAGTAGCAGTAGTGTCATTATTATTGAAGTATTCAGAGTCCTCTGTACCTGGGAGGGTAAAGCGAACTGAATCACTGTAACCCTCGGGGGGTCTCCTCCTGGTATAACTGATTAGGATCTGCATGTGTACCACTACTCCAGGGTTTACCCTACTCTTCTCCTCATCAATTTTTGCACATTCTTACAGGTATTGATAGACAGCTTGCGAGACACATTGCACATCTGTTTATCAGGGATCCAGTATCACTCTTCAGTGAGATGATTAATCAGGATGATAAGAATGAATCAGATCACTTTGAGGTAAGAGATTACATCATCAGATTGAATAGCTTGTCAAAGATGGGGATTTTTATGTCTCCGCCCACCGCAGGTGGTGCCGGAGGCATTATGATTTCGGGTCGTCCGTCCAACCGTCCGTCCGTCCCCTTTTCGTTCTCGCGATAACTTAAAACCATTTTTTGGATCAGTTTGTAACTTGACCCATGTATGCATATGGGAGGGACGATGAACTGATTAGATTTTGGGGTCTCAAGGTCAAAGAGGTCATTATGTACATAAAAATGGTTCGTTCTCGCGATAACTTCAAAACCGTTTTTTTTGGATCAGTTTGTAACTTGGCCCATGTATGCATATGGGAGGGACGATGAACTGATTAGATTTTGGGGTCTCAAGGTCAAAGGTCACAGAGGTCATTATGTACATAAAAATAATTCGTTCTCGCGATAACTTCAAAAACGTTTTTTGGATCAGTCTGTAACTTGGCCCATGTATGCATATCGGAGGGACGATGAACTGATTAGATTTTAGGGTCTTAAGGTCAAAGTTCAAAGGTCATAGAGGTCATTATATACATAAAAATGGTTCGTTCTCGCAATAACTTCAGAACTGTTTGACGGATCTGCTTCTAACTTGGCCCATGTATGCATATGTGAGGGACGATGAACGGATTAGATTTTACGGTCTCAAGGTCAAAGTTCAAAGGTCATAGAGGTCATTATATACATGAAAATGGTTCATGATGTATGGAGTCTAGGCCTACCTATTTTAGAAATTTCAAGGGGACAGTGGTCTATTTGCCATAAAATATCTATTTCCTTGGTGTATTTGATGATTGTCAGTCATCAATCGTAAATTTTTTACTTGTACGGGATGGAAATGAAATGAAATAAATTTTCTGTCTCCTGTGCTTTTTAAGTCACTTTTTAAGTGAAAAGATTTGTAATTGATTTGGACCAATCCTTTTTAGAGTGTACATGTATGCCATACATTTCCAATTTGGTGATGGCAGAGGCATAAATTCCGACCGCGCGCTGTCAAAGATTCATCTAGTTTAAATCATTTTTTTTTTCACAGTCATGTTCCTTTAACAAAATATCCTGACACTCAAAAGTAAAGTGTTATTATGCTATATGCATTGCCAGTTTGTAATGGAAAGTGATTTGCACTTTCATTGTGTAGCTGATTAGAAGTAATGATGCTTTTTTTATCAACAAATATTCCATTCTGCAAACCTTGTTTGTAATTCCTGCAACAACAAAAAAGATTGGAGAATGAACTTTGCTGTTTCTGCTTTATAAACATGTACGTGTTAATGACTTTTAGATCATCCTACATTATGACTTCGTGTTTGTGACGATTTCAACAAAATAATGAAATCTACTTAAAGATCAAATTGAGTTCTGGTCATTCGATCTCATTGTGAAAGAAACTGTCTCAAAGCAATTGGAAAAGGTTGATTATGTAGTACATAAAAATGGTTGTATACTGTGAGTTTTTGGAATCACCAAAATGAGAAGAAATGGACTCAGTCTTCCTGAAAGTCACATGCACTGCACAAAGGAATGGGTATATGGGACTACACACTCATGTCATGAGAGTTTTGGTCCAAAAATCCAGCTATTTCTTGTTTTATGGAGTATATGAGGGCCTTTGAAGAGCAATCCTTTTCAGGGGATGTTTCTTCTTACGATATTCTTCCACATTGACATAAAAAAGGATGAGAAAGCTCCGAAATTATTTTTCCCCTTGACTGGAACTCAAGCTTCTCTTGAACTTTATAGAACATCCAGTCTACTAACTGGCAGTCCATGAGATTCAAGCCACCTCCCGTGAACTCCAAGATTGGATGGAGAGTAGAGTTCAGACCTATTGAAGTAAGTACTGCTAGATATCGTCAAAGCTTGTTTTCCCTATACTCGGGGAGCGCTAAGTGAATCAGATGTTATTTGCTCCATCATTAATTTTTAAAAAGGGAGAGGTTGTTGGACTGAATTACGAAATCCATAGGTAGACAAAAATTTACAAGAAGCAAAACAAAGTCTTTACTTTTTTCCATCCAAATTATGAACCGAATTTACACATTACAGTATTCTTTTCTATTTATTTTTACTTTTTTTTTCTGTAATTTTACCCTTTGAAAAACTTTGTGGGTAAAATTTGAAGAAAACTAAAATTCATGTACAGTCCTTTTTTGTCATTTGTATTATCTATATGGTTACTTACAGGAAATCATGATATTTTGATAATGTTATGTTATGTTCAAATAATGTTGTACGCTAGATGATGAATCTCCCATCATTCTTGTATCGCAGGTGCAATTAACAGACTTTGAGAATGCAGCGTATGTTGTATTCCTGGTTCTCTTGACGCGTGCCATTCTCACCTTTGGACTCAACTTTCTCATCCCAATCTCAAAGGTAATTACATTATACATGTATGTAGTATATAAAGAAAGATCATTGTATCCCCCGAACTAGTGTTCGGGGATACTATGGTAAAGACTTTCTTGTGAGCGCTCTCCCGGCTGCAGTTCTTGTCGGATCATCTTCATATTTCGCATGGAGGTGCATTATGGTAAGATGAAGACGCCTTTTGTTTTTGGTGTGGGTGGAGTCATCGTTGCCATGGTAACCATATTTTTTAAAGAAATAGTGAAGACTTTCTTGTGACTGCTCTACCGGCTGCAGTATTTGTCGGATCACCTTCAATTTCAAAGCAACTAAAAAATGACAAAGTACAAAAAGGTCATTTTTGTCAGCAGTGATACCCGAGGTCCCAAATTGCCACTTTATCCATTTCAGTCAAATGGGGGATGGGTGGCGGGTTCGGGGGATACATGTACTCCGACTGGTCCCCCCTCCGAGTGCTCTAGTTACTAATGATGATATTATGAATTTATAATGCGCACCTTTCTGCAAACCTTTGATCAAGGCACAACAACATTAAGTATACAGAGACCGCAATGAAGTTAACAGAGATTCCGCAATGAAGTTAACAGATATTCTGAAAATTAATTGAACTGCAAATTTATACGAAGAGACATTTATTGATGTGAGCTTTAACCTGTTGGGTATGATTTTATTTTGGTATAACAACAAGTAAAATTACCTCACAGATTTTGTAGTACTATTCATACATGTATGACCATTTGCAACATTGATAAATAAGTTTTATTTTCTTGATTTCATACTGTTGCATTGTGTAAAGTGACCTCTCTCTCTCTCTCTCTCTCTCTCTCTCTCTCTCTCACTCTCACTCTCTCACTCTCACTCTCACTCTCTCACTCTCACTCTCTGTATCTTGCATAATTATACTCATTTCTCTCTGCCTTAAACAGGTTGATGAAAACATGACGAATGCACAGAAGAGAGATGCAGTACTCAACCAACAGTTCTACTTCAGGAAAGATATTCATTCATGTAAGATAATACTTTTCAGCTCTATAGTTTAATAATTAAAATTGCAATTACTTCGAAATGAATGTTATCATGCTCCCACATCATTTACACTCATGGAGAAGAATAAGGATATAAGTCTGCTGTATGATTTTAGGCAGAACTCACGATTTTCAATTAATTGATTTTACATTTGCTAGGATATCTCATTTCAATGATGTTTCTTGTTCATGAACTCTTAGAAACTTAAATAGAAAGAAATATACAAACATGGTGAGTATGACAACAATAAACAAGTTTGGTACTATATTCATATTTGTGTATGTTTCTTCCCAGAATCCCTTGAAATCCATTGTTCACTTCACCTGTTAGGCAAAATAGCATCTCTATGGTTAGATTCATCTTGCATATATTAGTTGCTGCCATGACAGGCAAGGCTTAGGATCATTAAGAGCAACTTTTGTGAAGGAAGTATGCTTTATGTCATAAAATTGGTACACTAGCCTGTTGCATGGTCGTCTGGCTTGAATTAGAGCTCATGTGTGTTTACTTTATCTCTCTTTTGGTTCTATACCAGTCGATGACAATGAGGTGCAGACAAACGTCGGCACATGCAACGGTGTGAAGGAGTACTACGGCAGCATGAGTATTGACACCATCGTTAACGGAGGCTCGATCCCAGGATGTGAGGAGGCCCGGTTCCCTGGCCTCATTCCCTTGGTCCATCAGTACATTAATACAGTGGAAGGGGTAGATGTGGATACTAGGTGTACTATACTACATTACCTCAAGCTCATCTCAGATAGAGCAGCAGGTAAGCTTTATTATTTGTTCATGTGGGTGGGGAGGAGTACTCCTGAGTCAATTGGGGCTAAGCATAGGTGACTACACGTAGCTGTAGATTTAACAACAGGAAGCTGGGAAATGGTTTTAATAACTGATGAAAATTGGAATCTGACAAATACCAATAATTTGATATGGAAAGCACTTTTTTGATGACCGGCATTAATTCAGGTAACGTGGCATTTGAAGCATCAAATTGAATCTGTATGTAAACTTTTCAGAGAAGACATTAGGCAAATTGACGTGGCTGCTGCCCTCTCGAGTTGAGAGACGGTCATGTGATATGCGCTGTTTGTCAATTCAGTAAACCTTACAGGATTTCATCATTGATCTATTATTGTATGGGTTAGTAGAGCGTAGAGGGCATCATATCGTTCGGTTATACAGTGTATGTTTAAGCCATGACGTTACAGTGGCCGTCGCACTGGTTTGATTTTATGTCTTATAATTTACAAATTTTTAGGCATTATGTTTTCGGGTTGTCCGTCCGTCCCACTTTCTTGTTCTCGCGATAACTCCCGAACCACGTGAGGTATGAACTTCAAACTTGGTGTTAGTATGTATCACCACAGAAAGACAATCTCGTTATATTTTGGGGTACGTAGGTCAATTTCTGTAATTGCAGGTGTTAGCCACATTACATATTTAATGAATAATTTGGGTCCTCTTTAAGAAAACATTGAAAGAAATACTGAGGGTTGTTCTTTTTCTTTCAGGTCGACTCAAGACCACAGCACGCTGGATGCGAGACTTCATCCACAATCACCCCGACTACAAACACGACTCGGTCATCTCTGACTTGATCAACTATGACCTGATTAAGGAATGTGACCTCATCACTAGGGGAAAGGTCGAAGCTCCAGATCTCTTTCACACTCAGACATCGAGGTCCAGCGACGATATTCCAGAATCCATACAGAGTGTCGAAACTCAAATAGATACCAACTCGTGAAGTGTCCGAGTACATCAGTATCTTCCTTATGTTGAACTTTTTTACAAATTATAAGTATGTATTGGTAGATTATGATTAGATAATTATATAATTGATATATGTATGAATACTTCTGGGTGTTTTGTATGTTCATATGTTTAATTTGGTGAATTTGGCATGTCTCGGTAATCATTCACACACAGACATCAAGGTCCAGTGACGATATTCCAGAGTCCATACAAAGTGTGGAAACTCAAATAGATACTAACTAACAAAGTGTCTGAGTACCTCGGTATCTTCCTTTCATGGAATGTTTTCTTACAAATTATTTGTATCAATAGATTATGATTACATATCCAGTTAATATATGTGTGTGTATATTTTTTGGCTGTTTTGTATCTTCATATCATTACAAATTAATATGGTGAATTTGGCATGTCACAGTAATCAATAACTATTTAATGAGAATATATTATTTCTTCTCTAGTACTGAGAGTATAAATTTAGAAAAGTGTTTATTTTTATGTTAGATGTGAAGAATAATCATCTCTGCTTCTTTAACTCATCCAATGAAATACAATATAGAGTCTGCAATGATGTACGTGTTTGTTTGAATGACAGTAATTACCAATCTATGTTACATGAAACGTTTGGGACTCTCGCAAATTGTATACAACAACGATTTTCACAGCACAAAACTTTCATGAATTTGAAAAATGCAGTGGCGTGTCAGTTGTGATTAAATCATTTCCCAGCATGAAACTTTCGCTAATCTGAACCAGTCATGAATTTCGCGAATATTTTCATGTGGGTGAAAGCTTCTGGTTTTACAATATTTAAAAAGGAACTTCTACATACTCCAGTGGAGTTGATACAAGTTTCTTTGGAAAATGCCCCTCTAAAAATGCAGATATTCGCAATGTGATTTCATAGAAACTTGAACATGTTCTTTGTTTTCTTCTTTCTCTCTGTTTTGAGAAGTGTCATAATATTATTAATTTCAATATTTTGGGAGAAAAATTCTATGGCTATAAGTGTGGATCATGAATTCAAAGTTAACATGGCTGGTTTTGATTCAGTTTGTTGTTAGTGTAAGTACAACATCTAGAACCTTTCATCCAGGTTTTCTTTGACAAGTTCACCTACGTGTACCATAGAGAGAAAAATTATTGAGTTTTTAGATCAAAAGTCATCAAGGTATTAAAAATTCATTTGAAATTATTGTCAATGCATTTTCAATTCTTTTGTCTAAATCTTTATTCAGTGTATTGTGTTGAACTTGATATCTTGATACTTTTATGCATTACCATAGAAACGTGATTAGATTTTGAGATTGTTTGATCAAATTGCAAACGTCAATGTACATAAAGAATATATTTTTATTCCATTTCTTGCAATATTCACTGAAATTTGTATCAGATTTTGAGAGATTTTGCGAAGAGTGTAAATGATATAGCAATGGTGAACATATGGTGGAAAGGAAATTAGAAATTTTGATTATCATAGCTCAATGTATATTTATGGTATTCACTTGAAATTTGGTTCATGTACATGTACATGTATGGATAATGTTATGTTTGTTGATTTCAGGTTCATGATTGGGCAGAGGTCGAATATTATTAGTTATCAACAAATATACCGTACATTTAGGGTGGAAGTGAAACTTATACTGTTAGTACCCAAATGTAAATTTTATTTTGTCAATGCTCTTTGTTAACCTTTTTCGTGAGGCAAACCTGACATATATTCTTATATATATATATATGTACAGAGACTGTACATGTAGATCCAATGTAAGGGAAATTGTACAATGGATTTTCAGCCTCTACTCTGTGGATGTGTGCACTGAAGGGATTAGGCAAAGTAATATAATTTTTGAGATTAAAATTATGTAGATTTCAAAGTCACGAGGTCAAAGATCACAAAGGCAAATTGACATGACAATGTTAACTGTTAATTATGTTTATTACGATGGCTCAAGGACCATTTAGCACATGGAATTCAAACTTGGGAACAATGTAACAATATATGGCTTGATTAGATTTTGTGCTCATTTAGTCAAAATTCAGAGTTCAAGGAGCTTTACAATTAGGTATCAAGATCTTTTCATAATTATATGTATGGTTATGGTTATACTTTAAATTTCTTAGATCATTGAAAGAAAACATGTGCTGTATAGTGGAGAAGGGTACTTGACAATTTACTGAGATTAGGGGGAGATGTATTAGAGATGTCTTTCTGAATGATGTCACGTGTTATAAATCATGAGGGATATAAATTTCTTTCAGATCTACATTTTCCTACACACTGCCAGGGCGTGGCGTTTTCTGCGATTGTCATGAGAATACAAATTTGTGACACTGGTGTTTATGCAAGATTGGAATTAGACTTTGTATCAGAAACAGTCCGAAATACATCTTAGTAAGGATGATGTTTGTGTACAGACTGAGAGGGGTCATGGTCTAGTGGCCAAGTCACCAGACTATGGACCACATGATACCGTCTCTTTGGAGCCAGAAGGGTGTTAACTCCTATACTTTAAAGGCCAAGTGCACCCGAACAAAAAGTTGATTTGAATAGAGAAAAATCCAACAAGCATAACACTGAAAATTTCATCAAAATAGGATGTAAAATAAGAAAGTTATGGTATTTTAAAGTTTCGCTTAATTTCGCAAAACAGTTATATGCACATCCTGCTTAGTATGCAAATGAGGGAACCAGTGACGTCACCCACTCACTATTTCTTTTGTATTTTATTATGTGAAATATAGAATATTTTAATTTCTGCAGATTTCACAATTAGGAAGCTCTCATTGAATTGTGTATAGGTTGCAACAATGGCAATTACACATGTTCAGCGAGGAATCAAACCTTGTTTCACATTATAACAAGGAAAAATTAAAATATTTCGTATTTCATGTAATAAAATACAATAGAAATAGTGAGTGGGTGACGTCACTGGTTCCCTCATTTGCATACTGAGCAGGATGTGCATATAACTGTTTTGCGAAATTAAGCGAAACTTTAAAATACCATAACTTTCTTATTTTACATCCTATTTTGATGGAATTTTCAGTGTTATGCTTGTTGGATTTTTCTTTATTTATTCAAATCAACTTTTTGTTAGGGTGGACTTGGCCTTTAACACAGAGTTATCACCCTTCTGGCTCTCAACAGACGATGCAAGGTTTGAATCCCCGTCACAGCACTAACAACCTGTGGCAAGACAGTAATCTGTCATTTGCCACCATCTACCCAGGTGAAGCAAAAATTTGTTGAACTCTTGAGCATTTAATTATTTATTTCGTATTCAGTGTTTACAAAGTATCCCCTGCCGGTGTTTTATGAATCCAGCTATTATTACTAATATTATGATTATTATTATTATGTTTCTATATGAATTTGTTTTGTTTGATTACAACACTTAATGATACAAAACATGCAGATTTTATTATGCCTCCGCCCACCAAAGGTGGTTTCGGAGGCATCATGTTTTCGGGTTGTCTGTCCGTCCGTCCGTACCGCTTTCTCGTTCTCGCGATAACTCAAGAACCATTTGAGGTATGAAATTCAAACTTGGTGCTAGTATGTATCACCATAGGAAGACGATCTGATTAGTTTTGGGGGTACGTAGGTCAAAGGTCACAGGCCAATTTCGAAATTTCAGGTGTTGGCCTTGTTAACGCGATATCTAAAGAACCATTTGAGGTACAGTATGAACTTCAAACTTGGTACTAGTATGTATCACCATAGAGAAGATCTAATTAGATTTTGGGATATGTAGGTCAAAGGTCATAGAGGTCAATTTTGAAATTGCAGGTGTTAGCCTTGTTAACGTGATATCTCAAGAACCACTTGATCTATCAACTTTAAATTTGAAACTAGTATGCATTACCATAGTGAGACCCACTGATTAGATTTTTTTTCATGTAGGTCAAAGGTGACAGGTCATAGAGGTCATTATACAGGTGTATGTAAAATTGATGATTTTTTTACCATTATCACCATATCTCAACTATTTTATATTCATGACTAGGAGGAGATAAAGTGTTCAAACTTTCGAGTTATAAGGTGTAAGGTCAAATGTCAAAGAGGTCAATTAACATGGAATTAGAGGCTTTTTATTCTGGTTATATTTCATGAACATTTTTAGCCATCTGAATTTAGGCGCAGGCATATAGGAGACGCAGTCGCATTCATCTTGTTTTATATGAATCCACAAATCTCAGAAATGTCTCTGAGTTAATTTCATTTGTCAGATTGGCCTCAGAAACATTCATTTATTCTACAGCATTGTGGCTTGCATGTAATTCAAACAAGTGTATTTTTCATTACATTGTTTTGTAAATTCACAGAGTATGCGTCATGTTACAACAGTTTTATATATATATATATAAAAATCAGAATTATTATGTAATAATTAAGTTGTTTTATTCATACAGTTCCAGTTGTATTTTGACAAGTCAACAACTGATACGAACTTGTACCATTTAGTAACTAAATACTGCACATGAAATTACCTTTGTAATCCTTTTCAGTAAGTATTTCCATTTTATGGTATCATAAGTACTTTGAGAGAAAAAGAAAGAGGAAGAGAATGCCTTCCGCCTGTTGATAAAAGAGAATGAAGATAGATATACATGTATGAATGGATGCCTGGAGAAAAAGCAAGTGGAAAAGGAACAAAAGAGTGATGATAAGAGTGATGATAAGAAAGAAAATGAAGAGAAAGGGTATAGAGAGAAATGGAGACAAAAAGTAATGAATAATCTTTATAAGAAAAACATGTATTACTACAAGGGGGCTACAAATCGTCACGATTCACGACAAACCTATGAATGACAATACAGTCAATATTGAAATGTGTTTCAGCTGATTGCTAGTTCTCAAATAAGACCTCTATCCAGGGACCCTCGCTTCCGAAGAGGATGTGAGAGCCTTTTTCCTCGCTTGGTCCGAACCCGAAATACAAGATGAATTGAATGGATTGATGAGGAACAAACCCCAAACCCATACACGAAAATTGGCAGACCAGCTTGTGGCTGCAGGGTTTCCAAGGAGAACCGGGCAAAACGTGCGGGGACAAAATCAAAAGAATAAAGGTAGATTTATTATATATCGAACCGATATTTTGTGGCAAATCTATTTTAACGTAATGTTGAGTTGAGAGATGTGCGAGACTGCCATTTATAATTACTTGTACCCGGTCAGTGACAGTGTTGGTCGGCTCTCACTCTTCCCACCATGGTAGGAAGTCCACGGACGTAATAACCGAATGATAGACGTAAATAGCTGAAATAATAACCGTAAATCGAGAGTTCGAGACCGACAAAGGCTTTAGTCGAGTGCGAGATCGTGACACGAAAATATCACAGTATACATAATTACATACGTAGTTTCGAAAAAGCGCGCGCCCCAACTTGACCTGCCCTCCGATCCCGGGGGCAACGTAGCATGCACAGTACAGGTTTGCGAATCTAGCTGCAGAGCCCGAATTCGCCTGGAGAAGGGAAAGCATAAACACCATAAACAGTACCCCGTGGAACTGCGTTTACGATGAGCGTTTACGATGAGCGTTTCAAAACGCTCATTCTGCCTTCAGAAGTAAGCATAAACGCATATCTACCCGTGTCTGCCTCCCTCTATCGCTCTGTCTCCTGCTTCCCCGTTATCGCCTATGTTTGTGCATCATTCTACCCCCCCCCCCCCCCACACGTTCTCCCCGCCCCGCCCCTCTCTCTCTCTCTCTCTCTCTCTATCCCTTTCACTCTGTTTTTATCTCTCTCTCCCTCTCGTTATTTTTCTCTCTCCACTTACCGTCTGCATGTCTCTCTCTATAACCGTGTCTGTCTCCCTCTATCACTCTGTCTCCTACTTTCTTCCCCGTCTCTAACATCGCCCCTGTTTGTGCATAATTTCTAACCACCCCCCCCCCCCCCCCTCCTTCTCGCTCTTTCTCTCGCTCTCTTTCTCTCTTCCTCTCTAACTCTCTACATACTGGCTGTGTGTCTTATGTTTATATCCTGACTCTTATTCAAGATTTTAGACAGTCCAATAGACTCGTCCTATTTCTCGTCTCCCATATCCCATCACCTAAAAACTCCGAACTGTATATGCACCTTCCTCTTGCTCTATTCAGCCCTCTTTCTCCACCTTGTTTTTGTTTTCCCATTCCTCTCCTTAGAAGTAGTTTAAACTTTTGTGGTTCCTACTGATCTGAATCATAATTTGTGTATTGCATTGTTTGCAAAGAGCGCCTTCGAAACCTTATACCAAAACACTATGGCCCGAATTCACAAAGGTGGTTTCATTTGAAACCGTGGTTTCAAGAATCCATGGATTTTTGAAACCACGGTTTCACCCGAAACCACGGATTCACCGAGTCTGTGATTCACAAACAGTGGACTCAAAAATCCACGGTTTCAAGCAGACCCACTGTTGAAACCACGGTTTGAAACACCGGTTGCAACCGGAGGTAGGGATTTCCCCTTTTTTGCACTGCACTGAGCATGCTCAGTAAGATTGATCCAACCAGTACATACCGAGTTTTCCTTTACAATTTATTGTCGTTTTTTTAATAAACAAGGAAGTGTATTGCAGGGCGCAGGGCGTATTTTGCATAATCCTTCCTGTGCTTGTCTCTCGACCGAGTATACTAGTATAATAACAAGCGTAGATCATGCGCCATATCGATCGACGCGCCGTTGTCCGCGCGCACAGCCCAGCCTATACCCATGTTACTTCATTCAACAAATATGTAGTAGCCTGGAGTATTAATAGACCTGTTTACAAAGTGATTCAAATTTTATGCATACTTTTGAAACAAATGTTGTTCTTGACAACCTGAAAGCTTGCCAGAGGCTTGCCACACATAGCAACAAGTAATGTATGCAAACTGGATTTCAAATATTGTAGTTCATTCTTTAATAACAGGTTAATGGAATACCTCATTACTAGGTTCCCAGAAAAGAAACATCCATAAATTTGAATCACTTACTAGTAGTAAACATGTCTATTGCAGAGACGTAGACCGGACCGCGATAGTGTACGAGCTGGATCTGGAGGGTCCGACTCGCCTGCAATCAAATCATTTATATTCAAGTGAGCTCTATTTGAAAATTTGTTTTTCAAAAACTATTTAAGGACGAAAATGACATGGATTTTGTAATAGTGTGAATAAGACGCTTATGGCCAACTCTGGGCATCTACACGGTGTCTTATTAAAGATCACACATGTCTACAAAACTAAAAGTGAAATGTAAATTTTTCTTTGAATTTATCGTACTTGACATGTACCGTATATGACATACTTTATTCTCAATTTTTGAATTTAATTCAGAGACAAATATTAAAGTCGATTCATGTATTTGCAAGGATTGGGGCTTTATTGTTCTGAGGATTATTGTAAATTGTAGATTCAGGAATTCATTTTTTTTTCAGCAGTACGGTAGGCCTATCATATATATATATAATTATGGGAGGGGGCGCCCCCCCCCCCCCCATTTGAACATTTTGGAAAAAGACAATAGAAAACTGTTTTAAACAAAGTCGACGCACCCTCTTATTTTCAAGGGGGTGTGATTGGAGTGAGGACCCCCTTTTTTGCTTGTCAGAGAATTTTGGAAGAAACACTGCTCCATAAATAGCGGGGACCCTTTTTTTTTTCCTCGTCACGAGAGATTTTTGTCAGAATCGTGGCCCCACCCCTACTGGTCAACCCTGCATCAGCCCCTGATTTTGCCAGTGACATTTTAAGACTTTTTTCATTGAGAATCTTTTATGCAATAGGATGGGAAAGTAAAGTGGTTGGTAATGACTACATGCGCACACCCACAAACATCTGCACAAAGCCCCCTCCCCATCTTACACCATGATCTCACAAGAGGAAAGCATCATATATCAACAAATCCAACATGCTGCCATCTTCAATCATAGCCTCCCAAGATCATTATCAATATATATTAACAATTTCTTTAGCAAGTTAGTGCGATATCCCCCATTAGATTCTTTATCAAGCATATTTACATTGCCTCAACATCAACACCAAACACAAAATACCATGACTTCATTCACATCTTGCCAGAAAGTAACATGACTACCAATGTGAGGCCTTTACGATACAAAGTATAGTATAAAATGTAAAGTTGTTATAGAGTAACTTATTTTCAGCAATTTAATATTACATATTTGTCATATTTCTGTTACATAAAATAGATTAAAAACATTTATATACATATATTTTCCATTAATAGTTAAAGGTTAAATAAGTTATGCATTGATTCATGGAATAAATAATATGACTACCTATGTACATAAAACATTGGCGGATCCAGGGGGGCACTTCCGGGCCATGCCCCCCCCCCCCCCCTTTTGGAAGAAAACTATGCATTTCGACCACAGACGATCCACCTTTTAGAATGAAGACTTTTTTTTTTTTGCTTGTCAAGGAATTATGGAGGGGAACTGGACCCCCATAACCCCCCCCCCCCCCCCACTGAGCGAATTTTTTTTTGTCGCCAACAACCCCACACCCCCCCCCCCCCCCCCCCCCCTATATTGAGTGACTTTTCGAGAAGCTGGTGAGGCCCAAAAAATACGGGTCTACCTTTTCCAAAAGTTGACAAACCTTCATTTGTGTGCCCCCTCTTATACTCAATCCTGGATCCGCCCCTGCATAAAAACCTATTGTAAATCTTTTTTTTATAAGAGTATTACAGTTCTTAGAGTTTTTAAGAAATATATCTCATTTATAAACGATACTATGATTATGAAATTCATGTAATATTTATGACTCACATTTTGAGGTGAACATAATACAGGTATTTTAAAAGACAATAGATCTGTTTACTAAGTGATTCAAATTTATGAATGTTTCTTTTCTGGGGACCTAGTAACGAGGTATTCCATTAACCCGTTTTTAATGAATGAACTACAATACTTGGAATCCAGTTTTCATACATTACTTGTTGCCATGTCTGGCAAGCCTCTGGCAAGCTTTCAGGTTGTCAAGAACAACCTTTGTTTCAAAAGTATGCATAAAATTTGAATCACTTAGTAAACAGGTCTATTTCCCAGATTTCACTTAATATGAAATTATAATAAGAATGTACAATACACTGAAAGATAATTTAGTTCTGGAAATCAACTTCTTCAAAAATAATTTAGTTTAGTTTTCAATCTTGCAAAAAATTCATTATCTGCATGTACTTTTTATTTTCTTCTCAATTTTTGCACGATCAAGACAATGTGCAGTTTTCATCTAAATATCTGAATTCAGGGAACCCTATATAGGATTGTACACAATGGGAATTTCTCTTCTTATTCCAATATATTTTTTAACAAAATTTCCGAAACTATTTAAATTTTGATATTATGATTATGAATCAAAATATTCAATACAAATCTGACTATGATACACTGCAATTCACATATGTCAAAGAAATATAATTATGTATGTAACTACAGGCAAATCTTGTTACAACAAACTCCTCTGTACTTTTTTTTTCTGAGGGAGGGGGGGGGATGACTACAAGCGGAAACGAGAGGGTTTTGTATGTGTATATTTTTTTCAAGGCAATGGAGAGCATGTGCCTCCTTTGCCCCTCCTCCTCCCCCCCCCCCCCCACCCCTATATTAGTGTTTTAAAAAGTATATTACAAAGATGTAGGACCAGAGAGATAACGTTGTTATAACGAGTTTGTAACTGCGTTCTTCTAACAATGTTACTGTACTCTAACCCTAGTCCGTTGGTTGGTGGATTCAACCTCTTCTCTCATAGTTGGGAACGCCATGATTTTCTCCTCCTTGCGTTAGCTTTGGAAGCCTCGTTTTGGTCTCTGCAAACAGATGATTGTGATATTGATGCCCCATCACAGTGACCAAGCATCCTATGGAATGACCCTGTAAATGACAACGTATCAAGAGATAGTGGGCTGAAAAATATTTTATCAGAAATATTGAATTTTAATTTATGAAAAAAAAGAGAAATATATTATATACAATGTAAGGAAAAATAAGAACAAAATCTTGTAGAAAAATGTAATCAACTTGTGATTTAATAATTATAAGCTACAACAAAATTAAAGGGGAATGAAACCCAGGCATCAGTATGCTATAAGTGAATGGGGATGACCAAGAAGAGTAAATTGTGAAAGTTGGAGCAAAATCGGACAATCCATTCAATAGTTATGACTTTTTAAAGTTACAGTAAATCCCTATCATGGGGATCCTTGAGTTGGCAACTTTGCCAGCATCTGTGATTTCATCGTGGACAACTCTCCATTCATTTTGTGTATAAATTTTTTTAAAAAATGATTAATATGAAATTTCAAATTAGGAATCAACATAATTCTTTCCAAAATTGATGAAGTCATGTCATACTCAAACAATTCAAAAGAATTTCAATTTTTCTTCAAAATGAAGAAAATGTGAAATGCTGTGTACAAAATAGAGAGGCCAATACCTGCAAGATCACATGTAGTGGACTTTTTCCTTCCTCCTCATCCCCAGCTTCTAGCATGTTAATGAGGCAGAATGCAGAGTCATCATACATTTCAAATGGATTCCTCAGGTCTACAAGACCTTGTTGTGGTCTGGCAGCTGTCTGTATGGAAAATGGTGTTAAAAATTTAGAATTAGAGGGAAGATCAAAATATCTGAGCAAATGTGATGTCTGTTTTTGACTGCTGAAACAGTGAATGTTTGCTAGTCCCGCATAGTTTGGGCCTATGAGTGGGATCAATATCTCCGATATTGTCGCTCATTACAGTCACTCCCATCTGTGTGCTGCTTAACCTGCCTTTGTGCTTCGCTCTGCTTTATATGTGCATTGATGCATCCTGAAGCTGTAATATTTAGTGGCGGCACCAGGATTTTTAAAGTGTGGGGGGGGGGGGAAATGGGGGGCAAAAGAAAATGTTGGGGGGCAGGGGCGAATGCAGGATTGAGTAAAAGAGGGGGTACAAAAATGAAAGTTTGTCAAAACGTAGACCCATATTTTTTTGGTCTCGCCAGCTTCTCAAAGTCGCTCAGTGGGGGGTAGGGACAAAAAAAAAAACTTCGGCAAACTTCCAAAAAACGCTCCGTAAAGGGGTTATGGGGCCCAGTTTCCATCCATAATTCCCTGACAAGCAAAGAAAAAAAAAAAAGAATTAACCAGAGTGCGATTTTTTTTTTCTCCACCAGCTGCACACTGGCGCTAGGCTCCAAACAGCATGATTTTATGAAGTAATTTTTACTTTTCTGCGCAACACGATACGTACAGATAAGAAGAAAAGAAATTTCTAAATTAGATATCACTCGGAATCGGTAAATTACTTACGATTTCATTCCAGCTTGGGCTCGGGAAAGTATGCTAGCTCCTCAATTTTTGTTGCGAGAAAATTTCTTTCCGCACCGGCCGGTTGATGATGTCTGCAGCCTAAATGCTGCATTCTGATTGGTTAAAACCGTGGTTTCACCTGAATCCACGGTTTCAGACCACCCCAAACAGTTGACTCAAAATGATGACGTAAAATCCGTGGGTGAAACCATGGATTCACTTGAAACCACCTTTGTGAATCGCAAAAGTGAAACCGTGGTCTAATCCATGGTTTCAAACCACTGTTGAAACCATGGATTTGACTGAAACCACCTTTGTGAATTCGGGCCTATAAGCCTTCTCCACCATTTCACACTTCGTTCATCGATGTCCATATTGTCTGCGTCGTCCTCGGCTACCTCCTCCTCCTTCTTCTCGATTTCCTCATCCTTGACAACCACCTGCTCCACTTCGAACGACTCCTCCTCGGCTACTTCCTCCTTAACTACCTCCTCCTCCTCGACTACCCCCCCCCCCCCCCTCCCCCCTTCTCTTCCTCTGCCTCCTCCGTCTCCTCCTCCTCCGCCGCCTCCTCGGCTACCTGCATGCTCATCCTCCTTCTTTCAAACCTCCTCCTCATCCTCCTTGGCTACCTCCAGCTCCTCCTTCAGTACCTCCTCCTCTTCCTCGACTACCTCCTCATCAACTATCTCCTTCTCCTTGGCTTCCTCCTTCCCCTCCTCGACTACCTTCTTCTCGAATATCTCCTGCATTTTTGCTACCTACTCCCTCCTTGTCTACCGCCTCCTCCTCCTCCTTCTGCTCGACCACCTCCTCATCCTCCACCTTCTCGGCTACCTCCTCCTTGACAACCTGCTCTTCCTCCTCCTCAACTACCTGTTCCTCATGGGCTACCTCCTCCTCCTCCTCCTCGACTACCTCCGCCGTGACTACCTCCTCTTGTTCTTTCTCTTCCTCTAATATAGCACTGTCTTTCAGAAGGCGAATGAACTTATCGATTTGTTCAACGCAAATGTCGTTAAGGGACACGTAGTTCTCAAATGCAATCAAGTCTGCCAGGTCATGGTCGAAATCAGGTATAACGCGAATTGCTGAACAAGAACAAACCAAAATGTCAAAATGAACGGTGTAATGTAAACACTTAATCCATAAGTCATGAACCCATCATGCAAGAACAATGGCAATTGGCCTCTTTAAATGCCCCTGAAACGGGCTATTGGCCTTATTTACATTTATTTATTATTTTACCATGTATTTTTCAACTTTTCAATACTGTTATGGAAGTTATAAAGGAAATAAACAAAGAAACATAAAAACGGAAGGGGGTGGGTATTAATACTAAAGTAGGTGTCACTTTAACTTGTGTCACTTCGTTAAACTTGAAACATTGTTTTATACCTGAGTATTTCACCTTAATCAAGTATGTCTATTCTGCATGTTTGCACGTCAGTCGTTAAAAGGGTATTATGAAATTCAGAAAAGAAAAGGGTTTTCAGGATTATATTATATGATTGCTATTTATGACATGTTTTATATTTTAACTGGCACAGTTTTAAAATATTCTCATGTTTAATCGAAATGACTTATGTTTGTCACTCATGATTAATGATCCGAAATTATGCAAATATTCCGAAGAAATTCAGTAAGTTCTCTTATAGAACAACAATTGTGTGCTCATAAATTTATACCATCAGTAACTATAAAGATTATCTGATGATAACTTTAGTAACTTTGGTAACACTTTGCGGATCATGACGCGTGCATGCGCACCAATTTATCTTTTATTACGTCACAATTGAACGCAGATGTCCTGAGATTGAAAGAGCAGACCATGCCATGAAATGCGGACTAAAATGTTGGGAAATGAAATATTCATTCATTGTAGTCTTTCTTTGATTTGGAATATAATACTTATGATAGATAATTTGCTTGATTTTCTTCAACGTCCCAATAAGGGTTACATATTAAGAATGTGATAAATCCATTGCAATTATCATTGGCATTGTCATTAAAAATGTTCTCCTATTTTGGAAGAGACAGGTAGAGAAGAATTATGAGAAGAAAAGAACCCGGATATGTTGTCAAACAACGAAGTAAATTGATTACCAAGAGTGGATAGGGGAAGCTGTTCAAACGTAAATTGTGTGTTGAGAGCCAGAAGGGCGTTATCTCTGTGTTAAAACATACGAGTTAACGCCCTTCTGGCTCGCAACACACGAAATTTAATCATCAAATTGTATCGTCGACAACAACAAGAATGTTCTAAAGAGAATAATCTAAAAGCACGTTTTAGAGCAAAACATCTTTTCTTTACTGTGGTTTTTTCAGTTCGTCTATGGGGATTAATTTATATAATATTATGTATTTTGCTTTTCTTCAAAATACATTATTTTACACACTGGTTTGTTTTATTTTTGGTTATTTAAGAAAGTCTTAAAGGACAATTAACCCCACATGATATTCTAGATGCGGTATTGTCTGCTACGTCTTTCCATGGAGGCTGCCATTTTGTGCATGACACGGATCATTAGGTACCATATGCATTGATAATAGCCTACCTTTACAACAGATACGTCGCTTTGTTCTGATTTTATTACGATTGTTATTGGTCATGGGCCTAGATAATTGACGACCCATGAGTTCTAATAGCCATCCTGTAATGCAGATTCCTCGCTTTGTTTTGGTATTGTTACGATTGTCTCCGTCCTTGACGTCAATTCTCCGTCTCCACGTACAGAAAGTATATTTTTATGAACAAATTAAGACCTTTTAAAAAATATATAAAACTAAACTTACATTTCAGAATATGTGACTATATCTAATATATATTTGTCCTCTAAAAATCAATTACAAGTTAACGATGAAGGAAATATTACTTGGGATGAAAAATATTTTCGTGTACACATAAAGTAATGGCAGCCCCCTTATTATTGCTAGCAGACAATAACTTGGCTGGAAAATAGTGATTTATATCTATATCCTGTGTTTTTACATGAAATTGCATGTATCAAATAAGAGGCATATACTACACCATTCAAAATAAGCTAGTTCATACGCTGAGGTTAATTTCCCTTTAAGCAAAATCATAAGTCCTAGAAACCTATTTATTTCAGTAAGTGAATAAGACACGTTTGACTATCAGAGACATACACAGAAGCTTATGATCATTCTATAAGACAGATATTATAGTTTGTAGAATGATTAGACTACACATTTCCTTGTCAGAGCTAAAAAAAAAAATAATAAAAAGTGGCGTAACAGAAATGACACTGTTGTCCGCTTTTTTAAAACCACTGTAACTTTACTTTGAAATATTCAGTGCCTCATACTCAGCTCATATTATACATGATTAGGAAACTTTGTTCCATTCATCACAATTTACAACCCAAAAAAAATCAAATCTGAAATTCTTGTAGTGTGAAATAATTGTGACCAAAAGTGTCCCCTCAATTTGTCCAAAAAGTGAATTTTTGGAAGAAAAGCATGCCTAATATATACCTAAATCTTATACCTATCAAATTCAAGAACTTGTTTAGCTCTTTTGTTTTTGGCACGTGGACATTTTCCGTGGAATTGCCTGTGCATAGATGGCTCTGCAGGGCAATAGCAACTACTAACGCCCTCTCATTCCATAACTGGCAACCTATCGTTGATTTTTCCCCCTGATTTGATTCATCTTCCTTTTATAGTAGGCTTATTTAGCTGGGTTTTTTTGTTGAAAGCTTTCTGCTCTAGCTGAGCTGTGAAAAAGTACATGCTGAAAAGTATGTTTAGAAATTCTATCAAAATAGACACCTATCGATGCGATGAAAATGTTATGCGGCACCTTTTATATTCTTCTTTCTGCATCGATCGGTTACATGCAAATTGTATTCCTATTTAGCTATACTTATGCATAAAACTTTTCTCGTATTTATGTTTCTTTTGCATCAATTGCATCGGCTTTTGCTAAACAGTCGGGTAACGTCGCGTCGCGTTGGTAGAAATTTTCGAACATTTTTCAGGAAGGTGTCTTCAAGGGGACAAATTGAAAAAGAGTCCATCTCAGTATGATTTTTCCCGTTTTCAGGCTAAAAACGACAAACAAGGGTATAAAGAAAACAATAGAAGGATAATGCAAAGAAAAACATGAACTATAAAGAGAGAATAGAAGGGTAGGAAGGATGGAAGAAAAAATGATGAAAGGAAACAAAGAATACAACAAAAGGAAAGTTGGAAAGTAAAAATAAGTGGATAAAAACAAAGAAAAACATAAAGAAAGATAGAGACAAATGATAGGATAAAGATATTAAGAGTAACATAAGGAAAGATAGAAGAGAAGATGATAATTTGAATAAAGGAATAACATAACGAAAGAAAAGATGAAAGGAAAACAAAATGATAGGATAAAAGCAAAGAATGTTTTAAGGAAAGGAAGTAAAGATGGGAAGCAGAAAATGATTTTAAAAAGAATATGAAAGATAGAGAGAGAAATGATAGGATAATAAAGAAAGACAGAGAGAGAAATGATAGAAGGATAAAGATTAACGTGAGGAAGGTGGGGGAGAAAATGATAACAGGAAACAAAGAATATCATAACGAGAGGAAGGATGGAAAGATAATTGATAGAAGGATAAAAGCAAGAAATGACAAAGCGAGAGATAGAGGGGAAAATGATAAAAAGATAACATGAAGAAAGGTGGAAGAGAAGATGATAAAAGGGAACAAAGAACAAAGTGAAGATGGAAAGCAATAAAAAAAGAGGATAAAAAGAATAAATATAAACAGTAATATTATGAAAGATGGAAAACAAAATGATAAAAGCAATAAAAGAATAACGTAATGAAAGGAAAGGTGGAAAGAAAAAATTAATAAAAGGATTAAAAACAACTGAATTAGTAATTACGCGATGCGTAATATACGGTCCCCGCCAGAAGTGTAGATCTGTGGAATGGCTGTTAATTTATGTAATTTCTGATAGAACCTTGAAGATAAATGTGAGAAATGAATTAGCAAATTAATGTTTTATGATTATAAATGCATTTTCTGTTGATTTTGAATAAATTACAATAAATTTGCATAATTGATGAATTTCATGATTTTGTGTAGAAGTTAGGAAGCCCCCACTCAGCCCTATCAGATAAAACAATCAGAATCAAAATCGGCCAAGAAATGACGGAGAAGTAGCATTTTCTAACTTTTTGAGCACACACGGACGGACGGACACACACACACACAACACGAACGGAGTTCGTTTCATAGTCCCCTCGCGAACTTCGTTCGGCGGGGACAAAAAATAATAACACTACGAAAGATAGACTAAGGAATGATAGATGGATGAATATAAAGAGTAACATAAAAGATGGAATAACAGATAAAAGGAATCACAGAATAACATAACGAAAGTAAAGATGGAAAGCAAAAAAAAAAAAAAAGTATCATTTGGAAAGAGGGAAGACAAGATGATACAAGGGATCAAAGAATAACATAATGAAAGGAAAGGTGGAAAGAAAAAAATTATAGGATAAAAAAAATTGCAGAAATCATCATAATTAATGTTTGAGACAGAGTTCCAAAATCCTGTGTAGAATTTCTATGTATATCACTTAGCTCTACTGGATAAAACAAACAAAATTTAAAGAAATGAAGGAGAAAAGGCTTTTTTTTTTTGCCGAGGGGGGGGGGGGATTTTGCACTAAAAAATTATCATAGTTAATATAAAGCAAACAAAATCAGATGAGAAAAGACAAAGATATGATAGAAGGATAAAGATTTAGAAATAGAGCTACATCCGCACACAGATTGGACGCTCATCATTCAACAAAACAAAAAACAAAACAAGAAAAATAATACAAAGAAAGTTTTCTTTTTGTCGAAGAAAAACGAAGCTTCTTCGTTTGTCTATAATTGTTTAACATTATAACTCTGTTAAATACCTCAGGATAAAATATGAAGATACATAAGCAGCTTGTGGCACACAAAACGGGAAAAGTCATACTGAGATGTGTGTGTGTGTGTGTGTAATTGGGTTTTTACAGACGTGTATCAATCAAATATGATTATTTACGTCTGGGGACCGACCTTTAACGTCACCATCCGAAAGACGTGACTCAGTCTCGAACCTGGGTCCGCTGAATCAGTTTATAACTTCCACTGTTAGCTGGATTACAGGCGCACGCACAACGCCCAGTTGTGATGGACTCTTTTTCAATTTGTCCCCTTGAAGACACCTTCCTGAAAAATGTTCGAAAATTTCTACCAACGCGACGCGACGTTACCCGACTGTTTAGCAAAAGCCATTGCATCTTCTTTCTTTTTTAATATTTTTAATTGATTTTACCGACATTGTCTCATTTCATGCTGAACGTGCCACGAAACAGGACAAAATATGCATTCTGTCTCTAGAGAAATGATAATAAACATGTAGACGTTTTACATTCATTTCAAATACAAAACATTATTGTTTCATAGATCATATAAACATTTTTTTTTATTGATCTTTAAAAAGTGTTCGTGAAAATAACTGTCATCATTACCATAAAGAGAGTTTCGAAGTAAAGCGTAGGCCTATACTCAGATGGTAGTTATGGATATATTGACTGCCTTCTCTCCTCGTTTACGTAACCGTAATAACTGTATAATGATCAGTTTCGCTTATTAGTGGGCGGTAACTTAGGGTGGCCTGGTACTAATAGGTGCTATAATAACTCGTGTGCCTAAGCTCAGTCATTATTTCATCGCAAGACATACCCCCGCGTTAGAGAATGGTTCCTTTTAATATTTCAATTACAAGCGTGATAACTATTTAATTACCCTAACGGGTCAGGAGAGTGTTTACATAAGTGATAGATACATTTTATTCAGGAGCAATTTGCTTCTTGAAGAGATATATTGAATGTATCGACACGTTGCCTTTACCTAACTATTAACTCTCCTTTCAGACATCGAGATCTCCAATCCGGGCGGCATTCAGTCGAGATAAGAGGAATCTAGGCCTCATTTAAGGTGACAAAAAAGAGTGTTAATTACGTGCGAATAATATTATGTTTCATAAGTGGGGTAAGGTGGACAACAAACAATGGCAACCAGGCTCGTAATAATACCATGAACTATAGGAACCGCCTATAACAATGCTCTGCAAACATCGCTTGCGCGTGAAAATTTCATTAGAAGCCTATATAGCTAGCATTGGGTGGCGAGTTTACGGGGTATACGTGCCCACCTGAACACTGGAGCTTTCGCCTTTTCACGGGACGCATTGTTGTAAATCGCTTTGAGATGGCCAAGATAGAAACGGTAACAAATTGTGAAGAATATCTACATGAGAAAAAGTGAAAGCGAAAAAGCCTAATTAAAATGCTAATAGGTTAGTTGTTGTGAACGTTTGGAGGTATTCACAGGCCTCTAATGATCGGTTTAGAATGGGACCCGGATAGTAGTTACTTGGGCGGTAGCGTTGCTATTCAAAGGGTATTGCAAGGCCGATGCATTATTTTTGCAAAAGCCGGAATAATTTTTTTTTTAAAGGTTGAGGAGGAATTTCCATCGGTATCAATGTTTAGAGAGCGGTAAACCTCTATAAGAAAACTACAATCATTTTGTAACATTAATCAAACTCACATGTACTCAAAAACACACATTGACGTCCGGACACTCGGAGAGGGTTTTAGAAAGTGGGGGGGGGGCGCGGGTCTTCCTTTTCTTTCTTTCTTTTTTTTAACCTATAGGCCCTGATCTGACTGGACAAATCTTACATATTTCACTTTTTTATGTTTTTGTATATTTCTAACATTTACTTCATATTTATTTATTTATTACGTTCTATTTAAATACCTAAAGGCCTGCTTTAAAAAAGAGTCATGTGTACATACAAAGAAAATATTGAACAATGCTAACATACAGACACAGTCATTAAAAAAATATCATAACATGAAACTTAGTGTATACAATAGCAGTTATTGGTACAAGCAACATATTGAATATCACAATGAACAATAATGTGGTTATGGTATTATTTACCAAGTGTAGCCTCGTCAGTATTAATACTTCTCTTTCTGATTGCCCTATTACCCCAGCAGTACCAGGCATCTCTTTAAGAAATCTGAGTCGAGAGGGGAAAATATGGGTAAACACCTTTATCCAAGGATGTATAAGCACCAAGCAAGGATCGAACTCACGACCTTTCGTATAGAGTATAGAGAGACTTCACCAATACACCGCAGTGCTCCATGTTTATAAATTTATACATTAGTGAGTTTTCGAATAGTGAGTTTGCGAACGACTTGAACGCCGTCTTAGATCTTTCCAGCTACAATGGACTGATTTGTGTTAGCTGCATACTGCGCTTTGTACAAGAACGGCTCACCCGTCCACTGGCTTCTCCCTCGTCCACTAGTCAGATCGAGAACGCGTCAAACATAGTTTTGCCGTCTTCTCTAAAACGTGAACCTCGCTTCACCCATTGTTTTTAGCTTCCCGCTTCACCAACTTTGTATGCAGCCAACACAAAGCAGTCCATTGTCACTGGGTGGATCTAGGACGGCGTTCTAGTTGACACATCCGAAAACTCCTTATTTGTTGAGGGTGGAAAGGGATTCTCTTTTTATGCTAAAGAAGCTACTTGTTCATCAACACTTCACTGTATAATGAAAGAATTGTAATTAACAAAATATTTCCTCCCTTTCTCTTCATGCTCCTATTAATCAAAAAGTAAAACACACTCCTTTTCTGTTGATATCAGCAGTGTCGTGGTCATATATTTTTCTTAAATACTTTTTTTTCATGCATCTCTCGGTCTTTGCTCTGAGCCCCCCTCCCTCTCTCTCTCTCTCTCTCTTCTCTCTCTCTCTCTCTCTATCTCACTCGTCTATTTGTATGTCTTTCTCTGTATTTCTCTTTCTTTCTATCTACCTACCTACTTATCCATATATCCATCTTTCTCTCGCTATGGGTCTCTCATCGACAGGTCGGAGGTACATCTTTCATACTTCCTCCCGATTCGCATCACGTCGCAAACTAAGCATGAAGCTTTCTCTTAACACGCAATCATAATCATGTTAATACTTGTACTCTAATAACCATTACAGAGAGACGACAAAATCTATATGAAATAAAGATAGGTGCGGGAAAAGCTTTTAAGTGAATTGGTTTGTGGTTGCGAGCCACAGGATGACATCGCTATAAACGAGGCCGACGATGGGTCCCGGTTTGAGAACAATGCTTGTCGCGTCGAGATTACACGCATTTTTATTGAAGTACATTTTCACGCCATTGCTCATTATATCCAAATCATATTGTGATTATACGTCTTATCATCGCCAGCGATCTGCGATGAGACAGGGTCTGGGGTAGGCAGGAGGAGATAGAACAGATATTGGTTGATCAGCACATCGATAGGTTGGATTGATAAGAGTGTAAATATTTGAAATGACAGATTGATAGATAGGTACATGCTGAGGTTGTTGATTGGATGTAGAAAATGTGAAAAACCAAGATAGACAATATTTAGACAGATAGGTAGATGATGGGTTCACAGATAGATTCTCATATCAGATAAAATGATTCGTTGACAGGCTGTGGATAGAAGATAGAGATATGATATCAGAGCTTTTGATAGATAGATAGATAGATAGATAGATAGATAGATAGATAGATATAGATGACCACAAAAATTGACGGATAAGTAGAAGGAAATCAGTTAGATTGGAAATTGGGCATCATGACTGGAAGGATAGATAAACTGGTATAGATTGGCGGATGGAAGATATAGCAATAGAGAAATATAATAATTATTTGAAAGAGTGGTAATGGTAGTTGGACGATAAGACAGACAGATAGATAGATATACATATAGATGATGATGATGATAGATGTAAAGACAATTTATTGCAACCATTGCATATAAAATAGCAATATTAAGATTGGTTTATATTTTAAGATCAAATGCTTTACTCAAATATTACATCACTCATCAAACTTGCCCCTTCACCCTCAATGCTTCAGGTTACAGATTTCTTCTGTCCCTGCCAATTCCCCTAAAAAACCAGAGTAAACACCTTAAAGCCCCCTGCCCCAGGCTTGAATTTGTACTCATGTCATTCGTACTCAAGTCAATGCAGTGGCGTCTATACAAGCCCATGGTCATCGCCAAAACCGGTAGAGCTGAGTGCGGGGATGGGAGGCGAGAAGCGCGTACTCGATGGAAACGAGCCGCTGCTTTCTAATACAATTAGGCTGATTAAAAAGAATCAAATGGCGCATAAATGAGGCTTAAAATTGGCTTGCGGTACTAAAAATAACATCATCCTCACTTTCCAAGAGATTGATATTTTCATTCTTATTTTGTGCATCAAATCCCCGTTTTTCAAAAACATAATTCTATCGATTAGAGTGCTCGGGAAAAGGTGAAAGTGTAAAAACACAAGAGAAGAGAAGAGAAGAGAGAATGGAAGAAAAGAGAGGATGGGGAAGGATGATTGGGAGAGAAAGGAAACAAAGAAGTACATGGCAGGAATGAAGCAAATGAGAAGAATGGAGAAATTAAAATCGGGTAAGTACCATTGCCATGGAAAGGTGTTGAGATAATCCCATCATCACTCATAACGATCTAGGTTAATAGAATGAAGGAAAACGAGACAAAATGCCATTTCAATGGAAAATATATAGTTTAAGAGAGGATGTAGATAGAAACACATGCCGTCGCTTTAAACAGTATATAGTTCGAAATGGGTAGTAGATTTCCTGCGCAATAAATGTAGTAGATATGAAAAATAGATAATCTACATAATTAGTAAGAGTAATCACCGAAAAGAGAAAGAAACAAGGGCCACTTCATAGAATGAAGCAGAAAGGGAGAAAGGTGTTTTCGCCATGTTTGTTTGAAAGAGGACGGATATGGCTATAACTCCTATTACCTTATAAAATGGTTTATGAAAGATATAGTAGATTAGTGCTATTTTTTTTCTGAAAATTAATGTAAAAGTTGAAGGAGCTCCCATGGTTCGATATAAGTCTCTTGAAAAGGAGTAGGGATGAGTGTGTCAACCAGAGCCATCTATATGGCTCTGGGCCCGGTTTCATAAAACTTGTTATCAATAACATGTTACAGTTATTGTTATAAGCTACTGAAATCATTGAATCTGATTGGCTGAGAGCGATTTGTCATAGACATGGGGCAGTTGTTATTGATAGGAAGTTTTATGAAACGGGCAGCTGGTGTCACTATGAAAAGTGTGACTCTTAGAAAAGTGGTGTAAACGATAAGGGTGGTGAAAACGATAAATGAGGTGAAAATAGGTGCTACTGCATAGAATTTTTTTTTTTTTTTTAACGAATAGATAGAGGTAAGCACCGTCGCTAAGAAAATAGTTTTAAAAATAGAAAAAGATGAAAACATGTATCCTCGCTAAGAAAAGAAGTTTTAAAAGTCGAAGAAGATAAAGATAATTACCAATGCTAAAAAAGGTGACTTTAAAAGATAAGGAAGATTTTTTTTTAATGCTGCTGCTAAGAGAACTAGATGATAAAGAAGATGGAATCAAGTGCCTTCGCTTACAAAATAAGTTCTAAGGATAATGAAGAAGAAGAAGATAGATGTCATCGTTTACTTTGGTTTAAAAGATGAAGAAGATAAAGATAAGTGCCGTAGCTAAGAACATTGGATATTTTAAATGGAGGGATGGAGATAAGTACCATCGCTAAGTTAAGAAATAATTTAAAAGATAAAACAGCTTAGAAAGTGTAGCCAAGAACATGTCTTTAAAATGTCTTTAAAAGAGGTTAAGATAAGTGCCTATACTGTGAAGAAAGTGGTATTAGAGAGGAAGGGATGACTTCAAGTACCATCGCTAAAAAAAAAGCGGTCTTAAAGTATGAAGAACTGAAGATCATGAAGATGGAGAAAAGTTACCATTTCGTCTGCTAAGAGCCAGAAGGGCGCTAACTCTTTGTTAAAGCGTTATGAGTTAACTCCCCTCTGGCTCCAAACAGACGATTTATGGAAAAGCATTTTGTTTACTAAATTCAAGACCCATCAATATGATACCAACAACCCCCTCCCCCCCCCCCCCCAAAAAAAAAGAGTAAACAAACCGACATCCCAATACTAACTATGGACACCGAGCAAGATCGTGTCTGTATACATCTTGTTGAAGCAAAGTGTAAGACCCTATAAAGATGCAACTTGAGAATGGGTCCAGGAGATAGTAATTAAGGTTGAGTGTAGGCTGTTCATCATCTATTATAACTATTTATCACTTGTGCACGTGAGTTACCATGTCTTACTTACTTTAGTGCGTTTTCTCTTCTTTTTTTTTACTGCTTTTGGATCATGGTGATTATTATCTTCTCTCTTCGTGATCTCAAAATGAAACGCAGCATCTGCCGTTGCAAAGGGGTCATGCTACACTTTTAACCGACAGTTTTCTAGCGCTTTTACTAAGCCATAAAATAGCAAAATCGTGTCAAAGTGAATACGGAGGCCTGGGTATAGGTACGTATGTCGTATTGTACTCTTGATAAAATATTGTACTTGGTTTGCTCCGAGTTAATCTTTTGAAGTGCTCACGCAATGAAGGAAAGTGCGTTTGTTTGACACGTCACTATGACTGGTGATCATAAAATACTAGTTGTAGATCACAATATACCATTCATCAAACAGCGAATCTTTCTTTCTCTATCACTGGAGCAGTTCTTCGGAGAAAGAAAATCACAACATATGGTATAGTATCGTTTCAAAGGAAAGGAACCGACAGCTTAACCAAATTTACAAAAAACAAAAAACAAAACGCGAAAGAGTTACGAATTGCCAAGGTATAAGAAATAATTTTTATCTAGAGATTGTTAACATTGGAAGGATCCATGTTTCTAGAATCCCCAGACTAAATGATAAAAAAAGAAAATACATACTTGTATATATTGTTAGTCTGTTAACGTCAAAAGATATATTTTGTTATTTTGTTAACGTCAAAAGATATATTTCGTTATTTTGCTATTGTCAAAAGAGTCATTTTTTTATAATCCGTCCTCTCCGTACTCAAGGATCGTGCTCGTTTCCCAAATTTGGACAATAAATTGGAACTTGAATTGGCAGTATAATGCATTATACAGTATCTCCTTTTTCTGCTTTGACATTAAGCCATTAAGAGGACATTTGGAATAACGTATATATATATATATATATATATATATATATATATATATATATATATATATATATATATATATATATATATATATATATATATATAACCTTATATATTGTTTTCCCATGGTTTTATCTTCTTCATATAATGGTACTTCCTGTGTATAACAAGGGAACGTTGTTGTATAGTTAATATTGTATTTTGACATTTTTGTTCCACCAATTTATTTTATTATTTCACACTCTTGTTTTTCGGTTCTTTCTTTTTCCGTTTTAACGTTATTTAACCATTCAAAGTACGTAGCGGTATTATGCACTTCTCTCTATCTCGCAAGCAGAGTCGAACAAAAGTCATTAAAATACTCCCAAAGAACTCTCTTTGAGGTTTGGAGTACATCAACGTGATGTTAGCGATTTACACATCACGTAGAGAGGCTTTATAATTCTGAATTAGCTTACGCTTACTGTTGTCAATTCTGCGAGCATGCCCTGTCCGCCGTTTTTATCATGAAGTTGACTTTTTTGGCACTCTTTCGTAAACCATTAAGTACTGGGAATAGTGTCTATGGAGCTATTGTTAGACAAGTTTCCTGACTCAAACTCGTACAAAATAACAAGAAAGGCACGTCTGTACAGAGCTTGTAATCCGGTACTCACATTTTTATGATTGACTCTGTTATTCCTTTTTACGAATGCGAATATTCATCAATAAATAAACGAATTTACATTACGCCGTAAAATACTTCATCTAATGCATGATATGATTTTAAGTTGCAAAACTTTATAATACTATTTTATGCTTTTATTTTCCTCGGCAAAGTCGCGCTGCATTGTTTTATCATCTAATAACGCGCACTGAATCACTTTATTTAAGACAATGTTGCAAATCGTTATACACAAGATATATTACGCTAACATTAAGTCTGTTTCACTCCCACAAACGGCATTCCACATTTATTGTATTTCTAAATTGCATGTTTGAAAATTTTATAAAATATGGTGTAGAGAAACATACACTCACTGTGAGTTTTATTTTTCTGTAAACATTTTTGGTCGCTCTGCTTGGTCGAAGATTAAACATGTTCCATGAATGATAACATTAAGTCTATCTAAACCAGAGTGTGTTTTTTATCAAGAAGTTAGTCGAATGAAACATTTAATAGCATTTCAAAGCTTTCTCAGATTATCTTTTAAGTGTATAATCTTTCGTACCTCTCTTAAAAATGATATACTTCTTTCTTGAAAAATAGTATGTCATATATAGACCTATGTAGGGTTGGTTAACGTGTCAATATGTTATGGAAAAATGTTAAAGTTTAAAATAGTTTTGGGGCTCCCACAAGGGATTAGGTGCCCACACAGAATGTGAAATGAAACTAGGCAAAACTCGTTTTATACGAATTTAGCAAAATCTGTAAAGGCAAATCATAACACATTTAGCGAATGTGACAAATTCAGTTATGAAAAGTGGTATCTCAAGCGATCAAAATGATAAATTTATGACATGGTAAGAAGTGGAAAAAATTGCGAGAATACACAGCGCTTTTCTGATAAAAATCTATAGCAATTCATAATTCACTCTCCGAGGACGTGTTCATTTTAACTTGGCTTGGTGAGCCATGCAGTATTAAAACAACAAACTACAAAAATAGGATGATTTAATTAATTTCATCCTTTGAATGGAGCACAGGCATGATGTCGGTAGAGATATGTTAGTTTGTAATGTTAACAAGACAGTCAATTCCTATAAAGTTGATTTTTTTTCCTTCTAATAATATGTTTTCTATTCAGGCTCGAAAGAGAGCTGTTGGTCATCCTGCATCAGGCTAAATAAATACTAACATCTCTTTCATACGTTGACATGGAAAATATGATTCGAATTGGGGCTATTCAATCAAACCCTCGTGACGTTTACTCTGCAAACACCTTTGAGAATGCTTTTATTAGCACATGCATCTCTCTCCCTTTCTCTATTCTTTATCTCTTCCAATTTCCCATCTTTTCCCACTCATCCCCTTCTACCCCACTCTCCCCCTCTAGCCCTTTCTCCACACCTTTCTCTTTCTTTCTCTCTCTCTCTTTCTCTCTCTCTCTCTTGCTTCTCTCTCTCTCTCTCTCACTTTCTCTCCCCTCTCTCTCGCTATATTTATCTCTTTATCTCTTCCTATATTTTCCCTCTTTTTCCATCCCTCCCTCACATGCCCTCCCCTTCTTCTCTGATATTTTAGCATACACAGTCTCTAAATCATTCTTTCTCACACACCCACACACACACACACACAAATGCACACGCACACATCCTTTCTCACCCTCTCTATCTATACTCTGTTTCAAGTTTCTATATGCACCACTGCTTTCCTCGATGTTTTTTATCCTCTTAATAGCTGTGTAACATTTCACCTTCTGTAGTTTCTTTTCTAAATTCATTAAATTAAGTTTTCTTTAGTTCACACAAGTATCATCCCTCACCCAATCATGACATTTATACCCCCCCCCCCCTTGCTCTGGATATCATCTTTATCCTATCTCAATAATAATGTAGGGTAATGTAGGCAAATATCCTCATCTTTTATTCAACTAAACTTTCTGCCTTTATAATTTTCTTTCTCATTATTCGCAAAAATAAGGTCTGAAACAAACTGCTTAGAATGTTATTTTTCTTCAATTAATACTCGTTTTTTTTTTTAGTTTACAAGAAATGGGTTCTTAATGAGAACACTCGGTTGTAAAAAAAAAAGAAAGAAAAAGAAACTAATCAAGCAAACTAGATGAGAGAATCGTTCTTCGTAAATTCAATCCGCATGTAAACAAATGAATTTGTGTTCAGTATTGATCGTTAGCTGCTGCGCATAATAATGGTACGTCCATCCAGCGGCTGTCGCTAAGCCTCTCAGCCGCAACTGACGGGGCGTCACCTGTAGATCGAGCCGCTATCATGTACGTGTCCTTGCGCAATGTGGGTTTTTCACTGTGTATTATTCGAGTCGCGTTCCACAATCACGGAGCAGCGCAACATGCAATCTCGCGGCGTGCAGAAACGGCGCTTTCTCCCATTGGATAATAGTGGGCACCAGTCAACATGCAAGCCGGCGAGCACACGGAGACAAATGATTCACAGCGAGGCGCCAATTGTGGTAGAAGCAGCATTTTAATGGATGCTCAGTCACATCACCGCGCCGCTTAGCCCGACACACGGCGTTTACAAATCAGTCGGCGGACTACCCGCTGCTCAGCTGTGTCAAACGTTTAATTTTCTAGCACTTTAATATCAATTGTACCCCTTTATCACAGAAGAAGTTGTAATCGGCGAGAGAAAGAACAATGATTATTAACGCTAGCGTACAGATTCAAATTTTATTAATACTGTATTTTTGGAAATTGAATCGAGCTTCCAATTTCCCTCTTGCTTAGAAAATCAATTTCTAGGAAAATTGTTTAGATTTATAAACTTGTTCTTCTCTTTGTCATCTGGGTGAGGATTTAGAACGGTTATGTGGGTTTGTTTACACTACAGCTGTGTGATGGGTTGAAAAGTTTTGACAAAACTTTCGACAATCGACTGCCATGTCGTGTTGATGAAGATGAAGATGATAATGTAGGTGGGGTGATTATCATGATGTTGATGACGACGATGATGAATACGATGACAACGGTGATTGTAATATTAAAATGCTGATGTTAGAAAGCTGAATTTGATAATTTTAAAGTCAACGGGGAAGTGTACAGAAGCATCCCTCTCACCAAGAATGGATATGAAGATATTTTCCTTGCACTTTTTGATTAACGTGCCCCCTCCCCCCACACACACCTACATAGCTGGTTACGATAATGCGAACAGGTGCATGGAGTGTATGTCGTTGTTTTTCCTAAAAGCTTAAAATCTCAGTGAACCGAGGTTATTTTTAGGTTGAAAGAAAATTAGCATCTGGAAACAGATGTCTCATCTCTCTGTCTCTCTTTCTGTCTCTCTATCTCCCCCCTCCCCCCCCCCCCCTCTCTCTCTCTCTCTCTCTCTCTCTCTCTCTCTCTCTATTATCTTAAGCTTCTGCACATTACACTGCCCCCTCTCCGGCAGTAAGCAGAAACTAGAAATACATTCACTTTGGGTCATTTCGAACATTTTTTTAATTATCATTCAACGATGCCCAAAACAACAATGATGAACTGCTCATAGATTCCAATTTGTGAAATTAAAATCCCAATCCAACCTTTATCACCACAGCCAAGAGCTTTACCAGAGGACAATCGTCAGTATAGAAAATGTTATTTTAAAGCAAATTCAATTTGGGGGGGGGGCATGACATGCCTATAGACGAGAAGAAAATTATTTTTCGTTCAGGAATGAGAATATGAATTTCATATTCCATGACTTTCTTTTTCACCTCTCATTTCCCTCTTCTTTTTAATAGTGTAGTCTACATAACTCTCTCATTTTCTACCTTTCGCTCAATTTATTCATTTTTTTCTTATTTCCTTTCTCTCCTCTCTCTCCTCTTTCTCTCCCTCTATATCTCTCACTCCCCTCTCTCTCTCTCTCTCTCTCTCTCTCGCGCCATTATCTTCCAGTGAGTTATGTATAAAGACTATTATTGTTATCGTTGTAATATTCCCTTTTTAAAATACAATATAACTTGAATGGAAACCTATCTAGCACAATATCAGGATCGGAAAACCGGAGAGATGAATGACGCATGCGCACAATGCAACAGATTGTCTGGGAGTCACAGAGCGAGCCAATAAGGGATGAGATACCTGTTAACGAATGTGATTTGCGCTGACGCTTTTAATATTGTCCAAGTGCGTTAATACATAGAGCCTATTCAATATCATAGGGCGGAGTGCATTACAAATCTGACTTTTTTCCCCTTCTTTCTTTTGCTGTTACGAATCTGGTCTGTTGGTCTAATATAATAGCGCGACACGTAAGAAACGGTGTGTGGTTCTATTATTACCCCACCGCACTTTAATCACACCGTTCAGTAGGTTTCACAGCGAGTTGTTAGAAAGGGACCCAGATTTGGGGCGAATTGATTCTCTGGATGACCGCCGCATCATGTCAGCTCCCAGTAGCAGGTACACCTGAAAATTATTCAATTAATTTCATATTTGATTTTAATCTGAATATATAAGCGCAGATTTATTCCATGCGAAAGTGACTACCCTTGAGATTTGTGGGTCTCTTTGAAATTAAATTACCATTTTCTTGGGAAACCTTCACTACAGAACACTTTCTCGAAAATTACCTGTTTGGAGAGGTGCAAATAACTTTGTTAGAAACTGAGAGGAACAGTTTTAGGAAGAATCTTTGAGATTGGATTGCATCATCACCTGCGTGGACCGACATCAACATCTCATATAGACGTCTGTAATGGCCATATTACCGATGCCGAGGTGAGTCTTCATGCACTTAACACTTTCTTGTTCTCATCGCCATGAATCCACAAACTGACATATAAGGGGGAATAATTATTAGCACTTGCTCCCCATATTGTAACAGTTTCAGACAATTTTGCATCACCAAGTTTTGATAAGAATAATAATAACAATAATAAGATGTCTTGTTTACCCAGGGTAGCCTCATACTGTTATCCCTGAGGGCCATGCAATCAAACCATTACCCCGGCTCCAGGCAATGCTGAGGATGCCTGGCATAGCGACAAATATAATATACGAAGCTTTGTGATGCGCTAAAGTTTGGAAAACATTTGATTTCGTTACTAAGTAATTTAGGTTATAGCGCAAGATGCGCAAGATATATGTTTTTAAGCCCGCAAATTAATGAACATATTAACGCTTGTAATCTAAAAGTATAAATATTAAGACGCCGAAAAAAATACACGAAAAATTCTATCCAATCGGTTTTTCTTTAAATTCTTTTAAAAACAAAGCAAGAAGTTAGAATGAACATAGATTTTAACTTCAGCTGTAGTTTGGTCATATAGACCAGAATTTTGACATCACTTCGCAAAAGTATATGACAGTTCCCTGATTTGGTTTATTTGATCCAATGAAAAGAAATTTACTGAATTAAAAAAAAACAATGACTCACGATATGTATGAAAGCAGTGATTGTTAGACTGATATGTCTTTAAAATTCTTGACCGATCGTGATACTATTTTATATCAGCTATTAATTGGCGAGACATTAATTATTGTTGCCGTTGTAATATGCACAGTTTGGTATAGGAAGAGTCCATATTGTAGCAAAAATAAAACCCAGATTCCAAATCCTCACACTTCAGAAACAGTCATACAAATACAGCTCCAGCATTAACAACATTCAATGTGAAACTCGTTTGTACAAACAGGAAAACTTCTTACTCTAATTTATTCCAGGAAACTGCATTTTTTTAATGCAAGTATGTGGAGCCATGAAATCATTTTAAAGATATTTTCTCCAAATCAAATTTGACCACGCTCAACGTTTTGACTTTCTAAATAAGTTTGCCTAGCCCATGTCTAACACTGATACATGTGAATCTCGACCCCCGTAGTTGGCCGAGGAATGCACACCACGATACGCATATATACCTGCAAACAGGTTGCAATGAAAAAAATCTATCTTATGTATCTTTGCTAAATGATTAGTCCGATTTACTTGCTAGACACTTGACACCTCGTTAAAACAGTGGCGGAGAAGCAAATTTAATTCAGAGGGACTTTTTTTACAAAATATAAATAAACATATGAAAGGCAAAGAGCAGTTTCTAAACAATAGAAAGTAATTTCGGGAAAACATCCGTCTTCTAAAGTCTGTAGGGGCGTGAAGATTCATTAAATTGAATAAAGGTATCTAATGTACTAGTTAGATAACCAGGATGATATCAATAATTCTATCATTTATCATCCGATAGGAACACCCCTTCCCCAGACACACAAGAAAAACAACAAATTTGGGGGAATATTCGTTTTACATAACCCTTAGACATCCTCTTGTATTTCTCTATGAGTCTTACATCTTTATTTTATTCAAATGAAAACTTATTCAAAGAAACGGGTAAGCCTTTTCTCCACATGTCCTTTCATTTCATTCCTTCAATTTTATCCAAAATGCCTTAGATCGTTTCATTTTAACAGTTGATAAATATCTTGCAGATTATAAGCATGCTGGGCTGGGTTTGGTTTTAAATACAAGTCACATGTGTATCAAAAAGTGAAGTGAAATACTTACGTAAAAAAGACAATGAAAATAAAATGGGGAAATTGTTGGAAATAGTGTGTTTCTAAAAATTTTAGATGAATATATAATAATTTAGACTTAGATATAATTCTTTTCTTCATATGAAAAAAAAAACCCAAACTAGAAATAATGTAAACTTTCTGTTCATAATGAGATACCTTAGTGACAAATATGGGTCAGATCGTGACACGATTGAAAAAGTCGGAGGGATAATGATTTTGATAAAATGTTGTATTTCCAAAATAAATGTAAGTACATCGGCTATTGTTTCTTTGTTTCTCTGTTGGATTGTAAGTAATTTTATGGTGATATATGACATTTGATTTCAACGACCATTATACAATGGATAAAGTTTTTAATCAGAAATGATATAATCAATAACTTGTAATAGTCTGAATATTTGAAGTTTAATATTTTTTTTTTTTTTTTTTCTATAGGCAATGAGTTTTATTCAACACAAAGTGTAAACTTTATGTGAATATATTTGTTGCTCGATGAGAACTAAGTGACTCTAAATTACAGAAAACTGTGTACTTCCTTAATATGATAATTTGAAATAAAACACGCACTCAAGCTCATTTTCAGAAAAAAAGATGAGGGGTATTTTTATAAAACCCCTTTTTCACCCATTCAAGATTTATTAAAAATATTGTGAGCCTCAAGAAATAAATGTTCAATTTATTTTTATTATTTGTGTGTGTGGTTGTGTGTATGAGTTAGAGTTTCACTTCGAAAATTTCATGATGCATCTCAGTGGAGGGCTGAAGAAATACATTTTTAAACATAGATAGAATTTTTGTGCGATTGAATCATGAAAACTGAATATAAGCAGATACAGGGGTGAAGGGAAAAAAATGTAGAGTCGAACCGACAATGAAAAATAGAAGAGAGAGAGGAATGGCATGAAATAGAGAGAAGAGAAAAGGAGAAGAACAGGGAACAAAAGATAGATAAACGGAGGAAGATTTTTTACAATTTAATTCCCCTCAGGCAATCAGACCACCATGATTATTTATAACTCTGTGCTACAAAGAGGGTGCAGCGAGGGAATATATTGGCCCACAATAGCTCTATTATGTTGTTGTTTTTGTGCAATCTGTTCTAAAATTAACATATGTCACTACTATGTCGTTTGAAGTCTGTTCTAAATATGTTGGTTAATATTTCATCTAGCATGTCAAGCCCTTTTGGTTTTAATAACCTGTTGAATAATGCATCCAATTCTTCCTAAGAGAATAACACATCGGTCAATGAATTCCACTTTAGTCAAGGAACTTAGAGCTATCATTATCATAACAAAATGAAGTAGGAGCATTGGTACTTCTGTGAATTAAACAGGAGTGTCGCGGGGAGTTGGGTTGGCAATATTCTCGGAGGCGTAATATCTTCATCTCTCTTCAAGATGTCACTGTTTACGATAACATTGACATCTTCATACCCTTTTATATACATTATGAGTGAACATCCTCAATGTAAGGATTTTTTATTGTCGTTATTATAATTAACACAATGACATAACTCACCATTTTGCCTTATTCCCTGTTTAATTGCTCTTTTCTTTTCGTGAATTTATTGCCCATGCATCTCTCTTTTTCTCCTTCTCTCTGCCTCTTTCTTTCCTGACTGTTGTAGGATTCCCCCTTTTTTGTAATCTGACTTGTCTGCCTACGTCCCTTTAGCCCTTTTATAGATAGTAATAAGACCAGATGCAGATATTTTTCCTCTCTCTCTCCCCCCCCCCCCCCTCTCTCTCTCTATCTCTCTGTCTATCACTACATTCCCACTACACTAAAGCAAGCACTCCAGTCCCATTGCCCCGTCAATATCTATGCTTAGGACATTGATGTGTTGGTTCGTCTAATTTGTATTGGTTTGTCTAATGCATTGCTAAGATTGATTTGATATTGCTTCCTGAACGAAGAAACCTGGATTCACAAACCAGTAGTCACCTAGAATACACATTTCTCTGATAAGATAAAAATCAAACGTGCATAGCATGATAATACAATGGTTTGAAGTTTGAAGTTTGAATTCGGACAGAAGGTGCTTGAATCCGTTAGATCTACTCTGAAAAGTATTCTAAAGAACACGATTGTGCTCTTTTTTCCATTCTGTCTGGTTTATTCTTTGGTGATACCAATAGGTGCTTTGTTCATATTCATGATCCAGATTATGATTCAGAAGAAAGTAGGATATTTGAAGAAAATGTGAACATTTAAGGAACAATTACAACAAGCAGATGTGTGTTATTACTCCTTTTTCAAAGGCATTTATCAAATAAATGATTTTTTATTGTATTGTATTGTATTGTGCGTAATTTATCACCTTATGATTTTTATGCGCTTCCAAAGAGTTGTGGAAATGAATAGTTTGGCTTTATCAGAGCACAATGCACAGATGCCTGTCAGGGAATAATCCTACCAGCTATCCATATATCTCACCTGGGTCGAGTGTGGGAAAATGTAAATTAATGTCTTGCCAAAGGACGTTAGTGTTGGGACTGGGATTTGAACACCTTTTAGGTAAGCAGTGATATTCCATAAGTATTGATTTCATGGAACTTGTACACTGTACAAGTATACATGTATCACTATGCTCTAAAATCAAATTTTCGATATCAAGATATTGCAAAGGGGGAACTGACAGTAATCAGACTCTCTTTTTTCATTATTTCTATTTCCCATAATACTTCTGGAGTGGATTTCTATTGTGTGAATTTTGAGAAGGTTTAGGTCTATTAAAACAAAAATAAAATAAAAATGAACGGGATTATACACTGAACATGCTTAAATCATTCACTTATTTACGCCTGTCAAACCCTGAATGGGCTATTATCATTAATATAGTTGTATAACATGTATAAAGACATTCTTTCTTTTTCTTAGTTTCGAATAACAATTTACTTTGATTTGATTAAATGATTAATTACTGGAAAGCGCTTGTCTCTCCAATACAAGTAAAGCAGGTTTTATAATGTCACTATAACTTAATGCTCACAGATATTTTAGAAGTTACATTGAGAAATCACTATTTTCTATTTAAAGAATCATTAATGCATTCACCATCAGCGCTAAATGCATAGATCGCTTAATAATATCACAATTCTCTTTCTAATATCCCTCGTTTAGATACTCTCAAATGATTAATTTCTCCATTATAAAGGATGTATTTCGAATTCAACATGAGATTTTCATTTTTCATGTGATGTAATAATAGTGCAATTATTTTCAGTGGTAATTACTTAGGCTTCCTTTTTATTATTTCTAAACTAAGCTCATTAAGTCGCATATAGCTATAAGGTAATGGAGGAGAACACCATCGATTTAGGAACCAGTTCAATACATCAACGAGAAAGCTATCAAAATGGAGTAATCACATTAAAATTGAGATTGCATTATCGTACAGGGATCGGGTCAGTTCCGTGCATGGGTACACATGGGTGCTGTTAGACACAAGGGATTAATATATCTGAACGGTCGCTGCTTTTCATTAAGGTTAAGTACCTATCTCATGCAACAGTCGAAATTAAGAGACATGGGAGGGGAAGGGGAAGGGGAGGGGAGGGGAGGGGAGGGGGGATGGGAAGGATGTGATGAATTTGCTTTTCCTGTATGAGGACATCTCAAAATACGAGTGTTGGACAGACATTATTTTCTTTTCAAATCCTATACATTAGGTGATCAGTTGGAGGAATAGAAGTGTGTTGGACGTGTCCAAATCTGGTGGTAATTTTACATATTAATTAATTAACCAAAACTTCTTTCCTTTTTTTCGGGACGGGGGTATCTCATACGTGCTTTTATATTTTATTCATATGTACATGTATGTATTTGATGTGTCGTGAAGCTTATAGCAAAATCTGTCGAAATCTGGTGGTCATATTTCCATCTTCATTCATTAACCGAAACCTTTTCTTTTTCCTTTTATTTGGGAGGGGTGTATCTCATTCGTGTTTTTACGCTTCGTTCATATTCATGTATTTCAAATGACGTGAGGTTTAGTAAATACATATACATAGAATTAAATCCAGTGCATGTTTTTATTTTTCAACCGAATCGTTACGTTAATATCCTATTATTTAAAGTTAAATTAAACTATACTGGGAATGCATAGCATAAGCCAATTCACAATAGGGATGTCCATATTTTGACAAGTTGGGTTTGTACTACCGTATATAACAGACAGTGTTAATATTTTCATTAAAATTCAAGAAAAAATAATACCGCGATGAGGATGAACAAGTGATGAGCCGAAACCTAATCATAAAGCTGTCCCAGTTTACCTCCACCCTAATTTCCAATCATCTAAAAGGTTAGGGTGATTCTTTTTTGAAGTCATCTGACATCGTTTATGAGGTGCTTCGATCATTGTTTTGCCCCATCGCCATTCTCGGAGGGATTGGAATGGGCTGATGAGTCAGTCAATCAGTCACAAGGTGGTTTAGCGATGGAAACCTTTCAAAGGATACCTGATTGATTAGATGCTAAGGCTTATTGTTTCGATGTTTAGGGGGCGACAGTAGATAAATGAATGTGATCCTGAACAAAATAGATCTAATAAAACCTACCGGAAAATAATGAGAGAAATAAAACTTGTATATGATCTCAAGGCTAATTGTTTCGATGTCTATTGTTTTTTAAGGGTAAAAACAGACAAATGACTGTGACCCTTAACACAACAGATCAAATAAAACCGATCAGAAATAAATGGACAAATAAGACTTGTATAACTTTTGCACAATGAAAATGAATGAATCTTTTGCCTAAATCAGAACAAAAGGTCCTGAAAAGTAAATATTGTATCACTTTAATAGAGAAAAACAGGTAGGTGATGCATGAGTCCTCTTGTTGCTTAGCCCCTCAACAACAAAAAATGATACTTGCTTTCTTAACATGAGTTCTAAAGAACAGGAAGAATAAAGTATGTTATCAAAATACCTTGACAACTAATGAGAAACAAATGTAAGCTTATCATTGGACTTATACAATCATCGAATTATGTCTCTCCAACCCGCTATCCCTGACACCCCTCTATCCCCCCCCCCCCCTCTCTCTCTCTCTCTCTCTCTCTCTCTCTCTCTCTCTCTCGTTCCTGTCCTCATAACAAAAAATCAGTTGAATTTCATCCTCAAATTGATATTTCCCTCCAAACTCTTCATTCTCTCTCTTCCCTTCTCCTTTCTCTTTTCTCCATTTGTCTATCCGTCTCATTTACTCTTTCTCTCTCCCTACTCTGTTAGGTTTTATTACTCTCTCTCTCTCTCTCTGTCTCTCTCTCTCTCCATCAAGACAGCCACCAATAAAATCCTCCTCCTCCTCGCTATCATTGCTCCCTGCTAATGTGATTAGCTTGCCCCAGTCGCTCTCCAGTGAGCGGATAAACGTCATCTCCTTACTGGTTCTCATCATTTACATGTATTTAAGTGGCTTTAAACCCCCAATTAATCTCGCCTTCTCGCTTGATCGACCAAGTGCATGGTTAGCGGGTAAGCGGGATGCGCTCCGCCGATCCACGCCCAAGCATTAGCTCTCCTACCCTCGTCTCCTTTTTTTTCTTCTCTCTCTCTCTCTCTCTCACTCCATCTTCACCAATCAGACTAGAAAAAAGGGGAAATAGGAAGGAGAATGCTTATTTCCCGTGTTCTCTTTTCCTCTCTCTCTCTCTCTCTCTCTCTCTCTCTCTTTACCTGTATCTCTGACTTTATCTTCCCTCTCCTTTTACGGCGGAATCAGGCTTTGCTTTATATTGTGGCCCTGATGAGGAATAAAGTGATAATTGATGCAAAATAATGTCCAACTGTATCAAATATGGGAGTGGATCACCAGGCAGCTATGCGAGAAACAACACTTTCGAAAGCTTGGATGTATTAGATTACCTATCCCATGTCAAATGTATGTTACGACACGTGTTATTATCAATGCACTTATCTCCGCTCTATGCCTTTTGACCCATTTCGAAGAATTTTTTTTTTTTTCGCCCACGGTTGTCTGACCGATTATCATCACTACATATTTCTTGGAACAATGAAATGTACCTTAGTAACCATCAATTTAATTGCAATTATGTGCTTTAACAACCTCTAGATGAAGATGTTTTTGAAAAAAAGGATGATCATTATCATGATTACAGTGATACTCTAAGGTTCTTCGTACTATTTCGATAGGCCAAAATGTCCATTCCATCAGCATTATCTCCATCATTATTCCCCACCCTTCCGCACCCTCAAGGGGGTCAGGGTGTCCCGTTACCACTCTCCACCCTCGTCTTTTACGTACCCAAATCGAGTTCCACCTCTCATCCATCACCTCCATTGCTTTACACCTTCCAGCTCCTGAACCCGTCCGTATCTAACGAATACATGGAATAGTCACCTCCAACTTAGCTCAGCTGCCTACCTTATTATACAATTTCATTGGCCGGTATTCATAAAACTAACTAACTTTGGTCCAGGTTTAAGTGGATAGATTTAGCCTACTGATGCTCACGTCAAGATGAAATCGACTTCTCAATTTCATTTTATGACCTGGTTCATTTTGTTTATTCATTTTGTTACCGAATTACAGAAAATTGCACAGAATGAAGAGCTTGATACTTGTCGGTCCATAATCAGTTGACCAAGTTAAAACAGATTAAAAATTATCCACCTTTATATATAAACACAAACCATTTTCTTTATTTTCTTCCCATGTTCGAATCATTTAAGCACCCTCTCTTGTACCATCTCAATCTCAGGAGCAGTATTTGAGGGCAGGGGCAATCACCCCTACGATTCGTCTAAAATCATACCTAAAAAGTTATTGATAACTTTTTCTGGGGGCAAAGAGGACTTGTCATAAAGTTTTAGAAATAACAGTCCAGAAAAATGTGACACTTTGTTACTGAATAATGTAATTTGCCCACAGATCAAAATAATTGTCTATTTGAACCGATGAGGGTTGAGCAGAGAATGATGAGGATAAGTGTCAGCTCGCAAAGCATTATCTAGAAGGAATCCACATCTACTGTAGATTGAGATAAAGGAGAAGAAGAAGAAGAAAAAGAAGAAGAAGAAGAAGAAGAGAAGTAGAAGAGAGAGAGGGAGAGAGAGAGAGAGGGGGGGAGAGAGGGTGGAGACAGTAAGTAAGTAAAAGGCAGTAAGTATGATTTGCAGAAAAGGAACCATTTTTAAAACAGGTCAGGGGATTTTACTTCTTTAGTATTAAAAAATAATATGCATTTACCGATTTTTTTTTTTGAAAGGACCATTTGACATGCGATTTAGCCTAGCCTAGGCTTTTGGAAAGAAAATGATATATATATATATATATATGTATATATCAGGGGGAAAGAAAGAGGGAGAGAAAGAGAGGAGGGAGACTGAACTGGAGAAAGAGACCTCGGATTGAGGTTTCGAATCAATCCTATTTGTATGCAATTCAATCTTTATGACGCTTGTGCATAATTCATCTGATATTTTCCACAAATCTAATTCGTCCGGGGTTTTTTCTTCCAATTCCAAATTTAGATGGAACATTCCGGCGACAATGAGATAAGAAGTGGTGAAAGCCAAGTAATTCCTGAAATGGAATAGCATATCACAAGAGCCGCCAAGAAAGTATTGCTTTTTTATTATTCTCATAAAATTTATTTCATACTGTTCGTGTAATTTGAAACAAACCATGTCATGAATATTTGATAAACAATCTTTCTTTTTTCAATTCAATAACTAGCTGATGTTAGTTATGATATAAAAAGGTAGAAAATGAAAATTTTGAAGAAAAACATGAATAATAATAATAATAATAGTGGGTTCTTGTATAGCGCACATGTCTTTCAGACTTGACACTCCTGGCGCTCCACAAATAGTAATTTTATCTTTTCTGTAATTCTATTAATATAATGACGTACTTCAAGGATCCATAATATTATTAGGTCCACTTTGTTATTAGAGTGCATTTTTCATGTTTATAAATTTGCCACTGGCAACTGACTTTTTCGACTTCTCCCTATTTGCTGATGATTAGAATTATATTTCATTCACTTTTAGTTTGTCGCTGTGTTAACTGTGAAAGTACTGTCTTGTACCAAGGAGGTACGAGGCAAGCTTGCCTAGTACATCCTTGCTTGTACTTACATCAAGCTGAATAAATAAAAAAAACATTATTGAAGTGGGTGACACTTTTAAGTGTTAGAATGATGTTTTATAAACAGGTTTGCAGCAATGAAGTCAGAGAAAACTCAGTTTACGCTACTTAGGGATGTTAATTGTAGGAGGATAGAAAAAAGGATAATCTATTTGGCGATTCGATTATCATTTCTCATTAAGAACTGTGGATATCTTAATTGCTAATCATTAAAAAAAATACTCAAATAAATCCGAGAAATTGAATTTGGGAGTTTGCAATGTAAAATGTCATTGGTCAAGTTTTTAATGATATTTGAAGCAGTTATATGTTAAGAGATATATAGATATTTTATTTCGCAAAGACAAAAATAATTTTGTTTGAGATTTTAAAAACATTATATACATTATTGTTTAAGGGCATTTTCCAATGTGTTTTATACTTTCTCTCAGTCTTGGAAATGCTGACTCCGAAAAAAATTTATTTTTTTCTTTTCAAACTATTTATCTCTTGGCTGATTTTGTACAATCGTGGACATCAAGCTTGCGAGGACTGTCGAGGAATTCGTAGTCAACTTTGCAAAAATAATTCTCGCTTTAAGAGGGAGTGAGGGAAGTTGGGAACACGTTATCTCCTCAATTACGACATTTGAGCCCTCTTCCCTTTTCACTCGGCATGAAAATAATTTGAAAGTGATATAATCTCGCTAATCATAAATCGATGTAAGGAAGCAAAAAAACATCGTTTAATATGATTACATGTCATCTCAAGGGACGCAGGGTTCTAGCTGAGTTTCACCGGCAGTGTGAGCGTAACCCCTCGGGCAGCTCAACCGGTGCGCCTCTTGCGACCAATCGCTGGGATGACACTGGCAATATTTTTCGAATGAGTGCTTCATAATACATTTATATTTGCAGTTTGGCGCGTAGAGGCGGCAATGTTGAATCAATCGTTTTAATATGATGCAATGGTATTAAGGGAAGATAGCAATGAGAAGGCGTTAAGTGGATTAGTGTTACGACCTGGGGGATGTGGGGTCTCCTTGGAGCAGAGAGGGGTCATACGCCTCTAGATAGATGGAATGAATGTGGAAGAAAGATGAGGAGAGAGGGAGAGAATAAGAGACGAAGAGGGGAAGAGAGGGACAGAGACACACATACAGACGACAGACAGGAACAGAGAGGGGCATATCGAGAGACGGGAAGGGAGGAGGAGAGAAGGCTTTATTGCCCATTCCACTTTTCCAACATCTCAAGAACCATGATGATATAATTATAAATAATTAAAATCATAATTGGGATTGGTTCATTTATAGATATGAGGCCTTTTATAGGTATCGTATTTTAAAGCACAACATAATTTCCCTTAAACTTTTAAAAAGCTCTATAAATTATCAAATGTGCTCTATTAAATTTGCAAAATTTCCCCATCAGAAGTAAATTTGAAATACATTTTACACTTATTTGAGGCATTCTAAGACCTCCATGGTCTCCAAGCTGTCTTTATGACGGATAACTAAATACATTTTCGTTTCTGAGGAAAAGAATTTTACTGTCTTCTGTAATAAAAAAAAATACAAAGAAGCTCACTTGTTCCCTCTCTAACTACTTTTCATGTATACCATTCATCATGTTCATTATTTTGGCTTTATGGAAAATCAGTTTTTTTAAGTGAGATCTGCATACATTAATGCATGAATGAATCTGTACGGCAAAACGATTTGCTGCATGCATAAATTATATCTCAATCGCGGAAATTAATTGTACCGCATATTAGAGATTGGAGTTTTGCTTTCAAAATATAGTATATCATTAATGATGTATAATATGTCAATTTCGCCCAATATATGATAAAGCAAGAGCAGTTGAATAGGTTATTCATTCTAAATGGAATTAGTCTAAAAACTAAGGTGGATATAGAGGATGAACGAGAAGAGGAGCAAATGGACACAAGAGGAGATCGGAGCAGAGAGGAAATGGAGGAGAGAAATGGTAAGAGAAAAAACAATTGGAAAAAGATGAAGAGGGCAGGATTAAGGATGGAAGAGAATGGAAAACGAAGGAATGAGAAGAGCAGATGGAGATATTAAGTAAGGGGAGAGAGAAAGAGTGAGAGGGGGATAAAAAAAAAGAGAAAAAGGATAAAGAAAGTTAAAGGGAGGGAAGGTACAAAAGAGAACGAGAAATGGCAATGGAGTGAGAGAGAGAGAGAGAGAGAGAGAGAGAGAGAGATGTGAAATGAGAGAGGGTGCGAGAAAATCATTCCATAGACATGATAGACGAGGCAAAGTGGGAAAAAAGTTGAAACATTTAAAAAATCAATCATTTTAATGTCTTATCCATTGTGGCTGATCGATCATTCAGTGTGATAAGAACACATTAGTTTATCAGCAGGATGTGTTATTTTGTTATAAATTGGGCAATAAAGCGGTGTCATGGAGTTGATTTACTTTCAGCTATCATGGCTATACAACCCGTTAAAAGCCGCATCCAATTTGAGCATTTAAACGCCTCAATGAGCCCCATCACTAGTTTATCTAGAATGCATGGAAAATGAACATGTTACAGAGATAATAGAACTAGCGGGGTTTCCGTTTTGCACCGACACCGATTATTTCTCAAGGTCTAAAAGAATTGATTCTGATGCAAGATTTTTGTCATGAAAATTCTGATCGTTTTCTTTATTACTTCAAAGCAATCGCTCCAACAAAGCAATCTGTCGGAACAATTTGCTCTTTTGCAACTATTATAATAGCGATGACTGCGCGCAGTGGAATTTTCTCTTTGTCAAAGCTTTGTTGAAAGATGTTTTGAGACGGCTTTCTTGTATCTAAGAATTGCCTGAGGTTGGTCTGACCTTCCTTGTGTTAGTCACGGGAATTATAGACAAACCTACCTTAGTTTGTATTTGTTTTCTGCACGTCGAATAAAAAAAAATTGTCTCCACTATTGCTTTTAATTAATTAAAAATCTAGGGGGAAGCATATTGAGGGTATTTAGTCTTAATGCCTTCAAACTTGTCATACAATAAAAGCCATATCATATACAAACTGAAGACTGAATTTAATACAATATGCAACAAAAGCATGCAACTTGGTAGATGTAGGTAAACAAGCCTCCGCGATAGAGCACCAACACAAAATATCGACATTATGACCAATAATGTGAAAAAGGGCCTATTGAAGTGTTTAAAGTTCTGCAAAGCTAACTACAATAGAACAAAAACGCTTGAGAAGAAGAAAATGAACCATATCTTTACTTGTGATTTCCTTTTTTTCAAACAAGGAAGAAAGATGCACATCTGTGACTTTCCCATTGAAGGTATTGATGTACTCAACATAATTATTAAAACTCAGATTGCATACTTCTTTAATATTTGTAAAATGATAGCAATGTGAGAAAGAGAGCGGGGGGAAGTCAAATAAATTTTGATTTGATGGTTGTTTTATTGTGTTGACACGGTCAATTGCAAACAAACGTTATCGAGCTATTTGCATGCTCGTGCTTTTATTACAAAATTCATCTTTCTGATTTCCATACATCATAGAGAATGTGTGAGTGCATGGGTTCACATTCTGTAATAATGCATTTTAGTTATATTTTCTCTTATGACAAAATATATATTAAGATGCCATTTTAATTGCTCCCTCAAGTTATCGTTTTATTAGTTGCCTGTTTTTCTTCTTTTTTCTATTCGTTCTTTTTCGTCTTTCCTCTCGTTATCTTTTTTTTTCTTCTTCTTTTTTTCTCATTGCATAAGATTTACAGCAGAGTTCTATTTCAAGAGCTTCCGCCAAATTTGTGAAGTAATGATGATAAAAATAATGAATATATATAAAGACTTCTTTTTATAACGATGCTAATGATACGTGTAATAATAATTAAAATATATTAAGATATAATTATAAAATGATAACTACTATAATAATAATGATGATAATAGCATGATGATAACCATGATAATGGTCGAAATAATAATCATAATTAAGTTGGTATTACTGACAAAACTGACGTTTCAAAGCTAGAGCATGACTCGTCAAAAATCAACTCATCTGTATATCAATCTAGTAATGGAGGAATATGAAAACTGACAGTGGATTTGTGAAATGAGCTAATAATGACGTCACGGTCCCCACTGGTTGCAGCAGGCTTGCCTCTGGTCAACATTCGGAGATTGCATCACGGTGGTATAATCCCTCATAATATCACAATAAAAACCAATCACTAAACCCAATCAAATTAAGTGTCTTTGATTAGCTCTTCATACTTGGCAAACAAGTGTGAAGTATGGATAACCGACTATGGATATAAAGACTACACTTTCCTAATCACTGTCGTGTAGGATTTAACCGCACGCAGATGTTTTCTTTTTTCTTTTTTCTTGTCCCATTCTTTTTTCTTCTTCTTTTTCTTCTTCTTTTTCTTTTTCTTCTTCATCTTCTTTCTTCAGCTTCTTCTTCTCCTCCTTCTTTTCTTCTGCTTCTTCTTCTTTTTCTTCATCTTCTTCTTCATCTTCTTCTTCTTCTTCTTCTTCTTCTTCTTCTTCTTCTTCTTCTTCTTCTTCTTTTCTTTTTCTTCTTCTTCTTCTTATTCTGCATCACTGTGGTATAATCTCCTCTTATTATCACAATAAAAACCAATCACTAAACCCAATCATATTAAGTGTCTTTGATTAGCTCTTCATACTTAGCAAACAAGTGTGAAGTATGGATAACCGACTATGGATATAAAGACTAAACTTTCCTAATCACTGTCGTGTAGGATTTTAACCGCGCGCAGGTGTTTTCTTTTTTCTTTTTTCTTCCTTTTCTTTTTCTTCTTCTTTTTCTTCCTTTTCTTTTTCTTCTTCTTTTTCTTCTTCTTTTTCTTTAAATTTTCTTCTTTTTCTTCTTCTTCTTCTTCTTCTTCTTCATTATCATCATCATCTCCTTCTTCTTCTTCATGATATTCTTCTTCATCTTCTTTTTTTCATGTTCTTCTTCTCCTCCTGTTTTTTCTTCTTCTTCTTCATCATCTTCTTCTTCATCATCATCTTCTTCTTCATCTTCTTCTTCTTCTTCATCATCATCATCATCTTATTATTATTATTATTATTCTGCTTCTTCCTGTTTTAAAACCATTTCCATACTGCATAGCTTAATGATAGAGGTTGTCGCATTATTTACTTTTCTTGGCATGTTGTGTCACACTTCTTGTCGGAAATAGAAATTTAGCTTCCTATTTTATGATCACTTATTATACATCATTTCAGTACCTTTGTTGCTTATTAGTGTTATATGTCGGCGGCAGCGGTATATTGCTTTGACATTTAACATTAATGGTACAGACGGATATAGAGGAAGGCGTTAAAAAGTTGTCAATTCCTATCTGATATTTTTTTTTTATCATATACTATTGTCTGCTGAGAATTATTAGAGCATTGCCACATTATATTATCTTACCCAGAATTAATGCCTTGTAACATTTAGTAGATGATACTTATTGTGTGTATACAAATCTCTATACAGATTATCTTCTTCTCTCGGGAAATTGCTGATAATTTCATTCTCTTTGGATGTTGCATATGAATGATCTATATATCGGCAGCGGTATTGCTTTGAAATTTCTACAATGCCGGTACAGACGTACAGAGGAAGACATTAAAAGAATCGTTAATTCTTTTCTAATTTGATTTTTGTTTAATTATTACTATCGTCTTCTGAGATTTCATAAGACATTATATGTATAATAATTTTACAGAGAAGTATAACGCACTTATGACGGAGAGTTGACAATACTTATATTAATATGTGTATACAATAAATTATTGACTTGTATATACATTGTGAAATAAAATAGTTCTCTATCTTTCTATGTGACAATTTTGAAAAACAAGTTCTTTATGCCTTCAAAGATAATATGTATTAGAAATAATACTGATATACCTGTAATAAGTACTCACATAAAACTACAATTGTATTTTTAGGCTTTAAAATGAAGGGGAAATAGTATAAGGTGATTTAAGGCAACACAGAACTAGCCAATCGTCATTTGAATTAAAATGCACCACTGTGCAATTATTTAGCTGGCTGGCTGTTTTTCGCTATCTATCCATTCGTATTTTCTTCTATTGATGGCGATTAGTTATACCGGGGTTTGGAAGACGTTACTGTCTCAATTAAATATGTTTTCAGCAGAATTTATCACTTTTATATTCAAATGTTCTTTCCAAGCGGTGCAAATACTTCGTATCAATTATACATATATATAATTTTTTTTTTTTTTTTTTTTTTTTGGGGGGGGGGGGGCGTGCGGGAGAATATGAGCTATTGAATTACTACCCAGTCGTTATTATTCGACATCCACATGATATGCTATAATCGTTGACATGGCCAATTTCAAGAACATTTAATTTTATATTGTTTGTATAATGATACAGTTTTTATATGAAATTTTGATTTTAATATTTATGTATTTGTTTTGCATAACAACCAGTATCAGCCGTTGGGCTGCATATTCATGGTTTTTTTTTAAATAAACCATTCCAATCAATTAATCAATAATCAATACATGTACTATTGCTTAAGTGGGTATTACCTTTCACATATTTATTAATGAAAGCTTTTGTTTATTTACAGTTTAGATACACAGAGCAACCTAAACAAACAAAAATCCATCCTGTTATTGAATATTACTCTTTGTATTTTTTTAGAATGATATTAAAGACAAATTAGAAAGTTTGGGAGATTATTCTAATGTTTCAGAACTAAATATATATATATATCTTTCTCTCTTTTCACTTTCGAACATTCTCTTCCACTTTGCACATTTTCCTCTAACTTTTTACAAAGCCATGGAGTATCAATTGTGATTATTATTGTAGGCTACATTACTTTTAAGTGTGAGTGGATAAAGACAAAAGGGTGACGTTAAATATAGTTTCTATGATAATAAAATCATTATCATTTGCTTTATTCTTCTCTTTTGCAGACTACCGCTCCCGTTATGGCCTCACCCTCCTCCCATGCTAGCAGCTGGATCTTCGCCCAACCCATCCGAGGGTCTTATGTCTTTCCGAACTCCCCTCCCTTTCGCTACCCAAGGGTTCCATATGGGCCAAGTCAGTTTGAGCACCCCTTTCCCCCGTAGCATGCCCGGTGTCTTCTCCTCATCGTCACCGGCAGCTCGAGGCATGCCTAACGCCTTCCATCCCGACTTCCTCAAAACACATGCCCCTCTCCCGGGCCGGCGAGCCTACTCAAGACCGCATAACGAAATCCCAGCCTCGTCGCCCCCGTCGAGAATCTCCGTATCACCGGTGCATCCACTGCACAATCTCACCTCACCCCTCGCGCGAAAGCTAGCCGCCGAGTCGAGCGGGAGAGACGGCAGCGATCCGCGTGAGCAGCGGGAAACGTTCAATTTCTCACCATCGGATCTTGAATGCGCCTTGTACGGCTATCTTCGGGGGAGTAATGGCGAGGAGAGGTATCCTGGATGTGCGATGTCGGGTCTCCCAACGCAACGCATGGGTAAGGACGTTTTCCTCTACTTTACAAATAGACCCAAATAAAGAAATAAATAAAAAGAGAGCAGAGAGAGAGAGGGAGAAAGAGAGCAGAGAGAGAGGGAGAAAGAGAAGAACAGATAGACATGCATGGAATCACTTATTTACTGAATTAAACAGAGAAAATACAGGAAAAACAAGCATACAAAGTAGGAGAGTGAAAGAGAGAGTGGAGAGAAGGACACGGACAGACAACATGGGAGAGACAGACATGCAGACAGAAAGATTGAAGGAAAAGGACAGACAGAGGAGCGAGAAAGGGACAGACATTATCTGGGCCAACACATAGACAAAGAATGATAGAAGGGGAAGGGGAAAAGAGAGTGTGTGTGAGAGAAATAAAGAAACAGACCGACAGACAGAGGTAGACATAATGGACCGACTGGCAGATAGACAGAGACAGCTCGCATTTTCCCCCTATAAACATGATAAAGAAGCATCAAGTTCTTTGAGATAATCCACTTGTATACAACCTCCATAATTATGAGATGCCATCTTTCCTTGATGTTGACATACTTTTGTTCATGGCATCTCTTATATAATTCACAACAGTGTACGTGCATTCTGGGCTATAGTTATTTCCATTAGGTTTTCATCAAATATGTCTCTGTGCATAGTGAACATAAATTGGTAAACCAAATCTATGACGCTTCCAATGAATCTTTTACAGATCAACAGCATAACCAGCCAACATGACGCTACACTGAAATGTATCAACTTTATAAATCACATAAACGTATTACATGCACAGGGATGCATAAAATTGTATTAGAAGCAGAAACTCCGAACATGATTGTGGAGCCATAATATTGAAGCGCATAAAGCACCACTTTCTCAGCCTTAAGTGGGACGTAATATACATTTTAGCATTTAACATTTTCCTTTGAAGAAAAAAGAAATGCAATGCATAAAACTATTTCTTTAGATTAAAGAGAGGGAAGCAGAGAATAAGAAAAAAAAAGTAAAGAGAGAAAATTAATGGCGGGGATGTATATAGACGAGAAAGGGTGATGGGGATAGCGAGATAAAATGAATTTACAACACATGTATGAGGGCACTGAAACTGAGAAAAACTAAAAAAAAATTGAACGCAAGTCCAAAAAAAAAAGCGATCCTGATTGGTTGAAAATCAAGTTGCGTTTAAATGCAACTTTTTATGCAAGAGGGCCCAGTAGACCGATAGCCAATGATACCGACAGCCATGAGACCGAACGCCCACCAGACAATGAATGTCAGTCTTGTAAACCGTGGTAAACGTTGTGAGAAGGCCGAGAAGGCCAGCAAGACCGACATGTCGGTCTCTCGTGGGTCGTCTGTCTTATGGGCCTTCGGACTCGTGAACACTTGAGGCAAACATTGTTCGTCTCGTATGCTTTTGGCATGTTCGGTCTGTAGGGCCGTCGGTCTCTTGGGCTGTCGCTCTCGTGGGCTATAAAATAACCAAAGAATCATCGCATGAATGATATGCCTATTTTTTAGAAATTATAGGTAGAGCGTTTATATTTGTGTTGGATAACATGGGCACTTGACATAATATTGCCCAATTCATATATATTTTCCACAATTTTGGGTAAGAAATTATCATTAGCATTTGGCACAAGAGTGCCCAGATCTTGCCAGATATATAAGCACCCTTGTTTTGAACACATTTGCTCCACAATTTCTGGGAGAGTAATACAGGGGGGGGGAGCCATGAAAAGCAAACCGATAAACACTCTTAGAAAAAAAATATGATTTGAGGTGTTGCCTAAGCATGTTGAATTAGAAAGAAATAATCCACAAAAAAACACGAAAAATACATACAAGTGATACAAATACTAAATAACTACAAAAATACAAAAATAACCGTAAGGAATGAAAACAAAAAGTAGAAAATGAAACCTTTTGAAAAGCAGAGATTTAAAGAGAAGGATAGTCGACAATAATTACTGGGCCCTTAGGCTCTATATGTCCTCGTTTTTCTTTTCTTTGGCAGATCGGTAAAAATTGGATCCAAGTACTTATTAACATTCCTCTGCAATAATGACAGAAGCCTGACGATATGCGGTCAAGTCAGGTGCTTAGCTACTGCTTCACAAATTGTTCACCCAAATAATGGTTGTAATCTTTTTCTATTTCGAAGGCCAGATATTTCATTGCCATTTCTTTCTAATTTGCTACAAAATTGACTTCTCTTTGTGAGTGGCATTGTTGTTCTTACATCGATCACTTTTAACTGTTTTAATCTTTAGCGATAACAAATCAAAACATGGCGGTGACATGAATAGTTTTTAACATCTGACACATTTGCCTTTAAATTTAGCCACGCTTTCAGTCCAAAGGTTTCAGAAAAATGAATCGCCTTTTATTTGCATTTACCGCACAGTCGTGTTTATTTGAAACATTTGATTCGTGTCGGAACGGGGCAGTATGGTTTGAAAGCACGTGTAGTATGTTCAAATCTTACGCAGATTTTATACACAAAATCAAAACTCGTCTGAGACTTGTTCTGTATAGCATCAAAAAAATATATCGAATCATTTTGAACATCAACAATGAAGACTCACTACTGATGAATATTAATTAAAAACACACTATTTGAAAATAATATATTAATATAACAATATTGCATATATTTATAGCGCTCATAGCTACCACGGGATTTCCGCAAGGCGTACTAAATGTTACCCTGGCTCTTGCTCTAGATAGCCTACTAATTTCGGTGCTCACAGCATTCAAGGTATATCCACTTAACACCCGGATGGAGAGTTGACGTGTCGATTTATGTCTTGCCAAGGGCAAGGGACATTAATGCCGTGCCGAGGCTCGAACCCACAACCATTGCATCTTTGCATCAAGTATTTGAACCACTCGACTACGACACCTCTACATTTAAACATCATGTTGACTTTAAAAAAAAACTTAATATCTGCCGTGTAAGTAGAGAAAGGACGCTTTCCATCTTGTTTTGACCAGATAATGAATGACTAAATTGTGTGATTTTAGTTATCATCCAAACTTGTTTTTTCCCCTGCGTCCGTGACGGACCATTAATAAGCCTAAACTTTTCTCAGCTGTTGACAATATATATGTTTTCATGATAGAGCTAATAACTGCGTCTATTGTACAATGTTGTTTGTGATCCATTTCAGTTAAATCGTTGAACTTTCCTCTCTCTGCATGAAAAGTCGGGTTTTTCCGGCGTAATGTTTATTCTACATTCTCTGGAGTACTGTATAATATAGATTCGTCATTAGAATGCTCACCCCATAGCCCACAGGACCTTTACCTTCCATTGATTAATTCTTTGCTTCCTTTAACATCTTCTTCTTACACTTTTCGGCTGTAAGTTGGTTTTGTTTGTCTATGTATTTGTTGGTCTTAACCCAACGTCTTTAACATCAAATTGAATTCCTAGCTCGTCTCTTTCAGCCCTCGAAATGGGGCTGTTTTCTGGGGTGTCGACTTTTTTTGAACTGTTGTGCTTTTTACTGCTGAAAACATCGGCTTTAGGGGCACAATGCAGTGAGAGGAACACCTAATTTTCTCGGGACAAAGGCTCTTTTATGTTGGAAGATGATACCTGTAAAGAGTCATGATGTTTACTTGGGTCGAGCTGGGGCCGCAGGCTGCATGCGTACAGATGGGTATAAAAGACCCGACTAAACACGCGGACAAGTAGGGGATAGATAAGAGTGGATTATAATCTTTTCTCCCTTCTGAGGACCTCTTAAGAGCATGACTTTGGGTGAAAAGAGGCGATTTGCGGCAATTATAAAGAGGTGCGTGTCTCGCCGTTAGAACAGTGGTACAGGTAGCCGAACTGGGCTCATAATGGGATCGAAAAGCGATGACCCCCTTTGGAGGTAATTGAATGAATACAAAGAGGTAATCATGTTTGCTTTTTTCCCCCCGGATGACCATCAAAATTGTCGAAATAGGGGTATCATTCAAAACGGTGAAAACTCAAGAATGTCAAACCTGCTTTCGCTCTTTCGAAAGGTAATTGGAGATTCTATGACGAAAACAGACGAAGGGAAAACATCATGCTTTTAATGAATGACCCTGTGGAGAATCCAAGTAAATTTTCTTTTGTCTTATTGTGGCGGTGGACGCGTATTTTATTTCCCTTTTACAATCAGTTTTAGAGGACGCTCACATCAAAACTATCATTAACATGAGTCATCGAATAAACAATTCGCATTTTATTGGAGTGAAAATTACCAACAACAATTACGCAAATAATGTGCAATAAATTAGGATAACAGAACATTACAGTTTTCTCTTTTTCTAGGTAATAACGCCATGTTTTTATTATACAGATTGATGTTTCCTCCATCAAACTATTATTACATACCGTACATACCTCTCTCTATCTCTCTCTCTCTCTCTCTCTCTATCTATCTATCTACCTATCTCTCTGGGGTTTTTTTAAATCTCTCCCTATTTGTTTATCTTCTATTCCTCATTTTGCTACTTTCACCAGATTTATTATCTTATTCATGAGATACTTGCCTTCGGATACATTATTTTTAGTTTTCTTTAATTAAGTTATGAGAGGGTGGCATTTGGGGTTCTCACTTTAGTATATATGTTTGTTTTCAGAAAAATAAGAAGCTCTTATTATTCTCCTGACGACGGCCAGAGCCTTCTGACCGGAACGTGGAGTTATTCCAACTCACATGGTTGTACCGCAAACCTTTTTTCTGAATTACAACTTCACCATGCAAACCTTCAAATCCTATATGTTTGTTTTCGTTTTATTAAAAGACGATATGAATATACTACACACAAATAAAAAGAAAAATAATGCTCGTCAAATAAATGCCCAAGCTTTATTTTGCTACCGGCCGAAGTTTTTTCCCCCTCTACTACTTCGAGGAACGAATTTAACCGACAGGATTTGAAATAATGATTATTGATCCTCTTCGTTTTCTTACTGCACCTCAAACAATAAGATGATAATCTCTATTCTGAAAAGAACAATAATCCTTCACAAACAACCACCGTGAGATAGCCTAGACCGTTAAGCTCCTTCTTTTCTTTTTATTTAGTTTAAAGTTGAAGTTTGTTTTGAGAGGGTGGCATTTGGGGTTCTCACTTTAGTACATGTATATATTTTTGTTTTCGTTTTATTAAAAGATATGACTATTCTACACACAAATGAAAAGAAAATGCTCGTCAAATAAATGCCCAAGCTTTATTTTGCTACCCGCCGAAGTTTTTTCCCCCTCTACTGCTTCAAGGAACGAATTTAACCGACAGGATTTGAAATAATGATTACTGATCCTCTTCGTTTTCTCACTACACCTCGAACAATAAGATGATAATCTCTTTTCTTAAAAGAACAATAATCCTTCACAAACACCACCGTCAGATAGCCAAGACCGTTAAGCTCCTTCTTTTCTTCTTAAATACAGGTGTTTCTGATTAATTTCCATCTCCTAAACTTGCGCAAGCTGAGATTTCAACCCTTTTGTAGTGAAGGTTAGGCTTTAGGAATATTTCCTCCTGTCAATCTTGGAGATCATTACCTCGTTCATTTATAAGAAAAGGGAGGCGTTCACTGAAAGTGATCAAAAAGAGTTTGTATTAAGGCGATACTTTGTTGTATCCTCTTTGGTGTGAACGTGGTCCAATCGATTTGGAAGAAGAAATACCTCCTACATTCCTTCATATTGGGGCCATGCTGGTAGGCTTTAGCAGGGTTGTTTAATAATATTATAATAATATTATGTTCTATAAATATTATTTCCAACAATAACCCCCATTTGGCAAACAACGAAACTAGAACATCTACTGCAATATTAGCAAACCAAATGTTATGGGGAAATTATTGGATCACTCCCAATTTTGAAACGCTTTCAAGATTTTTTTTTTCATGAAAAAGATTGGATTCAGTGGGGATTTTGGATAAGGGGCGGATCAAGGACTTTGTAAAAAAGGGGGCATAATATTTTTTTCAAAATATTGACATATTGACATATTGACAACGGGGGTCACCTTAAAAGTGGCACAATCTTTGATATGTATACTTAAGTTATATCACCTGGGTTTCAAAGGGGGGACGGGCCTTATGTGCTTCAATCACGATATGACTGAAAGAGCTTACTACATGTACTTGGTAAGCCCACATTACCTTTTTACTCCTCAGAAAAAAAAATAGTTATGTGAAGTTTTATAAATCTGAATGAAGTTATGCAAAAGCTTGTTTATAAGAGGGTTTCATCTGTTAATAGGCGACTCTTTAGAGTCACCTTCTCAAGAGTCACATGGGAAGCATTTAGTTGTTTAAGGGAAATATTTCAATGTATAATATTTCAGTTATATGGAAATCTTTTGATAAATGAAATTGGCACACGTTAGTGACTTAAATGGCACTTGCGCATCGAAGGGGTAGCCTGAAAGTTCATCACTTCGTCACCTTTTTAGTCTGATATTTTTTTAATCATTATTAATATTAAAAGGGTAACGAAGACTTTTTAATCTATTAATTATTCGTCTACATGTAACTGCATATGACCTTATAATCAGAGTCTTTTATGATGTTTTTAAAGTCCAGTATTGCATGAATACATTTAGAGTTCTTGCTTATAATTATGCTTAGAAATGTCATTGGATTACGAAAATTATAATTTGTACTGATTTATTTTCAGCATTTCTGTGTGCAATCCAAGTTGAAATCGCATGCAGGTAACATTCCAATTATAGAAATCACAAAGAAAAAGGTTATAGATCCAGTGAAATCATATAAGCAGTAAATTACCTCCACAAAAAAAAAGTTAGGTAAATGACAAACTATCGGATTCCTATAGGCCTTAGCTTGATAAATCGCCCCGTCCTTGTCAAAAAGTGTCTTTAACATTTATTATAACACCGACGTGCTGCTCTTCAATGCATTCTAAAGTAAGCCAGTCTTTATCGATTCCTAGGCGGTTCTGGGGTTAAGCCTTACACGTGAATCCCACAAACATCTTAAGCAAATAGAGAAAAGGAGATCTTCCTAATTTGAGCATGTCTTAACTAAAACTGATTATATTCCTACATCGGACACTATTATTGGTCATCTCGACCAACTTGAAGCTAATCCAGGTAGGCATCATTTGGACTAGCTTAAATTTAGGCAGGATTGTTTGTTTATGACCTATGATAACCTATATCAATCTATGTTTCATCTAAATTTGCCACTCTCCACCCGGGTGTAAGTGGTTACCTAATTAACTTGAGCACCAGTTGCATTGGCGCTCCGCTATGATAACCCGGATAATCGAAGCATGAGCAACACAGCGTGACTGATATGAGTGCTATATCGATATATACATCATAATGTATCATTGTAATTGATGTAATAAAAAAATATATATCTTTGTTGGGGTTTTTTCTAGATGAGAAATTTTCGGCATCAACATCGACAGGGAAGACTGTTTCGAAAATGGAGTTAAATCCAGATGAAGATGCAAATTCTAAGATTCTCTCTCAGAAGTTAGGCGATGTCAATGCAGCAGACTTACCTGAAGGTGAACAAAGTTTAACTTTAATTCCTCTGCTATTTCAAGTGTTATTGCATTACTTCTCATGTGTAATATATGTCATTACTAATAGTGATAATAATTCAGGTAAATGATATAATTTTTACAGGTGATCGATTAATGCTACTGGTTTAATATTGACAGATCCTATATACGTGTACATTTAATTGTTTGCTTTTTTTTTACATCACTAACATTATGCTTTCATGGGAAATGACTGGAAATATAATCAAAGGAAATCTTTGTATGTAAGAAATAAGCATAAAGTATGAAATTATGCGATGGACTTATTTCAAAGAGAAAATTGGTAATGTTTGTTGCAATCTACATTCACTATTATCACCAGGCTTGGATATCGCCAGAAACTCCGTATATTGAGGTTGAGCAATGGCGTGATGTAGTCTTTCTATAGAGAATGTGCTTACTTCAGGGAGAAAAATTGCTATAATCAATTATAATATGACACATTTTTCTCAGGCATGGCTATTTTGAGATCGAGTTTTGGCGTGATATCGACTCACTATATAATTGTTATAATTTTGACACAGTTTTTATCATGCTTGGCTATTTTGAGTTCGAGTTATGTCGTGATATCGCCTCACTATACATGCTATACATATATAATTATTATAATTCCACACACATGTTTATCAGGCTTGGCTATTTTGAGATCGAGTTTTTGGACGATATTTCACCTCACTCAGTGGCGGCCCAGGATTTTTTAATACTCAAAAATATGTGACAAGCAAAAAGAAAGAAGTTCATCAACGTTTTGTGTTGTCTTTTTACTCCCGGTTTCACTATATAATTATTGTTATAATTGATTATAATTTTACACATATTCATCAGGGTTGGCTGTTTTGAGATCAAGATTTGGCGCGATATCGCGTCACCATTACTATAAGCAATTATAATTTTACTTATTATTATCATGAAGGTTTGGGTATTTTGAGATCAAGATTTGGCGCGATATCGCGTCACCATTACTACAACCAATTATAATTTTACTTATTATTATCATGCAGGTTTGGCTATTTTGAGATCGAGTTTTGGCACGATGTCGCCTCACTACAGTGCATTCTGTCAGCAGACAGTGATCCTGAAAGGGACTCGATTTGGCCCGTTTACAGGAAGAGTGGTGCATCCCAGTGAGATCAAGTCACATGACGACACCAGTCTTATGTGGGAGGTAAGTAACAATTTCCACACATTTCCACACTGTTTTAGTAGGTATATACGTACGTGTCTGACAAGGATCGTCACCCAAAATGCGCTTGTTTTCAAAGATTTGCTGACACATAAAATTTCGACCGAAATATTGGATAAAGGCGTCAAGGCATCAGTTTACTCAAGGAGTGAACGCCAATGATACAAAACACAAACACACAACAACAACAACAACAAAACAACCTTTGCCGAAGTAACCAATTTGAATGATTATTTTGACCACTTTGATCACTGACTTATCTTTTTGTTACAGTACAATCGACAAGTTGTTTATATTTCAAATTTATGTAGGCTTATTTGTTTTTCTTTTCTTTTTTTTCTTTTTTTTTGCTGTTAATTCTATTTTGTTTTGATCTGAAGCATTTCCTAAAAATGCTGGTTCATTACACTCTAAAAACTTAAGTGCTGTTTTCAGCATCAGGATGGCTGAATTTAGCACTTTTTGAGGGCATGCATAGGGACTGCACTCAGAGTGCTATTGGAATGCACACAGCGTGCTATTTTAGCACTTTCACGGGAGCTGGACCGGCTCCTTAAACTGCTAAACGAGAATTGCTGGCATTACCGCTAGACTAAGTCACATCGTACGATTTAGAGCAGATCATATTGTTACATAGTGAATTTACGACACCACATAGTTCATGTTATCTACTTGACTCCCATGACTAAACTGGATTGCAAGAAGCATTCGTAAGTCTGTCGGTAACGTCAGCGCCTCTCAATCAGCGGAACCTGGTTCGAGGCTCGGCACGGTCAAATTTTTTTTTTGCTGGTAAATTAGCACACTAAAAGTGCTAAAACAGCATTTCAGGTGCAGTCAATATACATGCCCCGAAAAAGTAGCACTTCAGTTTTTACAGTGTATGCTGAAGGTTATTTTGAAGTTATGGCTTCTCTCTAAGGAAAATGGAAATAAGGACAGTGATTTTAAGTTTTATCTCTCTCTCTCTCTCTCTCTCTCTCTCTCTCTCTCTCTCTCTTCCTCTCTCTGCCTCTCCTGGCTATCCTGCCACCCTCCCCTCACTCGCTTTCCTTCTCTCTCTCTCTAACTATCTGTTTCATGATTTCCTTCCTTCTCTACATGCTCTGTCTCCGTCTCCCTTTTGCTTCCGTTCCCCCAGCTCTGCCTCCTCTTTTTCCGCTCTCTGCCTCACCCGGCTCTCTATCTCCCTCTCTCGATAGTTCTCTCGAACACATCAGATTTACTTCATATCAATTTCCTAGTCAATTTCATCCCTCATATTACTTCCTTATCTCCCAAAATCGTTATCAGAGAAAGAAAATTGACACATGTTATACAGACGTCCATTTCAGCATCAATTCTTATTTCCACTCTCTATTTGCACTCTACACGTGCGCTTATATCCAGCTCTGAGTCAACACCTGATAGCTTCACAACCGTACCAATATTTACACTTTATTCTTTTTCATAATTTTGGGGCAATCCGATTTGAAGAGGTTTTAGCGAGAATTTAATCAGAAATGTCTGAGCAGACGACATTAGAGTCAATACCCGATTGGTGATAAATGCGTGGAAGTCACGTACTAAATTCCAAACATTGCGACTGGCTTAGCGAGCTATACGCCATGGATATAATACTTGCACCTGATTACATGTTTGTCTGACATGGTTTGCCTGGAAATATCAAAGGGTATTCTAAAATACAAATTCTCAATTTCAAATTTAGAAATTGTCAAATTTTCGAGATTATCGATCGATATACGTTCGGCACTGAATTAGCCTGCGCTTAAGGGCTTGATTGTAATATGCAATCATTAATTTGTCATTTAAATCTATTCAGTCCGCATTTGGGACTTATCTGTCCGTCTGTCTACCCCCCCCCCCCCCTCTCTCTTTCTCTCTCCCAATCTCTCTTTCCCTCTCCCATTGCCTCCCCTTATCTGTCATTTGTCAGCTTCAGCTTTATCCATCACCCTCTCTGTCTCTCTCAGGTATTTCTCCTTCTCCCTCGTTCTTTTTGTCTCTGTGGTGTGAGGAAGATTTATTTAACCTAACTGCTAAGGAAGAAAGTATATACTTGTAAGTAAGCATTCAAGAAACATACGGCCTTAAGTCCTATCTGATGGACTTGGTAATGAGGATTAACGCCTTACCAAAGGTCACTAGCACATCGACTTGGTCTCGAATCTGCTCTACCACTGAGCCATCACGCCTGCTTCCTGTATCTCGTTATTTCAGTATATCTCTCTTGATTATCTATGTGAACTATAATAATTATGTATCAACTCACAAAGAGGTTCTTTTTTTCTTCCATCATTTTTACCATTCTGAAGATTTTCAAGGATGGGAAACTGAGTCACTTCATTGACGGTCGACAGGGAGCCTTCTCTTGGATGAGTTTGATCAAGTGCGCCCGCTACGCCCAGGAACAAAATCTGATCGCCATTCAAGTCGACGACAAAATTTACTACGAAGCCTGCAAAGACATTCCACGGGTAAGGCACGAATGAAAATACATAATTAAAATCTTGCCCACATTTAAGTTATTTCTGTTATCCTCAACACACAAAAGAAGGCTTCCAAAGTTTTATTCTCAATATCAGAGTATGCTTTTGACCCCCCCCCCCCCCCCCCCCCAACAAAACAGGGTAATATATTCCCGTAGATGAATGATAAATTGAATAGAACGTGAATGAGAAAAGTAAGAATGGAGGCGCAATCCAAAAAGCACGGCTTGTTTTGGATATGCTTTAATTTACAACGTGAAAATTAAACGACCACCACTAGAGATAATTATGATACAAAAATAATGATTTAGCGACACAACATGGTGATGAAGTATAGTAAATATATAAAGATAACCCACAGCATCTGGTGCCAACGTTAAACAGTACTATTTGCATTATCAAGATACTACAAGATCCAAAAAACACGAATACTTAGTACGTTGATTCTGTTCTTTCTACTTTATTTCACTTTAAAACATTTTTGTTGTTATTTCTTCAGGGGACGGAACTACTAGTATGGTACGGTGATTCATATCTTCAATTCATGGGCATCCCCATTGCCTTGAAGGACGCCAACCGCGGTCAAACAAGTTTAGGCAACGACGAGAACATTGATGGTGAGTCTCCTTTTTCCTCCTCCACCTTCTCCTAATTATCCCTGTTTAATTATTTTCTTCCTTTTTCTATTCATTGTGCTTTCTATTCGTAGTCCTTTTCTCGTTTCGTCTTGTCTATACCCGTTTGTGTCGTCTTCATATATTTCTTTAAATATTATTTCCTTCTGTTTTTTCCCATTCCTTCACGTCATGAATAATTTGTCTGTGTCCTCTTCCTATTCTTATAGGTAACCACTGTTTTCTTCCTTCTCACGATTCTTATGACGTCATTTGTTGACTTCTAATGTTACCTTCCTGCATGCAGCATGTACGTACAATACAACTAAGAAATGTAGGACACAAAACGAATCCTGCCCGTAAAGTGACTTGCAATATTGGTTAACATATAATTGCCACCATGACCAAGCAATAAACCCGGTGTTAGTGCTTGGCAAGCACTTCAAGCAAAGCTTTAGATGACGGGTTTAGAGAGAACTATAAAGTTCGATTGTTTATTTCCTAAATGATAAAAGAATAAAGATGAATCCATTCTTGCTCTCAGTTTTGATAGATGTAATGAATGTATAGATTTATGTCATGCTTTTATGAGGTATTGAAAGTGAAAAAATATTCACGACGTTGAACAAAACCACTTTTGGACAGTTTGAGCACAACATTCATCATTTCAAGTGTGTTCAAGGAAACAAGTTTCGAGTAGAAAGATTATCACTGATAGTCCATGAAGGAAAAAGAAGTTTCCACTGAAACAATTATCATTGTAATAGTGTAAACGTAAACAAATGTGCTCATACAGGCAGATGCAAAAATGCCATGATTATTCTGCAAATTTCATCTTCCCGATTTTGTTTTCACTTGATGCTATATATAACTCTTGTTCCATAGCCCCTAAATCAAGGCATAGTCTTATTGTCGTTTACATGTATATTTCAGAAAGGACAACTGCATTAATTAGAATGTATTTCGCCTTTGTTTTACTTAGAATCTGCTGGTTATCACTGTGATCGATGTGGAAAGGTGTTTGCGTACAAGGACTACCGTGACAAACATCTCAAATACACCCGCTGTGTAGATCAGGGGGATAGAAAGTTCCCTTGTCACCTCTGCAAACGATCCTTTGAGAAGCGAGACAGGCTTCGAATCCACATCCTGCACGTTCATCAGAAACACCGACCACACAAATGTACTGTGTGCGGAAAGAGCTTCTCACAGGTATGACCGATTCAAATGCTGTCTTTCCCGGAGTTGCTTAGGTGTATCTCCGAATTTAATGGCCCACGAGACCGACTGGAGACCGGTCTCGTGGGCTTTTTTAGGGTTAATTATGTGGCCTACGAAATCTACTGCCCACTAGACCAACAGCGCATGAGACCGACATTAAAGGTCTCATGGGCCTTGTTGTTGATCTTTTTTAAGGGGGGTCACGTGCTCCGTCTGTCTCATACCTTTCCGAACTGTCAGTCTCGTGCGCCGTTGGTCGACTGGACTTAAGGGTGTAATACAGTTCACACCTTTGAATTCCAAAACAAAATATGTGTGTGTGTGTGTGTGTGTGAGGGTGTGCGTGTGTGTGTGTGTGTGTGTGTGTGTATAAGTGCTAATAATATTTCTTATTCATTAGGCCACATCTATACGTCATCAATATACACACATCATTAAATAGACGGCAACACATATAAATGGGATTCCACTTCCAAAATAAGAAAGTAATTCTAAAGAAAGGCTTTACCCGCGGAAAGGGGGATTCCTCTTTTCGAATGCACTATACTTTCCGACTGCAGTTTCAACCATGAATTTCTTCTAATTCTGTCAGGAATTGTCGGTCTCTGTGTAAATGCTGTCTCATGGTCTCTAGAGAGAGATGTTTGTTCAGAGCCCTCTGGTGACGGCTGCAGCCCATGAAACCGACAGCCCTCGAGATAGACATTGTGGGCCTGACAACTTTTCTCTAGACCAACATTGTCGGTCTTGTGGGCTTACGGTCTCGTGAGCTGTCGGTCTACTGGGATGTCCCATAGCTCGATATCGGCTCTCTAAAATCCTTAATTTCGATCTGTTTGGAACTATTTACGATGCCTGAAGATGTTCTGCTTGTCAAAAGTGGGTTTACTTATCGCTTGTGCTGTTTTCATTTCTTCTGCAGTCATCCAGTCTAAACAAGCATCTCCGGGTACACTCGGGCGAACGTCCCTACAAATGTGTGTACTGCGGCAAAGCTTTCACCGCCTCCAGCATCTTGCGAACTCACCTCAGACAGCATTCCGGCGAGAAGCCCTTCAAGTGTCGTCACTGCGGCAAGGCATTCGCCTCACACGCTGCTCATGACAGTCACGTCCGGAGAACCCATGCCAAGGAAAGACCATGTGTGTGCCAGTTCTGCGGGAAGGCCTTCTCGCAGTCCTACGAACTGAAGTTCCATCTGAGCATACATGAAGGTAAAGAAGCTCTCCAAGTCCCGGAAATACTAACTAATGTATCTTATCGATACCTTTAAAAAAATGTGGTGTAGCTATATGTGGGGCACGATGGCTCGCCCCCCCCCCCCCCCCATGAAATGGCGGGGGAGAAAAGCAAATAAAAGGGAGAAAAGGAAAAGGGGGTGAAAATAAGCCGATAGGACCCCCTTCTTTCACCATCGGCCCAATCAGTGGCCTTGTAAATTGGCATTTCATTCTCCGAGTAAGACCAGTGCGCCCCTCCCATGATGCCAGTGCCCCCTCAATGTCAAAAAGTACGCTACGCCACTCACCTATTCCTGTCGGTGTAACCGTGATTTTTATTCTCAAATATGGCGAAGGCCACACCAATACAGGCCATTGATTCGGAACCATGAATTCGATGTATCATTATCTCGGACAAAGTATTAACTTGCCTTTTGAATAAAGAAATGTATCTCTCTCTTTGAACAGTGCCAAATACCGTTACATAATATAGAAAAATCTCTCTCGAACTGAACGCCTCTTGGTAGTCTTGGCAAGAAACATGATACTCTCCATACGGTTGCAAAAATATGTTTTTTCGAAGGCAGGATATTGCCTGATGTGATATCAATACTACTCTTGCTGTTGTTTTTAGTTCATGTTACATGGTAATCAGTAAGTTTGACTATTATCACCAAATGTGTTTTCCTCCAACATACTTTAATCATAAAAGTACTTGTATCCGGCAAAACGTTAAAAAAACATACCGTACTTCTGACCAGTTAGATAACATAGGATCTTAATATATGTACATGTATATATATATATATATATATATATATATATATACTCTATATTTCTCTTAGGCGAGACGAAGCCGTATTCGTGTGAAGCATGCAACCAGACTTTCCCTACCGTAGCAGCAAGAGATACACATCAATCAAGTCTAGAGTGTCCCCGATTCACCTCGTCACATGTTGGCTACCTCGGCATAGACTCTCTCCCTCCCGCGCCTTCCACGCCGGGCGCGGCATCGGTCGCTTCAACCTCGAGCATCGGAAGTGGAAGTAGTTTTGGGACGTCGTCGCGAGGGTCAAACCTTGAGGTCAACGCGGCCGCGGATTGTCATAGTCACGTGGGTGTTGCGTCATCGTATGCGGACGAGAATGATAACATCCCAGGTGGCGGTGTTCTGTTACCTACCACATCTGTGCCATTCAACAGAGCAATGAATGTGAAATGATTTAGTAGCAAATTCTGACAAAATATCTAAAAAAACGCATTCCTAGTAAACAGAGTTACAGTATAATTTTAGTCCCTATCTGCAATCGAGTTAGATATTTCCCATACTGACCTCTATCTCGTACATACCTTTATTGCCCCAGAAGTGCTCTCCACAATTCTACTCCAAATAGCGTAGTAATTGTGACGTCATTCTCCCCGATGTATACTGTTTGTTTTTGTTCTCTCTCTCTCTTCATCATTATTAATCGTAAAAAGGTGAATGGAGAGTTTACCCTACATCATCGTTGAATATGACTTTAAATTTTTCTCGATTGAAAAGTGAAAATTATTTGGAACCAGGAATTATAATGAAAAAAAAGGTTGATTTTATATACTTAAAGCTGTGTCAGTTATATCCATGTTTGGTTAGAATATAGACGAGTTAACCGATTTATTAGAGAAGTGTTCAATTTTTGAGGCATGTCATGTAGACTTCGATATTTATTCAATGCCACTGTCTTTTTTAGATTAGATAATGATTCAAATAAAGGAAAAGTTAAAACAGGTTGAAATTGCCTAACCCTTTTCTAATGTATCTTTAAAGACTGTATACTTCCTGAGGTTACTGTGTCTCAGTTGGTTAAAACTAAACTCTCCCTGCACGATGGGTTTATTACGCTTGTAACGATGTGAAATTATATCACCTGTTCCACTGTCTTTAATATTATGCCATTCAATTTCTTTTAGTTTTAAAAGGCACTCAAGTGATAAATGATTTGATAAACAGCAATGCATAATAGGTAGAATGTAAATGCAGCTCTTACGAAATTCCTCGTGAGTTCACATGATTGAATTTGTTAACATTTCTGATATAAGCGTCGTTATTTAGAAACCAATGATGAAATGATTTATAACGTTATACTGAAAATGTTGTATTTGTACAGGTGACATTGAAGTGTCGAGTCGTTCTCAAGACTTTAGTTTTCTTGTCATTTTCGTTCATCAGAATGAAGAAATGAAGATTCAAATATGTATTTTAAGTCATATATACAAAATGTGTGTATAGTATGTGTGTTCAGAGAGAAAACTAAAAAAAAATGAATAAGAAGAAGAAGGAGCAGGAGGAGCAGGAGGAGGAGAAAAGATAAGTGCAATCATTACATGCATTCATTAATGCATCAATCTTATGAGTGCCATATTTTCATTGCAAAAGGGGGAGTGAAGATAAATTGTTACATTTTAATCTGATCGAACCATCTATTTTCCAACTCTCGTCGGACTGACACATTAACATCCGACTTGCTAACACCTGAACGATCATATAACACGAACCGGACAATTTGCGCCGAATTTCCCTTGTAGGATAATGACCAGTCGTACTTACCCCCACTCTTGAAAGCGTAAAATGAAACATTGTATACAGTCATTCAAAAAGTATTATGTTCTTTTGTGGTAAATAATAATCAATTGTATCCATTCTATGTACATGCAGTGTAGACTGTAGATATGAGTTGCAAAGTATATAACAGAAATAAATGAGAAAACTATCCAATTGTTCTTGTTAATAGTGGTTTTTCTCAATATAGAGTGCGTGGGAGGGCGACATTAGATAAAGAGAAAGATATACATGTGTGTGTGTGTGTGTGTATGTGTTTGCGTTTGTTTAGCATTATGTCCGAGGACATTTTCGGACAGAGAACAAAAAAAAAATCATGACAACAATGGTCCTCGGAAGCCGGACAATAGTCCTCGAACGTCGAACAATGAATTTATGCTTTATTCCGTCGACTGTCCGAGGACGAGGAACAATAGAGGAACAATAGTTGTCCTCGGAAGTAAAGCCATGTAAACGTGTGTGTGTGTGTGTGTGTGTGTTTGGAGTTGTGGGGTACAGAGAACAATAGAGCACAATGATGGCCTTTATTCCGTCATGCTTGTGGGGTACAAAATACAATAGGAGCAGTGCTTGCGGGGTACAAAATACAATAGGAGAAAACAAACTTCCCCACAAATCAATGTGTGTAGAGGTGGGTGTGTGGGGGTGGGTCTGTTTAGCAGTATGTCCGAGGACATTTTCGGACAGAGAACAAAAAAAAATCATGACAACAATGGTCCTCGGAAGCCGGACAATAGTCCTCGAACGTCGAACAATGAATTTATGCTTTATTCCGTCGACTGTCCGAGGACGAGGAACAATAGAGGAACAATACTTGTCCTCGGAGGTAAAGCAATGTAAAGCTGTGTGTGTGTGTGTGTGTGCGTTTGTTTAGCATTATGTCCGAGGACATTTTCGGACAGAGAACAAAAAAAAAATCATGACAACAATGGTCCTCGGAAGCCGGACAATAGTCCTCGAACGTCGAACAATGAATTTATGCCTTATTCCGTCGACTGTCCGAGGACGAGTAACAATAGAGGAACAATAGTTGTCCTCGGAAGTAAAGCTATGTAAACGTATGTGTGTGTGTGTGTGTGTGTGTGTGTAAGGAAGGTGGGGGATCAGAAGGAGAAAATGGGACGTATAGTGTGGCGGAATATGAACAGACAGAGATAGAGAGAGATAAAGAAAGCGAGGAAGGGGAGCGCCATGAGCGTCTCGACGTGGCGGACGTTAAGATTTTTTTTCAACATCAAGTTTATTGAAATAAACAAAATAAAAATAATTAAGAGAAAGGGGAATACAAGGTAAGTTTTGGTTACTTAATCAGAACAATGTACAGGACTATAAAACATAAAATAGAAGATTATTAGAAACTTAATACTTTAAGATTTAAAATGTACATAATCTTTTCTTCCTAAGGTAGACTAATGAGGGTGGGTTAGATTGATATCAACACTGTTTTTATCTTCAATGCATGCATGCCGAGGGACTTGCGAAACAAAACTGGCAAAAAGTAAATGAACATGCTGTTATGTGTTTTCTTTTTCTTGTCATGCACAATTGTACTGTTATGTTCAGTCATTTGTATTCATGTCCTATTTATCCATATAAAATCAGAAATAAATAAAGCACACAATTACTTCGTGCTTCATTTATTTCTGATTTTATATGGATTTATAGTATGTTTAAAATTGATGTTTTGTATATATATATGCAGGAACAGCCGGTTAATGATTTTTTTTTTATTGTGTTATATAATACATGACCAAACCTTTGAGGTTCAATAAACTTTTTAATGCATTATTCAATTTATTAAAAAGTTTATTGAATGTCAAATGTTTACTCATATATCATAATAGAATTTCAAGACAGCGCTTTCTGCAAGGTCATTTTGAGAATCGAGATTACAATGTAAACAATCATTAACAGACTAGTGCTTTACAGATTCAAACAAATATTTGTGTAAAAAAGGCCCAATTGTTTTTCATGAAATTCAAATAAAAACATATTTTTTAATTCTCAAAGTTATACTCTATGTATAGGAAATGTAATCATTTCGTTTTCCCTTTTCATAATCATGGTAAAATTCGAAAAAGAATGTTCATTAACCACTTATGAGCCCGACAAGACTTAACCATTGGTCATGTTGGTTGTGTACAATCTCCAAAATTTCCGGGGGGTGGTACGTGTCCCCCTTCCCCCCAGGATTGCCGCCCATAAGAGATGTGGCTGATCATAACGTATCGACAAAAGCCGTGCTCAAACTAATCAATTCAGTTGACAATTTTGAAAAAGTTAAATAAAATTATATTGTCGTAGAAATGTGATTCATGATAACTCTTTGAATACTGCATATATGATGATCATGATGATAATGGCAAGAAAAACGTTGATATAATTGATATCATGATAATCAAACTTCTATAAACTAACAGTACCCTTTTACTTATATGTATATACATACAAAACTGTGGTTATGGGGACCTATAACAATGCGATTTATTCCGACAGTGTGAAAACAACCCGATTACGGGGACATGGAGCCCGGTTATTGGGACATTGGGATGACGTATAAACAATGCGAATGTCCCCATAACCATATTATATACAAGTATGTATATTTGTGTAGAAATTGCAGGATCATTATCAGAACTTGAACTTAAAATTTACATTGCACGTGTATGCACAAGGATTAAACCTTAGATATTGTGATAGCATCTTTGCATGATATTTATTCACCTGAATAAAGGAAAAATGTTCTCATGAATGTATTGTTATACAAGTATCAAACTCTAGACATCACATACATATACTCAGTTTTATAATCCATTCAGGTCGAGTCGACATATTCACCCGTTCGTCAAAGGATCTTGGTGTGAGTATTATTAAAATTTTACAGTTCTACAGCGACAAAATAAATAATAATTGCGCGTATAATTATAATCGACCTATATAACTTAATCCAAAAAAATGTTGTATAAAAGGTAGTCCTTAATTTCAGAAATACACAAAAGAAGCATTAGTTTTCAGTTGCTCTCGAAAACCAGCCGCTCCAGCCTAATATATTATTCATCTATCCCTACAACTTGCGGATTAAAAGACATAATTGCGTTCAAGTGTCATCATCATGCCTTATGACATTTTATATGAATATCGAACTAAGACATTTGTGTCTAACGGAGTGCTTCATTCGGTTTTGTGTCTCTGTTTTTTTTCTTTACACTGTATATATATATATATATATATATATATATATATATATATTTATATATAATGCGAAAGGAAATTGACCGACAGATTGACAAATCTTCAACCTTATTAATTAATTCCGTTGTCGGGAGCAGGTGAGTTTGAACAAAGACAAGCCGCGTGCCTCAGCTGGATCCAAGCGAATGCTTTGAGATACATGTATACATTAGAATAATTAGTAACAATATTGTGAGGAAATAACATATACAACAGCTTTGGCAAACTCTCGTGGAAATATATACAATGCGAAAGGAAATGAGAGAATAATGGTTGCGTAACTTAAATTATTTGTCAATCTGTCGGTCAATTGAATCTGGTGTCGCCGAAACCACTAACCCGTCTTCGTGGTCTAGTGGTTAAGGCACTGGCGTTCTAAGCCTACGACCCGGGTTCGATTCCCGGGCGGAGACATTTTTTCAGCCTTTGCAAAAAAAATCAAAAAGGGAGGACAGCTCTGGGGAACTTTGATTTAAGTTACGCAACCATTATTCTCTCATTTCCTTTCGCATTGTATATATTTCCACGAGAGTTGCCAAAGCTGTTGTATATGTTATTTCCTCACAATATATATTTATATATATATATAGTGGTTGCGTAACTTAAGTTACGCAACCATTATTCTCTCATTTCCTTTCCCATTGTATTTATTTCCACGAGAGTTGCCAAACTGTTGTGTATTTCCTTACAATTGTTTATAATTATTCCAATGTATGCATGTATCTTAAAGCATTCGCTTGGATCCAGCTGAGGCATGCGGCTTGTCTTTGTTCAAACTCACCTGCCCCCGACAAAGGAGTTAATTGATAAGGTTGAAGATTCGTTAATCTGTCGGTCAATTGAATCTGGTGCCGCCGAAACCACTGACCCGTCTCCGTGGTCTAGTGGTTAAGGCACTGGCGTTCTAAGCCAAGGACCCGGGTTCAGTTCCCGGCGGAGACAGTTTTTCAACCTTTGCAAAAAATTCAAAAAGGGAGCACAGCTCTGGGGAACTTTGAATTAAGTTACGCAACCATTATTCTCTCATTATTCTCTCATTTCCTTTCACATTGTGTGTGTATATATGAACACATGCAGATGTATGTAGCAATTGTTATGTTGTTGCACGTTTTGTGTTGTGATAATGTGATATATGCTATGATAATTTTTTTCGATATGTAGTTGTGGGAGGGGTGGTTGTCTGGATATGAAAAAATGGAGTCAAATAGTACATCAAAATAGTAGGTTTGAATATGAACAATTTTTGATCAAAAGCAACTGATTCCAATTTGTTATATCGAGAGGATAGACCCCGTGGATCGTCGTGATAAATTTCGTTATTCCCTGCCAATGCACATTTGACCCTTGTACGTTATGATGATGATAATAATAATACTAATAACAATAATAATAATAACATTATCCATAATAACGTTAATGATGATAATAAGTAATAGTAAAATATTGACTAAGATGACAATAGCCATGGCAGTAATACTTTCTTTGTTAACTTTATTGCTAATGGAATTACAACATTTTGAAAAGTAAATCTAAGAATCCCTACGCTACAGGTTCGCAACATGGTGTTGAAGATAACAACTGGGTTGCTTCTACTAGCCTCCATTGTATGGCTATCTGAGGGATGCTGTCCGGAGTACTGGATGCAAGTCGGTGACCAGTGCTACCGTTACTTTGGGGCGCCCCAGAAGTGGGACGCTGCCCAGGACATTATGTGAACAACTCGGAGGATCGTTGCCGAGTATCCACAGTTTGGAAGATAGTGACACGATCTATCAGCTCTGGAAGGGTCTTGTGAGGCATTCAACCACTGGAGAGACTGTGAGTAACTAACCTTCACTTGCCCCCCCCCCCCCCCCCCCCTCTCTCTCTCTCTCTCTCTCTTCTTATCTCACTATGAGACTAAAGACAATTAATGGACATCGAACACTTTATTTGAGCCGCGAAACGCCAAATGCTCGCTCAAATAGTTGAAGTTTACCTACGTCTCTATTCTTCCGCTCCATTACTCCTCACGCTTACAATATATACAGTTCGTATAAAAGGTAGTTTGAAAATAGGCCTATCCTCCAAAATGATGATTGCACAATATCTGCATTTTTTTTCCTCATTCAATTATGGATGAAGGGTTTATTTTAATAACCGGATTTGGAGCTTTTTTATTTTTCAAGGTGAAATTGTGTGATCTGGTGATACTTTATACTTTTAACATATCGTCGGCCTTATGCCAAAAGGGCCTTATCACTTTATAAAGTCTATGGCCTTAAGGCCCTTTTGGCATAAAGCTGACGATATACCTAAAATCATAATGAGGAGAGAAAATAATATAGATTTACATGCAAAGAAAATGAGAAACATGGAATACCCAATTGTTGAAATGCCAACCATGTCTTTATTTAGTCACCTGCTCTGTTTGACCCAGGTTCTGGATGTACGTTAGGTAGCCTACTCTTGTTTGCAGATGATGGGAAGATGCAACAAGCAATCATCCAAACAGACAATTTCTTATATTTGTCTTAATAAGTCGTTCTCGATCAATTGTCCGGTCTCTGATCTGAGCTCATTGATGTACTGCTGATTCAAAATGTCATGTACGTACGTACGTATTTACGGCCGGTCCGGGTACGATAGCGCTGCATGTCACGATGGGCGCGCGTACGTCGTCGGCCTGGGCCATGCATGGGCTAGGCTTATACGTTATGTGGACGTGGTTTTCCTGCCATCCACGCGCATGTCAGGCTAGCTCATACATGTGCTTGGGGCTAGCTATTCGCGGATCAGATCTTACACACGCACACGCGCGCGAAGTGAGATCGAGGCTTTCCACAAAAGGCGGGAAAACTTTCACAGCTTTCGACAAAAGGCGGGAAAATCTCAGTTTTTATTATTATTTAGTTATTTAAGATTTGTGTGTGGGAAAATTTCATTATTAGCGTGAGATCGTGAGAATTGGGTGAAATGCGTGAGTCTCACGCTCAATGCGTGAGTGTTGGCAGCTCTGCAATCATTGTCACAAAGAGTATAATGCGCGCGTCTGCAGTGTGATCATGTTCTTGCCATGCCATATAAAACTACGTGCATTTCATCGCGTCTTAACTTTTAACGCACAAGAGACACGCATACGCGCATCATAGAAGTGCTTTATCACTTTTTGCCGTGCGTTATCACGTTTTGATGGGAAAAATGCAAGGATACGTGGTGTCACTTGACCAATTAGAATGCCTACATTCTCGAAGCCGTTTTTCATAAATTCTTGTCAGAGGCAGCGGAACGTCGCTCTCAGACAATGGAAGGGGGTGGCACCTTTTATCCTCCAATAAAAGGTGTACCCACACTTTCATTGTCCGAGCCCGACGTTCCGCCGCCTCTGAGCCTTGTATTCCACTCAAGGACATTCAATATCACCTTTTTTTCCCTCACTCAGGCCTATTGGATTGGTCTACATGATCAGGTACAGGAGTCGACGTGGACCTGGACAGACGGGACAGATTATGACTATTCCATTTGGGATTCTGGGGAGCCTAACAACTCGGGAAACGAAGATTGTGCGTATGTTCGTAACGATGGTGATAATGACCATGAGAGGCAGAAATGGAATGACAAACCGTGCGAAACCACCATGGCTTTCTTTTGCCGCAAATCAATATAATTTCCAAATGAAAGAAATACAAGATAGCAGTTTCAGACTAGATAAAGCGAAAGAAAAACGTATGATTAATCAGAATTTCGTAACATCATAGATTTCGACACCAGTTCCTTACAGCAGACTTTTACCTTTAAAGTATCTGCAACAGGTTTAAAACTGATCTGGTTAAATTATGAATGTTAGATAAAGCGATGTGTAAAGTAATAAACGAACGTAACTTTCCTGATACTGGGCTTAAACTGGAAGGTTTTATAGGTCCAAACCTAAGCTAACATGTATTATGTTTATTGTAAGTCAGAAATCGTGTGGTCAGTGCCAAGAATATTGATTCATTGGATCTGATGACTAATAATGTGTTAAAACCTGGAAAAATTTCCAAACTTGGGGTTTTCTCTTCCCTCAAGTGCCATAAATACTAGATTTGAATTTCGAATTTCTTCTTATCATATCATATTAGTAAAAGAAGACCCCACAGCACAACGTAATGTATTTAGACAACCACTTAAAACCATCCCTCAATTGAAATTGGCCATAATCCCATATGATACTGATATACCAGGAAATAAATGTATACCAAATTTTCCTTTCAGGATTCTAATATTTCTCCCAAATTTGCTTTGACTATGTGGTTTACACCATCTGCCAGCTAATCTAACATTTGTAAATAAGATTCCTCCATTAAGAATACCAATTTTATTTGGCATATCAAGGAGGTTCGATGAAATGTTTTTCGAATAACTTTGGCATCATCTCGCAATATACAAACCACTGTCATATCTATGACTCTCATTACAAGGTAATTCAGGGGTCCCACTTTTTTGTAGTCTACCCTTTTTTAGCCTTTATATACACTATGAACATGGCGAACAAAGAAGCGGACAAAATATACAGCTCCTCATTGTACCTTCCACAATTGCCCTGGTAGACAAAAGAACATCCCTTCATTGCTATTATGTAAAAATATGTAGAACAGGTGTCACATGCATATTCACCTGTTCTGCTTATTTTACATAATAGTAATGAAGGGATGTTATTTTGTCTACCAGAGCAATTGTGGAGGGTACAATGAAGAGCTGTATATTTTGTCCGCCCTCTTTGTCATCGTGTTCATAGTGATAACTAGGCATCGTAAAAAGGTAATTTTACTTGGTCCCATCATTGAGATACACTGAAACCTGCATAGAAAAGCAGTCTTTATGAGCAGGTCGTTTTTTATATACAGGTTCCTTTAACACACGTTTCAATGAGAAACAATTTTCAAGGGAAAGGAAAATTGTGGTATTTATAGACAGGTGGTTGCTAAAGCAGGTTTGTGAGACCCCATGATCCCATGGAATTCGTGACAACACGCTTCCAATGCACCTTCATATTGAGGATCTTGCGTACCGATGCACTCTCACCATGCTTACATTTTGGATATCGAATATGATCGGTGATCTTCTCAAAGTACTACGCATGCTTCGGCAACAGTTGCCCCGCGGTCAATCCAGAGTACTTCACTGCTTACTTCAATCAGGGATCAAATGCTATACCTAAACCTAACCCTAAGACCAAACCTAACCTAAGGCCCACATTACACCACCCATTATCGGTGTATGTACCGTAATTTAGTATTGCGGACATAGGCCTATAGCTTGAACTTAAATCAATCCGTAGTCAGTAATCAGGTAATGAATTCAAGCTTATGAATTTGGGCTATAGATCAAGAAAATAAATTCAATATTGCAAAAAGGAAGACAGCGCTTTGACTATCTTGAATGAGTTGTGCAATTTTAGAGACGTCACACATCCTTGGTTTCCCCATCCATAGATAGATAGAGAGAGAGAGTGTGTGTGTGTGTGTGTGTGTGGGTGGGTGGGCGTTTGTTTAGCATTATGTCCGAGGACATTTTCGGACAGAGAACAAAAAAAAAATCATGACAACAATGGTCCTCGGAAGGCGGACAATAGTCCTCGAACGTCGAACAATGAATTTATGCCTTATTCCGTCGACTGTCCGAGGACGAGTAACAATAGAGGAACAATAGTTGTCCTCGGAAGTAAAGCCATGTAAACGTGTGTGTGTGTGTGTGTGTGTGGGTGTGTGGGTGGGTGTGTGTGTTATGATATATATATACATATATACATACAGTGCTGGTTAAAAGTTTCGGTAAACCCTGGATTTTCTGACGAGGTTTTACATCAGATTTTATTTCCTGTAAAATGACCTTCTCTAGGTTCTCAAAAGCAATTTTACAGGTTTGGATACTATAGAAAAATAATCATATTATAATGTTTTCACACTTCCAGTTCCAGGTGTATTTTTTCTCCGTTTCGATTTAAAAAAAAATGAAACTATCAACAAGCAGCTGAGTGATACGTGCGGTTTAACACACTTTTTGTCCAAAATTGATAGAAACGGACTCATACAGATCCCCCAATTTACCACACCTAGTTTTGGTTACAGCCTTGCAAATGAGGTATACTTACAATGTTCACATGATTAATTTCATGAGTAATTAACTTTAAATATCCAACCGGTATTTTTGCAGTAAAAATTCAAAGATGTCTATTTGCCACTTTTTTAAACTCGTTCCACGTAGCCTATTTATGGCTCAGGGACAAAAACTAAGCTCCCTAAGGCTTTCATTTCAAGTACTTTTAGATTATTTCTGTGACTGCTGATCTTGTATATTATGTAACATTGAATATAATACGTGATATTGACAAAAATATACGTAGAAGGTTAAATTATTCTGATGGTTTGGCAGTGTTCTGTCTCTGGACCCTAAGCCTAGACAACCTGTCTTGGACGAGGTGAACAGGGCAGTCTAATAAGCAACCTCCCTGAAAATTTGTGCTAGACTACTGAATGGACATTTCAAATAAGCTAAACTTCAACTTTATTGGACCAAGCTTTTGGCCTTCCCGGCCTTCTTCAGATTCTGAAGATAATAACACAAATACATCTAATATAGCATATACAATTACGTGGGTGTATATTGAATATGCTATATTTTTGTATTATTATCTTCAGAACCTGAAGAAGGCCGGGAAGGCCAAAAGCTTGGTCCAATAAAGTTGAAGTTCAGCTTATTTGAAATGTCCATTCAGTATTCTAGCACAGACATTTTTTCAGCCTTTGCAAAAAAGTTCAAAAAGGGAGGACAGCTCTGGGGAACTTTGATTGAGCTACGCAACGTTATTCTCGCATTTCTTTCACATTGTATTTATTCGAGATTTGCCAAAGCTGTTGTATATCTTATATATATATATATTGAATAGAAAGTCCACGTGTTGGAGTAATATCAAAGAAAAAGACCAGTAGACATTTCATGCTTTTTTCTCCAACTATTTTCTCACGAATTTTCGACGATCCTCTCACCGTCTTTGTCAAGTGAATAATGACAAAATTTCGAAAACTTATCCATATAGCGTTTCCAAGACAATGCGCGATTAGTTTATAAATAACCGGGCGCATTGTCTTGGAAACGCTTTACAGCTCAAAAACATAAGAACGTCACGAAGACGTCACAATAGAAATACAGATAGGTAAATTAGGACCCAAAGCGTATAATAATAATATAGATATATATTTATATATATATATCAAGTGCGTCCCAGAAAAAAACGAAACCGAGATTCATCGATGTTTAATCATATCTTAATCACAATTATGATTAATAAATGACTGATATTTGTAAAGCTTGGATGCTCTTCTTTCATTTGATGCCACTCATATGATACATAATTCACGCAATGAGTAAATAAAGACAATATGAAGCAGGGCTATCAAAAAGTCGATATTTGAATTTCAAAGAGATGATCTCATTTCTAAAAAGTTCATTTTCTGCCCTTTCATATGACATCGCAATCGGGAAAAATGAGCCAGGGATTTCCATGATTTATTAAACGAATCCGTTTGCACTGGCTGCCTGTCCTAGCAAATAAACAAACACGACAAAAGACTACATGCATGGCTGATTGTCAACAAAATGGAGTGGTGGGTACAAAATGATAAAAGCAGATTGATAGTGACGTTCGTTTTCATTAACCTGCAGCTTGACCATGCAGTTAACAACAGAGCAACGAGTATTTCTGGTAACAGAGTGGGGAGCCTTTGATAAATCAAGGAAATACAAGCATCAATTTACAACAACAGAGCCTTGTCATCCCTGGCTCATTTTTCATATGAAAGGGCAGAAAATGAACTTTCTAGAAATGTGATTATTTCTTTGAAATTCAGATATCGTTGGCCAAACGACTTTTTGGTAGCCCTGCTTCATATTGTCTTTGTTCATTCATGCGTGAAGTATTTGTCATAATGAGTTACAAAATTTGTGTCATTTATTAATCATAATTGTGATTAAGATATGATTAAATATCGATAAGTTTCGTTCTGGGACGCACTGTATATATATATAGAGAGAGAGAGAGAGAGAAAAAAAAAAGAAAGAAAGAAAGAGAGAGAGAAAGGAAGAGATAGAGAATGAAAGAGGGATGGGAAAGAAAGAGAGAGGGGGCCGAAAGAGAACGAGGGGAGACAGAGATGACTACACTACGGTGTACTTTCTTAAGTGATCATTTCTCTTATCTTTTCTCTTATTACTGCTACATTCTAGACTAATTTGTGTTAAACATGTACAAGCATCGTTACAAAATGGGTAATGCTATATTCATTTTTACTGATATTTTATATTTCTTATTTTAATTGCAGTTTTGTTCACACAGGGTAATAACATTGTCAGTTTTAGAACTGCTTTCCACGGCCATATGTCAGCTTTTATTATATGTACATGACAATATTTTTAAAAGATTGACATACCGAAAAAGGCATATATAATCCCTTGTAGAAATTAGAAACAAAGAATATTATTTGCCTGTGTTACGTTTGTATAGCAGGTAAATGTTGTTTGTCTCGGTAATGTATGCATACTTATGCTTGGTAAGGGTTGTTGTCCAAGAGTAAGAAGTGACTATGCAAGAATGTTTTCCGCAGGTGGTGCGGGGCACGAGTATTAGGGTGCGGTAGATGTTTGAGGAGTCATAGCTTGCTCTTTCATCACGACAGCACAGAGCCGCCCGCTGAACATGATTTAACACGAAAATCTGAACGCCGCACCCAGAGAGGCGTGTGGTGATAGCTGTAATCTGAGCTAAGTGAAACGTTTTTAATGTTTATACCGGTACTATATTAAAGTACATGTCTGAGAAATTAAATTAGGTCTGTGATAGCATTGCGTAGGTGCATGCTGTGTCCTCGTAAGATTTTTAGTCTTCAGTGCGGTTTGAAAGACATTTTATCACTGATAATTTTGGGGGGAATAGGAAAGTTTACGACTATCTATGCAGTGATTTGAATATAAAATTGTACAAAAGGCATTCTACTTTGAATGTGGAAAATAAACGAAAAAATTATGAATTTGTGTAATACAAAGTAGGTTTTTCCTGAAAATGATACCAGAAGTTGTAATCGACGAAATAAATCATTGGCATGGTTGGATGAAAACTGTTTTTCACAAAACAGTTTATTGATTGGCAAGTTTTTAATGGGAATAGGAAGAATTGCTTTAATGAGCATCGAAATGGTAAATTGGTGACAGGGAATCCACTTACAAGACTTGAAAGTGTAAAATAAGTGGAAAATTATGATTTTGTATAATACAAAGTTGTCTTGTCTGAAAATGAGATCCAACATTGTAATCGACGAGATAAATCATTGGCATGGTTGGATGAAAACTGTTTTTCACATAACAGTTTATTGATTGGCAAGTTTTTAATGGGAATAGGAAGAATTGCTTTAATGAGCATCGAAATAGTAAATTGGTGACTAGGGAATCCAATTACAAGACTTGAAAGTGTAGAATAAGTGGAAAATTATGATTTTGTAAAATACAATGTATTTTTCTGAAAATGAGATCCAATGTCGTAATCGACGAAATAAATCGCATGATTTGATGATACTGTTTTCACAATACAGTTTATCGATTGGCAAGCGTTTAAAGAGAATATACATGTAGGAAGAGTTGTTTTTAATGCATATTGCATTAATTAGCCTTGGAATAGTAAATCGGTGACAAGGGAATCCACGTACATGATTCAGTATGTTAATGCGAGAATGTGTGGTCTCATAATGCAGCCCTTGATGTAGTGGAGCTTTGTTTAGGGGAAGAAAATTGAAAGAATCTTCTGATTTTGTTCCGAAAATAAGGATTCAGTTAGGCTCTATGGTGGAGAGAGCTAGAAGCCTTGTGAATGGTACGAGTACCGCCTAGAATGGCGAGGTGTACGCAGGTACACTAGCGATAAAGGTATTGAGAAAACTGAAAGTATACATGGTGTGGTAATAAACTTGTGCATTAATTTTGTTGTGACCATGGTGACGGAGCTTTCTTTTTTGGAAAGAAAATTACACAGAAATCACAGGGATATAAAATGATTCATTTAAGCTCTATGTGGCGAAAGCTCGAGGCCTTTTGAATGGCAAGATTGTACCGCCTGGAACGACAGGCTCATTACGTACACTAAAAGAATTGAGAAAACTGTTAAGTCAGGAGTGGTGATCAGAAATTTATAGAAGCTTTTAAATTTGTGGAAAATGTTATGAGCGATATGCAAATGAGCAAACCGATGATGTCACAAACTCACTTTTCCTTATGTATTTTATTATATGACATTTCAAATATTTAAATTTTTAACTGATGTGATAATAAAGAATCCCTTCCTTGTATGAAAATAAGTTAAATGATGATTTTACATGTTCCATATGGAGTCAAACCATGTTTTACATTATTGAAGATAAAAAATATAAAATATATATATATATAAAATATAAATATATATAATATTTCATATAATAAAATACATAAGGAAAAGTGAGTGCATGACATCATCGGTTCACTCATTTGCATACCGCCCATGTTATGCATATCACTGTTTCATGAAATAATGCAAAACTTCAAAATGCCGTAACTTTCTTATTTTACATCCGATTTCAGTGAAATTTTCAATGTTACGCTTGTTTAATTTAACTCTATTTATTCAAATCAACTTGATATTAGGGTGGACTTGGCCTTTAAGTTGATTATCGTTTTTATCATTTTGTGTCAAATTGAGAACATCTGGAACAAAATTCATAAGTGCACACAATTTAATTGTCATTCTTCTCAGCTTCTGCTCCTGTTCTTTGAGTTCTAGCCGTTGGGCAAGGCTATCCCATTAATATTTGATGGTATAAAAGCGTGTTTAATGTGTTGTGTCATGTACGTATAAGGAGTTCAGGTACAAGGATTAGGAAGGTTGAATTGAGAAGTTATTTTGCAGGAATTATAGAAAAGACATAAATCAATCAATGTAATGTATATACAAAATACAAAATGGAATGCTCCCCAGAGGAGAGGAGAATGTGCAGAATCGCAACTGAACCCAGTGACCGGGGTAATAATGCTGTAAGCGTTTTGGTCGGTTACATCATTGGCGGATCCAGGGGGGGGGGGCACTTCCGGCCCGTTCCCCCCCCCCCCCCCTTGGAAGAAAAGTATCCATTTTGACCATAGACGATCCGCCATTTTCTCGATTGTGCCCCCCCCCCCCCCCTTTTAGAATGAAGACCTTTTTTTTGTTGCTCAGGGAATGAAATGCATCAAGAGACCCGTCTGAATTTAAGCAAATTATTCTTTTATTTGTATTAATTCTGAGTTAATGTTGGATTCAGACTACCCCCCCCCCCCACACACACACACACACATACTCTCTCTCTCTCCCACTCACTACCTCTGATAAATAAAGGGTTTTTTCCAAAAGGGACTAAATCCAATTTTGGCGTTTTTTTAATAAATCAAGATTTTTTAATCGACCACTTTTCCTTTTCCATTATTCTTTCGTTTGGGTATTGCCTTAGACCATTGTGATAATGTTTTGTTGGGTTTTTTTTTAATCTAGTAATGCATTTCGATTTTGAGAAGTTTTTAAAATTTCATTTTTCGTGGATTTAATTACTTTTGGAATGAAACTGTAGTCGATCGTCTTTTTTGGGGTGTTTAGAACAAACTCATCATGTTAAATTAAATACGAAACACATTAATATATAGCAGAGTGAAAATTTCATGTTTAATTTTTCTCTCTTTTTTGTTAACATTAAAAATACATTTTCCCCCATTTTTTTTCTTCAAGATTGTATTCTCAAGAGTTTCATTCCAAAAGGGATTAAATACAAAAATATTCATTGAAATTATAATTTTTAAAACATAATCAGATTTTGTATTGATGATCCAAATGGGGAGCTTCACCACACTTGCGAACATCTTAATACAAAGTTTAAGTGAATGTGGTATAAAGAAACAAATTCGTAATCACCATGGTGGATTTAGTCCTTTGGAAACAGGATTTCGATTTAATTCATTTCGGAATGAAACATAAATTTTGAGCGAAATTTAAAAAAAAAATTGAAGCAATATAACACATTTGATTCCCACGTGTGAGATACGGATATTTATCTTTGAAAATCGGTCTTGGTCAAAAATGGATACAGCGCCTTTTCTAACTAAGCTCTTCATAATCATGACATATTTAGCGATTGCAATTTCAAATTTCCTGCATATAATAACTCCCCCAACATCTCCTCCACTACTATTAATATTATTATACTGGAAAAAATATATGCAATGAAAGTAAGACAAGCAGGGAAATGAGTAAAAACAGAAAACACGCATCGTTAATTCGGTTGAAACTTAAAACAATAGCACTTTAACCAATGTGAACTCGCATGACCACGCCCGGATATCAAATCTTGCTCAGATGTCAATATCGGATGTCCGCTTTACGTGTCTCCATCCGGATACCGTGCATAGCTGTGGAAGCAGCGGAGCTTTGTCTGCATGTAGTACAGTGCTAGGTGATATAGATCTAAGAATAGGAAAAAAATATGGATTTTGATTTCTATCATAGTCTATCATTTAAACAGATCCACGATTCTCTGACTCGGGGGGGGGGGGTGGAGGCACGTTCGTTTGCTTTTTCGTTTGTTTTTTTTAAATATTTTTTTGGGGGGTTGTTTTGGTTTTGGTTTTAGTTTTTGTTTGTTTCTTTTTTTTCTTTATTTTTATTTTATTCTATTTTTATTTTTTTATTAATTTTTTTTTTATTTATTTATTAATTTATTAATTAATTTATTTATTATTTATTTCATTATTTATATTTTTTTATTTATTTATTTTTTTTATTTATTTTTTATTTTTTATTTTTTATTTTTATTTTTTTTATTTATTTATTTATTTATTTATTTTTTTTTTTTTTTTTTTTTTTTTTTTTTGGGGGGGGGGGCATTTTACTCATGCCGGATCGGGTCTTGGGGGGGGGGGGGGGATCTGCCCTTTTACCCCTCCACTTCCACTCTTGAGATATGCAACTTGAGAAGGAATTTCCAAAATTCTTGTCCCAATGACAAACTGTCATGTGGTGTCTTTTTAATTCTATGAGTTAATTAATTGCATGTTACGTATACAGGAGCTGTGCAATTGAGAGGGAAACATACAGATTTTATGAGCCAGAATATAAAGCTTGTCTATAAATTCGTGTTTTAATTTTTACCCTCTCCCCGCTGCCCAGTTCACAAAGTTATTAAAATTCATGGATGTTTCTTTCCTGAGGACCTAGTAACGAGGGATTCCATTAACATGTTATCAATGAATGAACTACATCACTTGGAATGCAGTTTGCATACATTATTTGTTGCTATGTATGACAAGCCTCTACAAGCTTTCAGGTTGTCAAGAACAACCTTTGTTTTAAAAGTATGCATAAAATTCGAATATATTTGTGAGCAGGTCTATTACATAATATTATGCACTATGAACACGGTGACAAAGAGAGCGGACAATTTATGCAGCTCCTCATTGTACCCTCCACAATAGCTCTAGTAAACAAAAGGACATCCCTTCACTGCTATTATGTGACACCTGTTCTACATATTTTTACAGGATAGCAATGAATGTATGTTCTTTTGTTAACCAGTGAAATTGTGAAGGGTACAATGACGAGCAGCATAAATTATCCGCTTCTTTGTTCGTCATGTTCATAGTGATGTCTCGATACAACTACTCGTTGTAGTGCAAATGTGGGTATTTTCTCATTTTGTGGAACTTCAATGACGTAGAACAAGCTAGGTGGAAATGGTTCTGATAGCTGTCAACCACTGACCAAGTTAGACATTACCGAGTGCATTAGGTATTGAACTCATCAGTTTATGTTCTTTGTTAATACTGAAAGTGAAACTTGTGTCATTTAAATGATCTTATTATGATTTAGAATGGAAAGCGATTGTTTTTTTTAACTCAATAAATCAAGTCTTAATATTTGACGACCCCTTTGTGAGTATGATTAATTTCCTTACGTGCTTCACATTGGGCATGTTAATTATAATTTGCACGCAAAAACCCTGGTCAGTCGTAAAAGCGTGTCTGCACTGTAAGATACCATAGCCCTTACAAAAAAGTACCATGGTAATACCATGGTAATGCCGCGGTAAATTGGGACGGTATTACTGTGAAAGTACCATGAATTTACCGCGTTACCCATTGTCAAGATGAAAATACTATGAATGTACCATGCTTTTCATGGTACACGATACAAATACTATGAATATACAATGTTTTTTGTAGTAATACTGTGGCAATACGATGTGTACCACGGATTTACCATGTTTTCGTGGTATTATGGCGGTAATACCATGAAATACGTAGTATTACCATGGTATTTGTTTATAAGGGAGGCCCTGTATGATAGCTGCTCCTGACACGACCAGTAGGTAGCATGGTTAGGTTTATTCTATCAAGACACTGATTTTCTGATACAGTGTCAACTTAGGGTCTGTGCTTGCAGAGTGCGGTAATAATAATGATAATAAATAATATAGACACTTATAACGTGCAAACAAATCCACCCAAAAAGGATGCTCAAGGCGCTTACAATCAAACTAAGATTAAATAAAAATACACTAATAGTGCTTACAATACAATGTTCAAGAGAAAATATTTGTCATAAGGTGTGTTTTTAGCTTTTTCTGAAAGTCATTTACTGTTTCACAATCTTTCACTGCAATTAAAACATCCAAATTTATATTGGTAATTCCAAATGAGCCGGAAATGAAAACTAAACATGCCATTTCGCTGATGGTATACGTTTCTGCTGACTGATTTAAACGTTATAAAGTGGTATACACTTTAGTTTCTCCAAAATCAAAATAATGTCGACTGATCAAAGGATATATGGAATGGAAAATCTAGTTTTTATGTTGGTTAAATCAACTTTTATTTAAAAATTGTTTAGATATTTCGCATGTGGAATATATATCGCCTATAACAAATGCTTCATGGACGTTGTAAAAATGATATATTGTATAATGATAACGAACTACACAGATACAATGCACCTACAGATTGAAAGCTTTAACTCAAAATGATTCGAATTCATTGTGTTAGTTACTGTTATCGATAAAAGTTGAAATACTTTATGACATGATTGTATCATAGTACATTCCATATGCAAGGGATTGTGTAAAAGAAGGGGTGCAAATCTCAGAAAATTTTCTGACAAGCAAGAAAAAAAAAATCAGATTTGGGGGGACCCGTTTTCCTCCAAAGCAAACAAAAAAGAGGGGAAAGGGTCATTACAAATGTTGTGTCCTACCAAATTCTCTGACAATCAAAATAAAAATAAAATAAAAAGGTCATAATGTACACTTCGGCTTTAAAAAGAGAGAAGTGCCCACTCACTAGATCTGTTACTGCAATATTATGTATAGCAAATTGACTACTAAGAAGATCTCATCTACACAGAAATATACATTTATTTTGCAGAATAATTTACATCATTTTTCACAGTATCGTTTGCTGAGATAAAGAAGTGAATTATCTCATAATATAAAGTTAACACTCTTCTGACTCTAAACACGTGTGATTCATGCCGGTATGAGCAAGATGAACATACAAGAGATACAATTTACATGTAGATAAACCAAATGTGTGTATGTATTTCACAACTGCTATATCATTTATGTACATACATCGTGAAATAAAAGAATCACTTACACGATCAATGATAGTACCATTGTCAGTGTTTCTCAAGGCTGCTAGATCCAAGGCAATACTGTTTAAAGAACACATCTAATGTTTTACGCTTTTCCCACCGTTAATATTTCTCCAGTCACTCGCTGTCTGGTATTTTCGGTCACCGGATTGCTTTCGCTCCCCGACGTACTTCCATTCCCCATGCGAATACCGCCGAATACCAGACGGAGATTCCCGATCACTGTTCGTTTCCGCTCGATCCCCACCCGAATCCTTACATATTCCACCCGAAGATATCCGATCACTCTTTACTTTTTGACTTGCCGTCGAGTAGCGATGACTACCCGTGCCTTTTTCCCCTGAATGCCTTCTGTCGGTTTTCGAGACATACTCGGAAGTTCTCGGAAGCGATGAGACAGACGTCATACGCGACATCCGCTGGTTGAATGGTATTGATGAGGTTCCACGAGAATGCCTAGTAAGTGACCCTGAGGTATTACAATGACATAGGCACGTGGCCCACATAGAATACACCCGACGGTTAGCGATGAATGCGAGAAATATGTAGAAACCTTGAAGTGAGTTGAGGATGATGAAAACATACCACAGAGCATTGATATTAGCAAAGCCGGCAATGAATCCAAAAGACCAAGTGAATCCCAAAAGTGTTGATATCTAAGATGTAATTATAGAGAGAAAAGACAAACATAGAAAGTAAAATCTATACACAAGAGCATTCACCTATACATGTAACATGAAGATATGTTCAGTATTATTTCATATTACATCTCCCATCGTAAGATTGTTGCATTAGGAGTGTACACAACCAGAAAAGCCATTTCCTGCCCTCTACTTCATTTTTCCTGATGACGTCATCTAATAGTTCATTTTACCCCCATCACCAGAACGAAAAAGTGAACGATTCGATGACGTCAGCGGGAAAAAGGTCGTCTTCACGTCACCGAGGGTGCCATAGTTTAACCAGAGACTCGAATGCAGGCAGTATATATTTTATTTATATCCGTCATCATGAACAAAAGCCTAATTCTACTCATCTATTTGATCATGTGCACTGAACCGTACATACACCAACAGTTTAGTAATGATGACATCATCATGCACTGGTACGGTGCATGTTTCCCAAATCAATAGATACGCGCAAATGAATGTCGTCAAAATGTAGTACGCGCTCAGACAGCTCTGGGCAGTTGCTTTTTTTTCTTCGCGTACGTTGCGAGCCGAAGGGGGTGGGGCAGGAAAAAGGAATAGTTCATTTTTTCCCGCTGACGTCATCGAATAGTTCACTTTTTCCCTCTGGTGATGGGAGAAAAAATGAACTATTCGATGACGTCAGCAGGAAAATGACGTAGACGTCAGGAAACGGCTTTTCTAGTAAAACTATTCATTTTCTTGTTTTGTACACTCCTATATGCAACAATCTTACGATGAGGGATATAAATTTGTATATGATATCCCTCATCGTAAGATGGAATGATTTTCTATAGCTCGGTCGCTTAGCTCCATCGCATAATTATGTTCAAAATCTAATTATTTCACGCCCCTAGCCCTAATGGCGTTTTTAAAGTGTTAACCATTAATTGAATCTATAGTTACTTTGCCCCCCCCCCCCCCCCGCAGAACCTTGTTAAACTTTGCGCCCCCTTATGGGATATACGTGCATAAAAAGCACTTTCAAAGTGTAGGACATTCCGTCGGCCTTATGCCAAAAGGGCCTTATCACTGTAAAAAAATCTATGGCCTTAAGGCCCTTTTGGCATAAGGCTGACGATTCGAAAGAAATCATAAATTTTCCTTGCAATTGCCTTACTTCATTCCTCAAGTATATTTCTTCTGGGTTTTCATTCATTTTGCGCCCCAAAATAGGAATGTTCAAAATTATCTAAAAAATCTATTGCGAGGTCGTTGTATTCCCACGAATTTCTTTTTTTTTTTTTTTTTTTTTGGAAGGGTAAAATTCATCAGAAATTTCAATTTTAGGGGTGAAAAGCAAAAAAAAAAAATCTGCCGCTCGGTCGCGTTGCTCCCTCACTTTATACAATAACTCATCAAATTTGGGCTAACAATCCCGGGTTATGTGCATCAAAACTCATTTTCACGTAGTCCCATTATTTCTAAATGAAAAGCGCTCATTAATCTGAATTTGGGCATAAGGGGCATATTTGATACTTTGACCCAGGCGCCAGAATACCTAGATTCGCCACTGCTCATTAATGAACTACTGAATGCTACCAACAAAATAGGGCCTGCCTCACCCATCTTTGGCTATACGCTAAGTTAGAGAACAAGATTCTGTAATTTATTTCTCTTTTTACTTTTCGTCTCATTGATTATTCAACTTCTTTCAACTAGAGGAAGAAAGAGTTTTCAGAGTAATTGATTTAAATTGGTACTTACTTATCTACAGTATATTCTGTGATGTTATTAAACGGATAAGTCACTGGATTTAGGATCACAAACTATAAGGAGTAAGAATTCCTGTCACAGCACTAACGTCCTTTGGCGAGGCTAATCTACGTCTTTCCACATTCGGGAGGGAGCGGGAGGGGTAATTGGTTACTGGTAGAAAAAATATAGTATAGGCTATCCAGTGCCTTGGTATACGTGAATTACTAACTTCATAATATATGGCGCAATAAGAGCATCTTATCTTATTATCTTATTCTCGATATGAAACTAAAAGTACGACACGTAGGGATTGTAAATCAGATAGTGCGATCGAACAAAAAGACTGTTGAATAAGGATAACAACTGAACTGGGGTTAGCAAGGTTATATATAGTTCAAATAAAAAGTAGCTTGTAAAATTGTCACATTATATTTACGTGTACTAGAATGTGATTGTCTTGAGAGAAATAATGGACTTACTTTAAGATAAACACGGAGTTCTATGGCTGTGTCCTTGATGCTTTGGCTTTCCATTAGCATGCTTCTTCTGACCTTAGACGCGTTCCTGATCCCTGCTACAGTATGAACAAACAGAATCGTATTTATGATCAGAAAAACTCCAAGAGGACACCCAAAGACAATCAGATTGGCCACCTGATTGACGATCCAACAAACGTCATCACTTCCATAGGAGAAATTTAGCTCATCGCCGACTGTAAAGTGAATGGCCAAGCAAGAACCCACAAGGATGGACGCAGTTAGTAGGGTAAAGAGCATATACGCCACCATGGCACGCTGGCTGTCAGTTGATACTGTAAAACTGTCCCGGGCGCCTAGAGTCCTATTGAGCTCAAAGGCCAGACAAGTTGTTATAGCAAACACGCTGGTCCATAGAAAGTGGGACAAAACAGAAAGAGTAGTGCAGAGTTCTGAAATGGATGTCCCGAGTCCGCTTATCATCTGGAGAAGCTGTGCCAGGAACAGTACCACGCATAATACCATAATGAGTTTATTGCTCACACAGCGACGCATATGAGGAAAGATACAGTAAGTAGCAAATGTGATAAGGAGTGAAACAAGAGAGAAACTGACTCCCACAAAGCTAAGAATAACCTGCGCTTCATCGTAAGCAAATATTCCTATGACAGTGGTTTGATTGAAAGTGGCGTTTCGTCCAAAGTTCTCGGGGGCACAGTACTGGACACTACCGTTGGCGGTTAGTGTGTAGTCATCGGGCCTCAGTATTTGTCCGGTCAATGTGTTGTTTAGGCTCGAATCGTCCAAAGGCGAAAACAGACTTGCTGGCTGAGTTATAAGGGAACATGTGAGTAATTCGATCTGGTCACACACATGGATGTTTAAAGTTTTGTTGTAATTACCTCCAGAAGCCATACTGTCTCTCTCATAAGAAGCTGTGAAGACAGTTTCGTATGAATGGTAAATGTCACTAGTCTTCTCATCCATTACAACTGTAAAGTTTTCCACACGCGAAACGTTCGCGTTTGTTAGAAGTTTGAGACCACCGGGACACTGGCTAAGACCTGAGACAGAAATACATTGTTGGGAAATGGTTAAAGACCAGATATGATACTCAGGGTCCACGAGAGGGGTTGTTGTATACTGGAGAAGTGTTCTGTCAGCAAGTTCTTCCAGCAGCGAAAATGTCACTGATTCTGATTCGACGACATAATCCATTTTGAAGGAATTATTGAGAAAAGATTGGCACTTGCTGTATCCATCATCGGACATCAAGAAGATCTCGTCATCAGCAACATTGTTTGATCCATCGAGAGGACGCAGGTTTCCTGATGGGAGATATAACGTGTTCTCGATAAACTGAGTTACGTTTCTGGAGAGCTCAGTTGGGTCACAGTTATTGATATCCATTGGTTGACCGAGACCAATCGTAGCTGAAAGTACCAATTTAAGATCAGTGTCATCTGCACCACAGGTAATATTTAGAGGAGGGGTTAGCCTATGACATACGTTGTCTCGAAGTTCGTATCCATTCGCACAGGATAGGGTCAGGCATTCTTGTAAGAACGGATCAAATACCTCCCAAGGCTGGCAGGAAATGTCCACTTCCTTGATGACACTCTCAGAGTGTACAACTTGGACGCTACTATCCTTCGAGAAGTCCATAATGATAGACAATGGTTGAAGAGCATGGACATCTGGGTTGATGATTCCTCGGTCTCCAGATGTCGGGGTCACCCTCCCCCACCTCCTTGGAGTCGGCTTTGTTGGCCTCTTGTCGCCAGAAGGTTTCGCAGTTGTTCCTGCAGAATCCAAACATATATTTCTAATATGTTCTCGGGACTCAGTCAGACTGACACCAGGAACTGTGTTGCATAATTTGCAGTATGGATTTCTAAATGTGATGCCGTTTTCATCTCTTACGAAGTCCTGGTAAGAGGTACATAATACGCTAACGTCTTGATCCGAACCTACAGGACAATCATCCACAATCTCTGATGCCAGACATTTCCTTGAACATGACGGGGATGAGTTTGAAGGAGGTTGAATGGATGAGGTACATTCGCCACTCGCCAACAACTCCGATAAAGAAGCATTTCCGGATAACACCATGTCTGTGAGGCTTTGGGAGCAAAGGAGCTCGAGATTCCAAGGGGTGACCTCATTCTGATTTAAACCGTTGCACAATGCGCAATAGACATTCTTGTAACTCAAAACCTCTTCATGACTGACTGGGACGATGGTAAAGTCAAGATCCGTCATTGGTTGATAGTCTTCGCACCTAGTCTTTACCAGATCGTTTTTCCAGTTCTTGGGACAAGAGGACACCATCCAGTAATTACCAGTTTCTTGGGGCAGGGTCACACATGTTACTTGAGACCTATCAAGTAATCTTGTTGCATCTTCGAAACTGTTATGGTTGTTTCCTGCAGAAGTCATAGGACCATCCAGAGTTGCCTGTTTGCAATGTGAAGTGTAGTCTATGCAGCAGTCCCCGAAGAATTCACAGCCATAATCACAACTGCACGCTGGGACAGGTACACCAAATGGGTTACCGCAACCAGATGAGTCACAGGTAGTACTGGTGCAAACCGGAAAAGTCCGGTTTTCAGTTGAAATCATGGTCGTCTGACCTATACAGAAGAAAAAAAAAACATGAGGAAACACATGTGTTAGACTGTTGTAACAAGAAAAAACATAGCTTTAGGCCAAGAGAATAATAAACCACCCCTGAATAAAGGGCTCTAAGACACATACTCCTGCTACACTTGCTTCGTGGTCAGTTTCTAACAGTCTCCCGAAATTCGTAACTGCAACATTGTACTTAACGCGATACCTAACTCTAAGCCTAAGCCTTACCTAAAACTCATTCGTAACCCTTGCCATAATCCTCCATCTTTGACGAAATAGGAGCACGTATCGGATCACTGGATAAACATATACCAAAAACAGGCCTGATAACATCCTCCAAATTTCCTACCTCTTCTTCATCATCAGCATCATCACTATCATCATCTTTTAGTTTATTTATTTATTTATTATTTTGTCTTCTTTATATTGTGCAGGGTTTGCCTGTTTAGATCAGCTATGCAAAGACCGCCGAGATGTATCATAATCCTTATTCAAAATCATTTTAGCATATTTTTTTCTACTGGAGTTTTTGTATCTTATCCCTATGGATTTTTGCACAGCTTCCCCAAGATGTACTACAATAATCAATATTTAAGGTAAAAAATCATAGCAAAATACAGATTTTTCAATACTCAACATTCTAGCCACATTCAACATAAAATATCATAAATTTTGAGTCTGTTATTTGTTTTAAAAAAGCAACCCCCCCCCCCCCCAAAAAAAAAAAAAAAAAAAAATGGCTACGCTACTGAAAACAAGTATTTCTACGAAAAATGTTTGTCGATTTCATAAATCTGCTTCGTTCCCCTGGAAGTTTTGAAAATTGTACAGCAACCAATGGTAAAGACTAGTCGGGTACCCCTCCCACCGGCCGGCCGCGGCCGTGACAATAAATCGCCGCACATGCATATGAAAGAAACTCACAATCAAATTTGCTATCTTATATCACCAAAACTTTTCAAATACTTTCATAACGCTTTTAATTATGTGCACAGTATATAGCAGCACCAAGACTTTACATATGGGAGGCGCAAACGATCGAAGGGGGAGGGGGGTAGAAAATAACGAACCCGGAGAAAACATTCATTTGAACTCCTCTCCCAAACTCAGGGGCAGAGGTATATATTCATATAAATTTTCTTTTTGATAAGCATAACTTAATTATTTTAATGTTTTTAACACTGTACGTATTATCAATGAAATATTGAAAATAGAACCATCATTACCAAGAACTCATTGTTTATTCGCCTTACCACATATTTTGAATACGTACCCAATCAATGTTGCAGTGTTGTTATAGTAGTATGATTTTTATAAAGTAAAATAGAGTTGCGTATTATATAACGTGATTAGAAAAATAGAAAACAAACAACGGAACGTAGAACTTGAATACTGTACTCACCGGCTACAGACGTGTGTGTCAGGTAATCCACAAATATCCAAAGAAAAACTAGAACTGCTTTCATGATGATGTGTTTCCAAGTACTTCAAAGCAGACATATGTCTAGTTTTGAAGACTCAAAGCTCTTAAGAAGTGAGCACAATTAGAAAGAGTTTGATTGAAGCCTTGTTAATCGGATGTGACGTATTTAAAAGGCAGAGTGCTATCTACGAACGTGGGTTGGTAGCGGACTAACACAGATACAGGAAATAGATCGAAGCGTCTGCTGATTTGTTGTTATAACCTTACAGACACCGGAACAAACAAGAACAAACTTTGCTTTCACTGTGCCATTAAGCAGAAAAGACGATTTCATGTTCATCTTTTTAACTTATAGCAGTCAAATGGACCAGACTAGCAATTTAATAACCTGCAGTATTATCATCTCAAAATATATCAAAGTGCAGAACTCTTGTCAAGTTCCACGAGGATCTATGTTAAAGGTCATAATTTATCTAGATGTATACCTTCTTACTTGAGAATGAAGTATTATCAACAGGATAAGTAGCTTCCTGTGATTCAAATTTGTCATCAAAAGCTCATTAATTCGGCTGCAGTTGGCATAAAAACATTATACATACACAATTTTATATACTTATCGTGTGTCATACATTCCATATAAAACATACATCATACATGTATAATGTATATATATATCTTATTAAACAATAAACATTATCATCCAGAGGTAGCACATTATAGCATATCCGGTAAAGTATCTATCCAGGAAGAAATAGTTGCAAAAGTAGGTTGTACATCCTTTGTAAAGGCAGTCAGATTTGTATCATGACAGAGACAGTTTAGCTCCACTGCCAATGAAACATAGGTTACTAAGTTGGACGAAAAATGATTGAAATAAATTACTGATTTTCATATAAATACTCTTTGCCTTCTCTCTTTTGGGTCAAATATTCACAGCAATCATGCCTCTCAAAATTGTAATTACCCCCCCCCCCCCCCCCCCCACCACCACCACCACAAATCTCAGAACGTCCAAGACATAAGCAATTTTTTAATTCGAATTTTGATTTACGAGGGCGGAGTTGACTTCACTGTCCAGGATTTGAGGAAATTTCCCCTTTTCTCATTTCAGCTTATACATTAATCCTTAGTCATAATTTGACATGTATTTTCTCCTGCTGACAGTTTCGTGAGCTTTCAATTTACTTTGGGTCGAAGGGCGTGTCGAGATGCTTTCGATTTCATTATGGGCAATTTAAAACGACACATAAATAGAATAGAAATAAATAGAATAGAATAGAAACTAAAGATAACCATAACCACCGAGGTAAATTTGTCTCACTTACGTCGTGCAGCCAAAGCCCATCTTTTTTTAGTTCATATTTAATTGTAATTGGTCATTGCATCATAGATATACTACCTACCATTTGATATCCATGGTCATTATCCTTAAATAGTCAAAGACAAACTATACAGGGAGAGGTCAAAGTTGTGAGGAATTCACCTCCTGTTAATATATTTCTGGATACGCCACTTGTGAGGCTTAACAATCTTCCACAAAGCCTAACAATATCAATGGAAACGTTACATCTACAGTAGATCGAATGTATACACTGATTGAACTTGCTCTATAATGGTCTATTGCTACAGTTGTGTGCAGGCCCCCGTAACACACAAACGCAATCAAATGCAAATTCAAAATAACGATTCTGATTCATTAATAGTCAGCCATTTGAACGATTTTGCATGCACCGATGATCTTGATTGGCTAAATAATATTGTCATTTTGAAATTGATTGCAAACCTTTGTGTTACGGGGCCCACGTCTGTGACTGGCTCAAAACTTTCTCAATCTCGATCACGTTTTCTTTTCTTTTTTCCTCTTTCCATTTCACCTCATTTTTTGATGTATAAACACCGAACACGATAAAAACTACTTTCGAAAAATAAACTCAAGGGCAATTTCAAAAGCCTATTGTACCGCCCATAGAATTAAGGTTCGGATTAGTTAATACGAGATTGTACTGTTCGCACATTACTAATGGTGATAGACAGGGTTATTGAAATTGCCTTCAGTTTATTTATCAAAAGTAGTTTATATCGTGTTAATTCCGAAACAAAAACCCAAAATGGTCACGTGTAGTATTCAGTCATCAGTTCCATTCCATTGTCATATCTTTCAATTTCTTTACTTTTCTTTTACTTTTCCTAAATTCATCTAAACGCCCAACAAGCGGTTTCTTTTGACTAGAGAATATATAAAATTATCAACAGCCTTTTCAGTATAAGGTAAGGCTTCCGTAATTACGATGTTACCGAAGGCCTTCATTAGGAACAGTCTATTGCGCTTTGAAATGTTAAGATTAAGCACGGTGCATAATTGCATACTATGCAAAGTATATTCATAGAACCATTCTGAAAATGTGTCCATTGCGTTCACTGATAGGCCTACATGTATAGGAAACTTTGATACAGCATTGTGAACTGAACTCTAAAAACAAGAGCCCCTTTACTTCATTTTGCACTAATTCTAGTTCGCATTATTTTCTTTACTAAATTTCATGTCAGCTGCGTTCAGTTGTGACGTAATAAAAGACTCAGCGGTGGGCACGCGTCATGATTCGCATAGTTACCTCAGTTACAAAAGTTATCACTAGATAATCTTTATCAAAACTGATATCTACACATATTACTATCCTATATAATTTGTTGCATCTCTTCGGAATATTTTCTCTGAGAATTTGCACTATTCATAATGAGTGACGAACGTAAGTTATTCCGATTTACCATGCGAATATACTTAAACTATGTCAGTGAAAAAGGGCCATTAAACAGTCATTGTGTATAATAATCATGGAGGCTCGTTTGTTTTCTTTATTCAGTCAGTTATCCTACTCATCAGTCAAGCATTCTAAATATCTAATGAGCACTATCATATAAAACTGTGGAGAAAACAGCTTATTTTGCACAGGATCTTTAATCACTATTGCATTAAACAAATTTAATCAAACAAATGAGTAAAATAAACGTAAAGGACTAATTTAAAAGGGTAATAGATATCCTATAATTTTGTATCCAACATTGTGTTACATGTTGTATATGAGTCCTGGTTAAATCAATACAGGCGTTGAAAGTAAAAAATATCCATGTTTCGGTAAAATATCGAAACAAGCGAAAATCATTTGAACAACAAGAATGTAAAAGGGACATCAATCCAAGCATCATTAAAGTAGATATTCAAAGAAAATCACAAATATGGCAAATAATGTATCACTAGAAACTGGGAAGCTTACAGATGGCAATCGTATAAGTTTTATGTCAACTGCGTATCTGATTATAAAAACAACACAAATAAAAGCTCTTGTCAGCATCTGGAATATCCGATGATTCGCCAGAAATATAGCGATGTTTTGATGTCGTCACACTCGGGATCTATCCTGCTTAAGCAGACGACGTCCTATAATGAATGAACGTAATTGCAATGCAATTATTTATCAAATTATAAAGAGTTTGATGTATTTAAACATGACCTTATTTCACAACATTATAAAGGGAAAGTGAAACGGATTCTAATAGCTAAAACCGTTTGATTGTAAATACACAGGAGAAGGGTCAATGATCAATGAAATAAACCCCACTTTCAAATTGAAAAGCCCTCCGAATAATAGCAGGATGGTATTCGTTCCCTCTTGAAACGCCGAACATGCCCCGGTGCAAGCAGCTGAAAATACAATGGCGTCTTATTTTGTTTACAAGTGACTGATTCCTTTATTTTTTTAACGCTGCATTTTCATCAAAATAATACCATACACGAAGTTAAGAGTGAGGCAACAGGCTAACATTAAGACTGACGCTAGTGAATTAGGAAGAGAAATAAGTGAAGAGGAGATGACAAAATAGGCTCTGAAAAATGTGTAAGATGTTATGGGACATCGTCTGCTTAGACAGGACTGGTCCATGGTGTGTCGTCACATATCTCAGCAGCGTTCGAGGAGCTCTTCAGCTGCTATATCGGGGGCTGTATTTTACCGTTTTATAATTGATAATAATCATTACTTCAAATGTTTCCAAGCGTTGAATTTGGATAACCTTGTTTAATTTATGCCATCTATGCAATAATAAGTATTAAGCCAATATTTAAAATCATCAGAGTTCTACTTTAACTTCTTTTCGTTTCAGACAATCCCCCCCCCTCACTTTTTTTTTTTTTTTTTTTACTTATCTCCGTCTTTTCGTTTGTTGTTTTTTTAGCAAGTCGAGTTGTACCTACTTTTGAGCATGACCTGGCAGATTCGATTGCCTTTGAAACCTACGTTTACTTTAACGACATTTGCGTGGAACAAATCGATGAGTTCATTCACCTTCTGAAAAACAATGCTGCATTAGAGGGAGAGAAGGATCTAGAGGGAGTCGACGAGGAGGTGTTAGCCAAGGAGAAGGAGGAGGAGGTCGTCGAGGATGAAGAGGTAATCAAGGAAGAGGAGGCAGCTGAGAAGGTGGTCGAGGAGGCAGAGGAAGTAGTTAAGGAGGATCAGGAGGAGGAGGTAGGCGATGAGGAGGTAGCCGAGGAGGGGGAAGAGTTAGCCGTAGAGGAGGAGGAGGAGGTAGTCGAGGAGGAGGAGGTGGTAGCCGAGGACGTGAAGGAGGCGGTAGTTGAGGAGGGGGACGAGGTAGTCGAAAAGAAGGGGGTAGACGAGGAGGAAGAGGAAGCCGAGGAGGAGGAGGTAGTCGAGGAGGAGCAGGAGGAGGTGGTAGTCAAGGAGGAGGAGGCAGTCAAGGAAGAAGTTCCCAGGGAGGTGGAGGTAGTCGAGGAGGCGGAGGAGGATGCCGAGGAGGACGGGGTAGTCGAAGAGGAGCACGTAGCCGAGGAGGTGAAGGTAGTTGGGGAGGAGGAGGTAGTCGAGGAGGAGGTAGCTGAGGAGGAGATAGCCGATCAGGAAGAGGTAGTCGAAAAGGAGGTAGCCGAGGAGGTGGGGGTAGTCGAGGAGGCAGAGGAGGATGGTGAGGAGGGGATAGTAGAGGAGCACGTAGCCGAGGAGGTGAAGGTAGTCGAGGAGGCGGACGAGGTAGCCAACGACGAAGAGGAGGAAGATGATAAAACAAGCAAGATTGAAATTGTAAATGACGCGGACGAGGAGGACATTAATGAACAAAGGGAGAAATGGTGGAGAAGACTTCTGTGTTTTGGTAGGATAAAGTTCACCAGGCGTTCTTAGGCCGGCCAGGAGGTGGGAGGGTGGGTAAGACCACAATAGTATGGGGAATATCGGAACAATCAGGAAACAGCAGAGGATATATTTATGACTTTCTGGAGGACCGGATATGCCTAAATGTAGCGAAGAAATCCTGCCAAAAGTATCACAACTATCTTCATTTTACTATCGTATAGACAAAATGGAGTGAAATTGAGAGACAGGGGAAACCCTGAATTAGAAAACAAGAACGAAATGAAGATGGGGCTGCATAAAGCAGGGTAAGGTTATTACAGTTCGGACATTTCAGGTGATAAGATAAATAATAAAATGGCCATCTTACGAGAATAAGACGACCTTTTTGAGCTACTAGAGGAATTAATATCAACAATGGCAGCTCGTTTCCACATGTCATATCAATATTTAAGGTGACCAAGAAATATTCATCGTTTTGAAATATAAAATGTATGGAATATATTCATATATATTATATGTAGGAATTTCTTGAACATGCCTTTTAGTTAACATGGTTAAGGAGAAACAAAAGCATAAATCCAGTAAGTAGAGAGAGAAAGGGAAATAAAGGGAGAGAGAGAGAGAGAGAAATAGAAAGAAAATGAGAGAAAGGAAAAGAAAAGAGAGAGATCGAGCGAGAGAGGGGAGGGAAGAGAGGGGTTAGAAATAGAGAGATGGAGGAATACAGAACTAAGGCAAAGACGAGAGATAAAGATTGGGAAGAACGTGGGAGAAAGAGACCGGCAGAAAGAGAGAGGGAGAGAATGAGAGATATGGAGGAGTGTGGTAAAAGACAGAAATGAGGCCAAAACATCGAGGTAGAGATCGATGGGCCAAACCGGAAGATGAAAAAGAGCTGGGGAAGAACGTTGGAGACAGATTGACCAAGAGAGGGAGACAGGCACATGTAGAAAGAAAGAAAGATTGGCAGACAGAAACGAGACAGAGTGAGAAAGAGTAGAGAATGGAAGAGAGAAAGCAGGCGAGGATATTTATAGGTAACTCATAGGTAAATAGGTACATGTTATAAATGGTAAATATAGTAAATGACACAGCACTTCAGCACAGGGGGGGGGCGTTGAAGGGGAGATTGCCCCCTTGCAATTTCCCCATCCCTTAAATCACATTCTTTTTCTGTCAGAAATTTTTGCCCCCCCCCCCCCACAATATGAAAACCCGTTATTTATTTATTCATTCAGTGGATTGTCGGCACTTTGGGTTTTTTTTTAAGAGACCCGTCTTAAAATTTATTCTGGCGCAGCACTTGCTTTAAAATACACACATGCTCATTTCTAAACTTCTGTCCCCCCCCCCCCTTCTCTCTCTCTCATATCGTCGTCGTTTTTACAAACTGACGAATCCGCGCAACTGCGCTTTGGAGAAAACGATTTTACGAACCGTTGAATCGTGTTTGAATGGCCAGTGCTTCCTTATTCTGTATCAATATACATCATATACCGTGTACACCATTTCAAAATTAAAGTTCTGTTGATGTAAATATCGATACATAAAATTATGCAGCGAAAGCAAAAAAAGAACACCTAAATTATCTATAAAGTCGTTTCCCGCCAATTCACGTTTCTACCCACCGCGCACAGATTCGTCAGTTCATAAAAACGATAATGTAATCTCTTATTTGAGAGTACCCTGATTACAGCTCATTTTTAACTCTAGTAATGAAATTCCAATGCATACAGTTGGGTTGTTTATTTTTGACCAGCAAAATACATGTATAATCAAACAATAATTGCTAGAAAAAAAATTCACTGAAAAATGGAAGTCAGACCTTCACATGCAAGACTGCATGTTATGTACATGGGTTAAATTTTTAGCTCAATTTTCTTTACTCATTTCTTTGTTGCTATACCAAATCTTCCACAATCTTTGGGCAAATATTGGAATGTAGTCTTGAGCATTTAGTGTCCATTTTATTTTACATGTATGTTCTAAGAACTTACTTTCCGTCATTACCAAAATTCAAGAATCCTTTAAACTCACAAGCCCTTTATCCATTCCAACATACTGTATATACATGTACACACATCCTCATAAATATTCCCACTTAAGCTGGTTCCTAACCTAGGGTGATGTACATTGTAATTTCTGTTGTAACCAGTACTTTTACATCTCACTAACCCCCCCCCCCCCCCCCCACAATGAATGTAAATAATAAACAAGGAAAATATAGACACCAACATGGTGAAATTACATGAAGAATATGTAAAAAAAAAAAATTGAACATTGTTGAATAATACTAGAGCTAAAAAAAAAAATCAAATTGCATCAAACTGCAGTCAAAACAGTGTAAATGGTAAAGCTTACAGAAATTTCTCGGTGAAAGTAGTTTCATGTCACAAATTCAGGGAAACATTTTTATCAAGCATTTTGTCAGTTATAAGCTACTGAAATCCTTGAATCTGATTGGCTGAGAGCAAATTTGTCAGTAAAAATCACTGACAAAACGTTTGAACACTCCCTAAGTGACGTTCAATATGGTTTCATAGAAATTTTGACTGATTTTCACTTGACACAACCATAAACTTTTATCTGTATTAGCAGGGCTCCTCACTTACATGTACTTGCTCGGGGTCAGGATTTGAATGCATGGTTCCTTGGCTGAACTTCAAAATTTAGGGGGTCTGGGGTTACAATTTGGGGCCCATGTGCTCCAGACCACAATGAGTGTCAAACCCTGGTATCAAACTAATTTCAGAACACAACAACATCAGGGGAGCGTTTCATCAAGCGTTTTGTCAGTGATTTTTACTGACAAATTTGCTCTCAGCCAATCAGATGCAAGTATTTCAGTAGCTTATAACAGTTGTCGGTAAAAAATCACTGACAAAGTGCTTGATGAAACGCTCCCCTGCTGTCAATCACATCCGTCACTCTAACATATTTAGGCAACAGCATCGCCAATTGAGAATTACTGATTATAAATACAGTACTACATAAAACTGGAGTAGTGTAAACCTTGTGAGGTTTAGTATGTTCACTGTTCATCATCGTAACAGTACAGTGGAACCTTGTTATAAAGAACACTGTTATAACAAACGCTCCATATAACAAGGTAATTTGGCCAGTCCCACTTATTGTAGCTCAGATATAACAAGGTTGAGAACTTGCGATATAAAGAGGTAATTTCCTTGGTCCCACGGGGTTAGTTATAACAAGTTTCCACTGTATTACTAAACTTGAGGATTGTCGAACAAGTTCATCAGACTACTGAATTCTCAAATTCCCATAGGGTTTATAAAAGGACCACCCGGTTCCCATATGCAATGGGCTAAATTATTAAGAATACATTCTATGACACATCCAAAAGGTACTTTACCTGTGCTGCTTCTATTTTCTATGCTTCTGATATCTTCCTGAGATGAAGGCCCCGTTCCATAAAACTTGATATCAATAACAAGCTACAATAATTGCTGTAAGCTACTAAAATCCTTGAATCTGATTGGCTGAGAATGAATTTGTCATAGAAATGAGGCAGTTGTTATTGATAAGTTTTATGAAAAGGGGCCCTGATTTCTATGGTTCGGATATCTTCCTGAGATCCTTAATGAACTTTAGAATATTCCCAATCATTTACACACAAGGTTTATAATTCTAACTTTTTGAGAAATAATGTAGCAATGGAGGAACAGACAGCATACAGCCAATATCTTGAAATTAATGAGAGTGCATCCAGGTTTACTTCTGAATAGCCTCTGCTCAACATATCATTTGATGACTTGTTATGAATCACTAGCTGGGTGTTCCATCGTTGCTCAGGCGACGATTGCTCCAGTTCTTATTTCCTCAAAGATATAGGGTCAATGCAGGGTTGCACTGGAGTTTTAGGTTAGGTTTAGGTTTAGGTTGAAAAAGAGAATTTGGATGTTACATGTACATATTGACCACTGAGCCAGTGTTGCGGATGCATGGGAACGAGCTCAGGTCAGGCATAACCTCCTTCAGATGTCCCTAGGCTGTTTGTGAGATTTGTACAAGCAGGAGTACATGTAGGAATCCTAAGCATTGTTTGATGCAAGAGCGATGCAGCAATTCCCATCGCAACAAACTCTACACTGTCTTAAGTTGTAACTGCAGACCTTGCATAATGGCTTTGAGTGTTTGCCGAGTCTCTTTATGCATCTTTTGTTCCAGTAGAATACTCTTCATCAGTTTATCATTCTTTTTGTTTGCTCTGAAAACCCTCATCCTAAGCATCCTCCGATCTTTTATCAGTTTCTCCACCATTTTTGCATCTTTTTTTGCTTGCGCCTTTAACTCCTTTAACTCATTGGTGCTACATGCGTTAGAGTACATGTAGCTGTGATCACTGTGCTGGTGAGCCTCATGATGGGGTATGCTGGTAAAAGAAAAAAGAATAAGAAGCTTTAACATAAAAGGAAAGCGGAAAGGGCAATCAAACCTTGGTAATTAGACGATTTGTGTGACAGCAGCAAAATAAGAAAAACAGGATGGTGGAAGTCTGACAGAAATTGGACAAGGAATAAGAAAGTTATGGATGTTTGAAAAAGAGATCATTACATCTATAAGCAAATCTCAAACTGGCAAATTGGTGACTCTATTGCGACATACTGACGTTCAACTCTTCTGTTTGTTGTACACTACCGTAAATACACGGTTTTCTATTAAGCGCCTTTTCCCCTGGTGCAGTGCTAAAAATATATTGTAGATAGCATACTATTATAATGTCATTTTATTTTCGTGAATGATCAATGAATTTGAAATTGAAATGAATTGAATTGATTTAGGTCCTCATAAAACAAAGAAGATCTTACTGAGAACTTTATACATCTTGAAAATTTACATTTTAGTCATACAGTGTATTGTGTTTTAGGGCAAATGGGGAAGTCGTCCGCCACATCACAGGGACATTACAGATTTGGCCAATTTGAAATTCCGAATGTATAGTAATCGCAAGTTTCCTACATTCATCGATTTTTTTATTGCTTGTCCAATTTTGTTCAAACTTTCACCAATCTGCTTCACTTGCCATTAAAGGAGAATTAACCCCTGAGTACAAATTTACTTATATTGAAAGGTGTAGTATATTCCTACTTATTGGCCTAAATCATTTTCCAATAAGATATCAGAAAAGGGTATAATAAAGATATTCCAACACCCGGTATCGTCTACTACTCATTTGCATGGGGGCTGCCATTTTCTTGCTGATTTGGATTTGTACATGAACCATTGAGAAATGTTCCGGTCAGGAAGATATTTTGAATCCAAGACCTAAATTGATTTTCTTCATTACCTAAAATCCCATATGTGACGAAAAATATAAAGTGGGTGTTTACATGATTTATAAAAATTAAATCTTTATAATGATACTTTTAAATTGTCTGGTTTTGCTTAACAAAAATCTATTTTCTTGGGTTTGCCAAACAGAGCAGAGCATAATATATGCAGCATGCATTCTGACTTTTCAAGTCCCATTATCCGAAAGCAGGTGAATGCATAGTTTGCCGCTATAGATGCTCAGGGAAGAAGCATCCATAAAATTTGAATTAATTTGCTCCGTCCATTGCGTCACAGTATCTAGAAAATAGATTTATATTAAGCGAATATCGATTTTCAACAGAAATATATAAGGAAATCTTCAGTTTAAAAATAAATTGACATATCTATTCTATATTTTACTGGCATGTGAGTGAGGTAAAAAAAAAAAAGAGGAAAGTAAACAATGCGAGCGAGCGAAGCGACCGGTCAAAGCGACCGAGCAGATACATGTAGGGTATAGGGCGATGGGCACGCCCCTCCCTCGGTAGGGAGCTCTTGCATTTTAAAATTGGAAATTATGCAATCTGGTGCATACCAAGACAGAGAGGAAATTCATGCAGGCATAGGAAATAGGATAAACGGTTTCTGGGTAGGTGTGTTATGATAGACCACAAATAGTAATTGAGACACTAACAAATATGCACCCTAGGATACACAGAAATTACTTATTTACAAGTGTTATTCACGTTCACAATTCTAGATTACATGTAATTCAAAATTCATTGTTTATTTTGATACTCACAGACTACACACTTTTTCTCTTTCCTAGTCTTTCCAACTTTAACACCTTCTTCTTGTGGCTCCGTTTCATTTTTTTTGTGAAGTTATAACATGAGTAAAAAAAGTTACAAACAAGTTCCGAAATGGGGCACAACTGTGTTTGAAAAGCAGAAAAAATATATCCAAACGAAGTCCCACTTGCACTCGAAAACGAAGTCCAGCAGCGGATCCATGCAACGCAATACTGAATAAACGCACGAATCCCCACATGCGTAGCTAACTCGGCGATCTACCGGCCGCCCGGCCAGAGTTTCCCCGCGCGAAGCGATCACTCGCCCGGTGCAGTCATAGAATGCACGCACGATAGCCACCGCCCGCGCGGTGTATGCTGGGTGATTTTGATAGTCTCTATTACCAGGCGTTTTATACAAATTGCTCACGTAGCATGATACGAGAATCTATGGTTTTTCATTGCCTCCGAAAGTTACAAAAGCGCGGAAAGAGAATAAAAACGCGAGAAAATGATTTTAAAAACGCGGAAATTCGCGTAAACGCGGAAGTCTCACATGCCTGATTTTAAATCTCAAATGGGTTTTTAATTTTGAAAAAGGCAATTGGGCATTTGGATTAAGAAAATCTTCTTGTACACATAAAAAAAATGGCAGCCCCCATGTATTGCTAGCAGACGATACATATTGCTAGCAGATGATAAATTTTGCTCAGAAAATCTTGATTCGTATCGATCTCGTATATTTTGACGCGAAGCCATATAGTCTAAGAAGTAGGAATAAATAACACCTTTGAACACGATCGTCTTTATTGTTTGAGGTTAATTCTCCTTTAAGGTTGGATTTCCCTTTATAACTGAGGGCCAAAAATGGTACATAGTGACCATTCTGGCAATGCCACATGAGGGAAAAATTTAAAAATCAGTAATTTGTCTTTGGGTAAATATTTTTCCCAAATAGAGTCTCTCATAGCAGTGTATATATTTATACTCGAGATTTAGCAGAGTGATTTATCCCAGCTTCTTTAGACAAGCAAAAAGATTGCACTTTAACTTAGAAACTAGGTATATCAACTTCTTTTACTTTTTATACCATATCAGACATACATGTAATTTTATGTTAATTATTTCAAAGTTCAAAAGAAATTTATCTCTTGCACTTGCTTTAACATTAATTGCATATATAAAATAAAAATTATTTTGGGCTTCAAAAGTAACTGTAATCATACATGTACATGAAGATTTTGTCTGCAGAATTCAAATCGTCACTTTATGTACATGTACCTAGAACTGTGTGGCCAAGTTTTTTACCCTGAAACTGCAAATCATCTACCTTAAAAAAGTTATAGTAAAGTGTATTAGGAATTTGGCTTTGGCATTTCTTTTTTCACAAAGACTTTTCACTGCACTCTGAGTACTCGAGATCAGAAGCACAATCTGCACTTGAAAAATCATCTATAATTTCAAGAAAGCTAAAGTTGACCTTTTGCTGCATTTTCTTATAATACGCTGAACTCATGTGCTGGTATAACAAGGGAAAGAAGTAGATAGATTTCTGAAGTACTGCTGATGAACTAGTAGCCCTTTAATGAGAAGTATGTAAGTTCTAAAAAAATAGAATACATACGTTTCTGAAGGAGTTAATTCCACTTTGACGTCAAAGGTACTTGAACCACTTCCAACATTCACGGCAGAGGTGCTGGTCCGGGGATGAACTGTCGCTTTTGGAATAACTTGATTAGTATCCACTCCCTTCTTTTGCGGGATGCTCTTCTGCGGAGAGCCTGGCTTTGACCCAGACACTGACTTCTTTTTCGCTTTCTTGTCAGGTGAAACCTTGGACTTTTTAGGACTTTTTTCGTGGTCGCTGGCAGGTCGACTACTCTTGGCGGGAAGTTTCCTTTTGCGCGATTTTGAAGATTCCTTCTCCACAAGTTTGCCTCGGCTCCTTGTCTCCATTCTCCTTGGTGCTGTCACCTTATATTTACTTGGAGGGGGTTGTGGAGGGGGTTGTGCAGTGGCCTTTTTGGTGGCTTTGGTGGCTTTGGTTCCTACTGCCTTCTTTCTACCTGAAGAAGAAGTTTTCGCCTGCAGGAGGCTAATGAGAACAGTACCAGGTACTGTTTCAACAGTCTGAAGCAAAGGTGGAACTTTCCCAGATCCTACGGTTGCAGCTAGCCTCACAGAGGGTGTTTGGGAACCACTGGCCGGGTTTACCATGACAGTCACTGGATTTCCCTTGTCAGATGAAGGTTGGCCTGCTTTAGCTGCCATTTTTATTTAAGTTGCCTTCCTTTAGACTTAAGGAATAACTGAAGTCATCTGCACAAGTTCCAAAAGGAGCATCAATCTATGCTCCAAGGCCAAATTTTCTGCAATAAAATGATAAAATCTGTGTTTATTGATTGATGCTTTTGCTTCAAAATGTCTTCATATCTTTCCTGCAATTTTTATTTTTAATTTTTTTTTAACTTTCAGGGTAGGGAATATCATCGTACCCTAGGCTCAAGGAAAATGAAAAAGAAACTTTTCTTGATGCATACATACACCTTGTAAGCATTTTTTCACTTATCCCAAAAAAGTCCCTTGTTATTTCTGAAAAGTGCCACTTTCTCCCTGGTCCTTTTTTTTTCAACTAAGAGTGGCCCTTTTCCTTTCTAATATGTGTCATTTCCCCTTCTGATAACAGTGCCCCTCTCTTCCAATAGCACGGCTTTTGAAATACCATCATTGCTTCTTTTCAGAGCTGATAATTTCCCCCAAATTCTCTAAATTAAAGGCATTGGCTAGCATTCTTAGGAATTTAAAAATATCTCATTCTGTTACTTGAAATTTGTATAAAATGTGAGTTATAGTTTTAAAATATGGCTATGAGAGTCTCAAGTCATAATACCTTTGGGAAGTATTTTAAAACAGTGAAAGTCTAAGTCAATGCTTGGAAAGAAAATCTATCATTTTAACGGTCGGTTCTTGGAGTTTGAATTTATATTGAATAGCGATTTATGCAATTTTCCTAGCGTGCGAATAATACATGTTGAATGCGAGTAGATTGACAGTCTCGTCATGTTCTCCAAAAAAAAATGCACACGATCTCAACGCATAGGGAGCCAGACAACTTATTTTTTGAACTCGAGAGTAACGGTCTCTTAGTAAAACGTCTCGAAGACGCGAAATTATAAAATTGCGGTTTGCGTTGTACTTACAGCTTTTCATTCCAAATAATGGTTGTTTTCAGGGTTTTTGAGTACTAAAACATGTACATACTCATACACTTGTTTCATCTTGGTTTGAGAATTTTTTATATCAGCTGCTCACAAAGTTAGCCAATGCCTTTAAAGTCACTTTGATAAGTGCCATTTTTACTTCTGGCAAGTGCCCCCCCTTTTTTTTTAAAGTAATAAGTGCCGTTTCTGATACATGCCCCCTTTTTTTGTTTTCTTCTGATAAGTGCCCCTATTGCTCTCTAATAAATGCCCTTTTCCCCAACTTTTCAAATCTGATGTGTCACATTTTAGTTCTGATATTAAGTGCCCTTTCCATTTCTTATGAAGTGCCCCTTTTCACAGCTGATAATGCCCCCTACATTTCACTCTTAATCTTACAAGCATCTAACTTCAATGAATCGGTGCCGGGTACTCATATTACAACCACTACAATGTAAGCACATCATCTTATGTGTCTGTGTGTGTGTGTGTGTATGATTACTAGATCCTATAATCTTTTGTTTTGATATTCTTGTCTTTTGTAACTTTCAAAAAATGAATTAAACATTAAAAAATATATTTATAAAGAAAATAGCCATGATTGTGGTACATGTAGATGCCTGTCCTATGTTAATAAACCCCCTAGCCCCCTTCTTTCTCTCTTTTCTTTTGCTTTACCATGTTTACACAAAATTTAAAGCCCTTCCCTTTTCTGAATTCATAGACATCCCAAGTTTCCTTGTTACAGTATTTCATCCCCCTGCCCTGGGTCATTTTCCCCAAATAATTTCTACACATTCAATGCATCAGTTTACAAAGCAAAGAGATTCGATTATACTAGAAGGAGGGCTAGTCGCAGTCGAGTAGGTATCGAGTGAGCTTAAACACTTTCCCTATGGAAATACGGGTGAGGTGCCTCACCCCGACCCGAAATTTAAAATATGAAGTCGTAAATGAAAAAGAAATACACAGAATGTAATGATTATCATATATACTTAATATAATGCACCTACGTGAGTTTTGAAATTATCCAAGATTTATATGAAATTAACCTCAATTTGCCATGTTGTCAACGGGGTTTCGCAAGTGAATCGAGGCGAACGGAAAACTATATAGCGAACGCACGCACGCGTACGCATACGTAGGTCCCAGTTTCAGCAGCGCAGCTCTGCACTCAAATGCAAAGTTGATAACTTTGTTTCACCATATTTCGATAAAGATATTACAAATACCATGTAAGATAATCTCACAAACCTTACTTAAACTGCAATAAAATTTCATAAACTTTCGTAAAGGGGGATGAATTTTACGCTTTGAATATTTTACGATGAAAAAAAAACTAGAATATTATATCGAGAACGGTCACGAACAATCTTTTCTCCCATGTTGAAGCGCTACTGCGCATGCGCAATGGTGATTGTCACCAGATTGACACTCCGATTTTCGAGAGACCAGCACTGAGAAAAGATCGTTTGTGACATTCTATCACATTTTTTTATGCCAAAGAAATATAGAAAACGTACAAATTATCACGGCTTGTCTCGAATGGGTGGGGTGCGGGAGCGGGATGGGAGCGGGATGGGAGCGGGAACGGGCACACCCTTTCGAGACAAGCCCCCCCGGTTATCTCGAATGGACGCGTTCCCAGCGAGAAGTTCAATGAACGCGCCACTTCGAGACAACCGGGGGGGGCTTTCCTCGAATGAGTGTGTTGAGTAGACTTTTGTAATCTATAGACGTTTTAGAATTTTTTTGGAAAAATGTACTCTTGCTGGTTTTTTCGTTTTTCTTTTGTCTAAGATGCAGAAAATATAACCGGCAGTGGCGGCACCAGGATTTTTAAAGTGGGGTGGGGGGGGGGGCAAATGGGGGGCAAAAGAAATTGTTGGGGGCAAGGGCGGACAACATAGATTGCCCCCCCCCCCCCATGCCCCCCGGTGCCGTCACTGATAACCGGGGGTTGTCAAATGAATGTATGAGGTTGCATGAATTCATAATGGAATGTTCATTTAAAATTCAAAGGTCTGGTCGGGCAGACAGTCCAGAATAGAATGTTAATTCACTGCGGCGTATTTTTTTACGGGGGGGGGGGGGGAGGCACAAGATGGCCATGCCCCACCCCTTATTGGTGGGTGAGTAAGAAAATAATCATATGAATGAGGAAGATGAAAAAATATTCCCGGGAAAATGTAAATAGGGGTCAATTTTCGCAGACTCTGGTGGTTTCCTCCCCGGGGATAGGTGGGGGGGGGGGGGGGGTTAATTTCCTAAATTGCCTGGATAGGGGGTCCAATATCTCAGAAAATTTCCCGGGATAGGGGGTAAAACAAATTCCAACTTCTCCGGAATAGGGGGTCACTTTTGAAAAGGAGTTACGAGCATAGGCCTACCCCTGGTATGGGGAGTTGGGGGCCGGGTACAAACGACCTTTTGATATGAGTTTTGACTTTTGATAGTGGGTATTGATAGAATGATAGTGGCATTAAAAGGTGTTTCTAACTTTGGAAAGATGATAAACACACCTTGGCTTATGTCAGCACATGTCTGTAACACAATTTCACAATATTTAACAGGTCACGCCAAAAAAATAAAAATAAATTAACAATCCTAGCTACGCCACTTGCCCTTTCTTCCCCGTGTGTTTTAATGCATAATTATTCAATTCTCCGATTTATTTTGCACAAATAATGATTTCCTTGTCAAAAGCATTTTTAGATACCGTTTTTTTTATATTTTCTACATCTTAGACAAAAGAAAAACGAAAAAACCAGCAAGAGTACATTTTTCAAAAAAAATTCTAAAACGTCTGTTACAAAAGTCTACTCAACACACTCATTCGAGGAAAGCCCCCCCGGTTGTCTCGAAGTGGCGCGTTCATTGAGCTTCTCGCTGGGAACGCGTCCATTCGAGATAACCGGGGGGGCTTGTCTCGAAAGGGTGTGCCCGTTCCCGCTCCCATCCCGCTCCCATCCCGCTCCCGCACCCCACCCATTCGAGACAAGCCAATTATCACTCCAATCATGCCAATTGCAAGTTTTTAAAAATTTTATGTTCATGTATCATGTAGAGTTGGTAATTTTATGTGATGTATTGTAAATAGACCGAAGTCTGCCACAGCCACTCCTGTTGGGGTCCATCGGCATCGCTATGTGTTTCCCTGTGGTCATAAATTAATGGTGCTAAATTATCATGTATTCGGCTTCTCACAGAGGAGCTACACACTCATGCATTACGTTTGTTTTGGCCAAAGTTCAATGAAATTATCACAAATACTATCATGATTTAGGAGAGGGATTCTGTGAAGCCAGACATAGTCTCAGCGGAGCATATCCCCAAACGTTATTTATATAGCCTAGATTATAGGATAGGCCCTAGACTGATTTTTCGGTCTAGTACTTTAGTCCAACGAACGCTTTCGTCCGATGCACAAACTTTGTTTGTGTCTGTGTGTACAAGTGAATAGGGCTAGTATTAGTTTAGACAGAAATAACCGTCTGTTATGGGGAAATCTTTAATATTTCTGACATTTCTCAACCTTCCCCATAGACAGACGGTACGACCGTGTATCACCAACAAGGTGGACGATCAGCCGACCTGAGCCTTAGGTCGCGTTGCCGTTACGTATATACTGCACGAGTACGCCACTGAATACATGCTAGGCCTACACACACAAACACACAGAGAACCACTTCCGGTTCCGGATATGACCGTCCACACACTACGCGATATGTGAGCATTCAGTTTCTATGTACGGAGGTCTAGTGGAGCCAGGCGAAGTCTCAGCGGAACAACCGACGATACAGAGAGACTGAAGCTTTTGGTCTAGTATTAGTTATATGCAATCCTGACCTTCCCCACGGCCATGACGGCCGCCTTGTGGCGTATATCCCGGCTTAAGTTTAACGGTTGACAACTTAGGGCCTACAATACATGACTTATCTGTTATCAATCATGCTTATGCCTAAAAAAGTTTAAGTTTATGGCCAAGAAAGTTGCGATTGATTGCAAGTTGCAACTGAACGGTACTGACCAATCAAAATCATTGTTGCAAGCGCATCTTCTTGAATGGGCAGACCCTGAAGTTACCATTCAGAATGGTTGTTCTAATTTGCTTTACAATTTGCAATTGATTGCAACTTTCTTGCAACAGTAAACACCCCAATCCCCAGGCCTAGCATTGCCTAGTCTAGACCAAAATTTTCTGTCTCCAGTACGTTAGCCTCTTATTTGGGTAGGGTCGGCTACTACTTGGAGACAGAAGCCATCATATCACTTTGCTGTGCAAAATTTGTCTATGGCGTTGTGCCGTTCTAGTCTCGTACAAGGCAAAATGATTATGAAGGAAAAAATACGACAAATTCATTACATGTACGAACTCGTGCACATTGTCTTTCAAAACGGATTTCCTCTGTATTTTTTTTTAAATAATCATAAGGCCTAGGCTCTAATTCATATACTTCTGTTCAACATACCAATTTGACCAAATGATCCATTTAATGCTCCTTTTTCATGTAATTCAGGGTCCAAGGTCTTCTCCGTTCGAAAATCCTGCAGCCGTATTCAAACCGTTACCCGAGCTTCTAGTCTCGTACAAGGCAAAATGATTATGAAGGAAAAAATATGATAAATTCATTACGAACCCGTGCACATTGATTTCAAAACGGTTATTTCTTTAACACTAACATGACTAAACAAACATATTTAATGTTAAAGAAATAACCGTTTTGAAATCAATGTGCACGGGTTCGTAATGAATTTATCATATTTTTTCCTTCATAATCATTTTGCCTTGTACGAGACTAGAAGCTCGGGTAACGGTTTGAATACGGCTGCAGGATTTTCGAACGGAGAAGACCTTGGACCCTGAATTACATGAAAAAGGAGCATTAAATGGATCATTTGGTCAAATTGGTATGTTGAACAGAAGTATATGAATTAGAGCCTAGGCCTTATGATTATTTAAAAAAAAATACAGAGGAAAAATGATTTTTTCCTACTGTTCCAGCAGGCACAACGCCATAGGCATAATAAGGCATAGACAAATTTTGCACAGCAAAGTGATACTGATAGGACGACTTCTGTCTCCAAGTAGTAGCCGACCCGGCATAATCGTGATATAGTCCCCACCATACCCTAACCCTAACCCTAACCCTAACCCTAATCCTAAACCCTACCCTAGGCCTAACCCTAATCCTAATCCTAAACCCTGGCCTAACCCTAACCCTAAAACCTAACCCTAATCCTAAACCCTAACCCTAATGTTAATCCTAAAAAAAAGAAGATTTTTTTGAAGCGGGGACTATTTCACGATAATGCCGCCGACCCTACCCAAATAAGAGGCTAACGTACTGGAGACAGAAAATTTCGGTCTATGCCTAGTCATGCTAGTCTTATCCTAACCAACTTCGCACCATCCACTGATCCAGCCCATCGGCGGGCCTGAGGCTGAGGCTGAGCTGGCGGGCATTCGCCCTTCGATCCGTTACCTTGCAATGGCTAATGCCTGCGTTTGAGAAAGTCTATTCGACAATTTTTAGCACTGACAAGCATAACTTTAATCAACTAAAAAACATAAGTTATCATAACCCTACCTTTCTCTATATCTTCGAATATTTTTTTTCAGATCCCCGCTCTAATTTAGAGAGCTAGTAGAGAGAGTGCTAGTGAGAGATGATTACGGTACGGTGTCTACAAGATGACCAATTATAAAAGGAAAAATATTAATGATTTGGTGAGCCATTTTGAAAATGATAAAATGAAACCTTTAAGACAATCTTTTTTTAAAGGCAGAAGATAACTGGTAGTTCGCCTAGAAGTACAATAATATTGAGGTTCTTCAAAGGAGAAACCAAGCAAAGAGCGGGCGCAGTAGTTGTACTGGGGGTATTTATGGGGTAACCCTGCTAGTCATAAGGACCGCTATTTATAAGGACCACTTATTCATCAGGACTGCTATCCATAACGCGTGACTAAATGAATACTAAATGAACACCAGCCCTGCATTAAAATTTTATATAATCCAGCATGACAATTCATATTATTAGCTGACTGCAGTATGAATTACAGGAAACCAGGGATGTATAGATCTGGGGGGGGGGGGGGGGGGCGGGGTAGATATATCCCCCAATATTTGAGCCGGGGTGAATGACCTGTATTCTTAATTCCCCCGTCTTGGATGGAACACTAGAGACCCTATATACCCAATCCTTCCCTAAAACCTGTAGTCCCATACATCTTTAGGGAAAAAAATATAGCCCAGGGCAATTGTCAGATCCTTGCTCAAGATGGGAGGGGGTCATTCCCCCCCCCCCCCCCCCCCCGCATAAAACCAATGTGGCATACATCAAGCACAGTGTACTCAAAAAAGAATTATGCTCCCTCCACCTCCCTTTAAAATTTCAACCCAAAATACACTCGGAACATGCAATTATTGCCCTTTTCCTTTTTTGTGTGTTTCTTTGTCAGAAATGATTTGGTATTGTGCTCTCTGTCCCCCCCCCCCTTTTTTTTACATATCCACCTCTACCTATACATTTAGACCTAGTTAGCGAAAGTGAATCCTGAATTAGGGTATTTTTCTTTTAGTGCTACATGGTTCTAATAAGATGAAATGTCTTGAAAACAGTATACATGTACATGGTTGGGAACTTTGTCGAAAAGTAGAAAAAAATTGCCAATTTCGATCAAAATACGATGATTTGAACCTCTCAATATGTTGCCCACTTAAGAATTTTAAAGCTTATTCTCTCTTTAAAATTCCTGGAAACAAAATGCAATGTGATAATGCAACAAAAATGGATACAGTGTGTGCAGAAATTTTTGCTCTTTCTACTCTAGCATCTGGTATATTTTTTAGAGTTCTGAATCAAAAAGTTATTGAGCCAAACCACAAAATGTGGTTGTCTTGAAAGTGTTAACACACATTTGCACACCTGTCTCTGTTCTGTAACTTGTCCCTTCTCCAAATTCAAAATCCCTTCTATCCTAATTAACCCCTACTGAAATTTCTGATGCTCTTAAAGTGTACAGCTAGAATATATCAAATCAACCTCCAAACACTTTACCTGGCCTTCTATGGAAGAAACGGTTAAAGAGAAATCCAACCTTAACAACAATTTGCTTTGAAAGAAAGAGGAAAAGTCAGAGAAGCAGATTGGTGCAAGTTTGAATGAAATCAGACAAGCAATAATAAAGTTATGACTTTTTGAAAGTTGCAATCACTATACATAATGGGAATTTGGCCGAATAGGTAATGTCACTGTGATGTAGATGTGGACAACTCCCCCATTCGCTCCAACACACAAAATGACTAAAGTGTCACTTTTTTCAAAATGTATTACTCAGTAGGATCTTTTTCTATCATGAGGACATATAACAATATGCTGTCTCCAATATATTTTGAGTACTGTCCCGATGGTAAAAGCGTCTCGAGGAAAACCGCAAATTAATATCTTTGAGTACGACAAACGAGAGAGTTGTCCACAAAAATGTCACAATCTACTCATCAAACTGCCAATTTCAGATTCGCATAGATGTAGTGATCTTGTTTTTCAAACATCCATAACTTTCTTAGTCCTTGTCTGATTTCTTTCAAACTTTCACCATCCTGTTTTTCTTTTTTTTTCTGCTTTCACACAAATCAACTTATTACCAAAGTTGGATTGCCCTTTAAGGAGTACATGTATGAAGAAATTGAAGGAAAGCATGAAGTAATCTCGCACAGAACCCAATTCGAGTTCAGTTCCACACTGGTCATTATTCTATGCGAGCTTGCGCGTACGGGTGCGTTGAATAGTCTCCTCACAAGTTGCTATTTTGTTTATTATTAGTGTATTTCAACTTGCATTGTCTCTTTATAGAATCAACATTTGAAGCTCAAAATTTGAATATAGTATAGTGACATGGAACCCCTAATATACTCAGTAAAATACATTTTGGTGATTGGTACACTTTAATTTACTTCCAGGCGAAGAGACAGGTGGGGAGTTTATAATATTCATAATACATGTATACACTCCCCTGTTAGCCCAACATGAAAAAGTACAACAAAAAATATTAATGGGATATGATTTTAGATGTTTTATTACAAAATCAAATATCACAGCTTAACCCTGATGCATTCTTAAATTGCAGATAACAAATAATACAAATTTATGTAAAAAGATAGACTGTGAGATAACATTTGATTATCAAAAATGCACAAAATTACATTTCCACACTGTATAAATTCAAGAGATATAAACGTTCTTTTTCTTTTCTTTTTTTTTTTTTAAATAGGGGGTCACTCTAATTTTATCATTAAACATAATCTGGTATGAAAAAAGTGAAAAACACTACTCCGATTTCCCAATTATAAAGTTATTCAAATGATAAATAAAAAGGAAAATAACCCCCCCCCCCCCAAAAAAAAAAAAAATAAAATAAAATAAAAAAATAAAATAAAATAAAAAATAAAATAAAATAAAATAAAATACATAAATAATAAATTAAAAATTAAAATTAAAAAAAAAAATTAAAAAAAATAAAATTAAAAAAAAAAATAAATAAAAAATAAAAATAAGAATGGGGGAAAATAGTACCCATACTTTCAACATGGATGACATAATACATGCATAAGACAAAGGCAGTGAAAACGAGACTGAATATTTAAATAGAGTTACATGATACTGTAAATAGAAAATAAACCTTGTTTTGCAAAATGATGTACATACTGCTTATTCTGTATTTAGTTAGTTTCTTTTTAAATTTTAATTCTTTCATTCTATTTTTGCTTATGTGGTGGTACATACAAGTATATTCAATTTGTGATTTAAAGGGGAAGTCCAGTCCAAAAATTCTTGGTTTTGATAGAAGCAGAAAAATCAGACAAACAGATCAAAAAAGTTTGAGGAAAATCGGACAACTAATAAGAAAGTTATGAATTTTTTAGTGGCATGAAAACTGTGGGAAACAATGAAAATCTCTAGACAAATTGGCAACTAAGTCATGAGTTTGTGATGTCATAGTTACACAACTCACCAACTATTTTGTTAACATTCATAATCCAAATTTTAATTTTTTGTCCAAGAATATGATTTCCTCATGACTTGAACCAACTTACATTTATAGTAATATGTTTTTGCATGTATGTACAGTGTAAATAATTTTCTGTTAAAATCATGAAAATATGAATAGTTTATACAATATACATAAAAAAATGAGTGATTATGGAAATGTAATATTTGGCAAAAATATTACTATTTTGAAGTTCTTGAAATATTTTGTAAAGATTTATACATGCAAAAACATATTACTATAGATCTCAGGCACAGCATGACGAGGAAAATAGCCAAGTCACGAGCCTTGTCAAAAGGCTATGTGCATATAAGGGGATGTAAGGGAAGATTTAATACATTGAAATTAATCACTGGACGTGTCTGGTTTTATTCTTTATTGTCCAACTTGTAATGAGTGTGAAGTAATATACTGGGTACATGAAAGGTACAGTACATGTATGTTCTTATTTTCTCGATGTCGGCACAATATAAATCATGGTACATTGTGTGATGAGAACTCCCAATCGATCAAACCGCCGGGTCGCCGGCCAGCCGGACACAGTCTGCACCGCGACGTCCCCGCGTTATATATATACACGTAAGTCGGATTTTCTTCGACTTCCGCACAAGTCGAAAATCGCCTATGTCAACGCATTTCACTCAGTCCCGTCATGATCGACTTAGGCGAGGTTGACTGTATAACACTCACTGGAGTCTGCTAGGATCCAGTGTCATGCAACTCAATATATAGTCAGGTGATATAAGGTCTGTATCGATGGATGATGGTACTGCATGATGGGACTGGAGAGAGCGCTGAGCAGCGAGAAGTCCTGACCTGAGACACACATCAGGGGCGTGACCTCGTAACATGTTGGCAATGGACGCTGCTGCTAGGCTGGTAAAGAACAAATACCATCAGAGATATTAAGTCTTTGCTATTCCTTTTGACTTTAAGCTTTAAAGGACAGGATGATGTCAACTATTACTTACATAGTTTTATGTTAAGGGGCTTGTGTCACTGCCTGCTATTAAATGCAAGATATAATACTTATAGAAAAAGGTCAGAGGTGATATTCTGAAAACGATGTCATCAAAAATCCTAAAGTACTGAAAGAGACACCTGCACGAGCACCAATAATATGTGTTATACTGCATGCTTTCATTTTTTCTCTATGACAATTAACCCATAGACTACAGGAACCGGATGGCTCCTGTATTAAGCCTATGAGAGTTAAAGAATTAATGAGTCAATGGGTTAACATACCTCTCACTAACTTAAGATATCATAATTTTCCCCAACAATCCCTAAGTCACAAGTGAAGAAAAATGGACCAAAAAATATTGCTTTCACAGAAATCCCTAATATTGAACTTCATACACATCCATAGAGCAAAATGACCTTCTTATAAGTTGATGTCAAGTTTGTAAAATTAAAAAATGATCACTGTGAAATACATTTCCACTTCAAGGTACAACTTAATTTCAGTGCATATCTTCCCCTGTGGTTGAATTGGTCTAAACTGTAAGGAAAAAAACAACATAGTATAATTATGTTTTGATCCCCCATACTAGTGCATTTTAAAGGAATGAAACCTTCCTTTGAAATACAATACTTTCCATGTCTCTTTGTACAAGTGCATAGAAATGCCTAGTGAATCTGCTATAATATCTACATATTTATTTCTGTTTTATGTATTTAATTTTAACCTGTTTGTCTCTGGGTCCGTCTTATACAGAGTTGCGATTGATTTGAATCTATGGCAACTTGAAATCAATCGCAGCTGTGTACTTAAAGAGATAAGAGTTGCGAATGATTTGAAGTTACGATCGAATCCAATCAATCGCAACTCTTTCTAAGACAGGGCCCTGGGGTATCATGCTGCCTTAATAGGGGTGGGAGTTTCGGGTATTTTTTCAATTCGGGAACCCGACGATTTTTCGGGCGGGTTCCCGGTTACCCGAAAATCATATAACACAAATTACAAGCTTATATTTACCCTTAAGAAGCTATTAACACTGGGAAAAACTCGAAAGCGCATCACTGCAGTGGGGCGCTACATGGATATTTACATGTAGATGTTGAATGGCTGGTCGACGTTATCTACCGCCTTGTCATGTTACATACATGAGTAATCATTAAATACTTATTTTCGGGAAACGAGCATGTAATATTTTGACCCGGGACCCGATGCTCTCGGGCGGGACCCGGGTACCCGGTTTTTAGTCCCAGCACTATGCCTTAACACTGAATTTTCACAAATCACTTGCAAATATCAAATACATGTAGTACCTGATTTGAAAAAGACTTACCAGTCTCCTGCACCAGAAACTGAGGTGATGCTATCCATGTTTGAAGACACTGCATAGTGAACAGCTGAGAACATGGCATCTATCTCAACCTCCTAACAAGAGAAAATATAATTGTCCAATTTAATCTGTTCATAACTTAATTCTCTCATTCCACATAGGCTAAATACAGGAACCATCCTGTTCCCTTATCACTGGACCTTGTCTTCAGAAGTTACCAAATTTCTTAAAAACAAACTTCGCAGGAAAATGGGGAAAATGACATCTTTGTAAAAAAAATCCATTTAATCATCACAAAATGACCACATGAATGACCACATAATTGAAAGATCCTAGGATACAGGTGCGTATCCAAGGGAGGCGGTGGTGGACGGCCGCCCCCCTCCCCCCCCCCCCCCAAAAAAAAAACACAAACTAAACAAAAAAAATGAAAGAAAAACCCTAAGAAGGTGCTAAGAGCCTGAGGCCTTATCTTTCTCTCGAAATTTGCTAAAACGTCAAAGCTTGTGCACTGTGCGCGGGAAGGGGGAATTCCCCCCTCCTGGCGCCCATCCCTGTTACATGTACGGTGCAGTAATGCATCCAAATGATGGAAAAGCAGTCAGGGCGTCGAACTAACTGTTTGCCTTTAAAAAGTGCTATAAGAGTTGTTATATTTCTCTCGAATTTGCTATAACGCCAAAGCTTTCGCACTTTGCGTGGGAAGGGGGAATTTCCCCCCTGGGTACAAAGCTTTGCGTGCTCACAACCGCCCCCTCAAATTAAATCCTGGCTAGGTGGTTGCTAGGATAATGGTGAAACACGTCATTTCGCACCAAAACACTTAAAATACTCAATTACATAAGTGCCTACTCATATATTAGAAGAGAATATAATAGCATGTATAGTAATATTCTACATGTAATTAAAGAGCTGTATGATGAGTGTTTCAAATTTTAGTGATCCAAAATTTGCTTTATTTTGTAAAGTACATAGGGTTAGGGTACGGTTTCAATTGTATATTAGGTGAGATTTGGGGTTAGGGTTAGGTGTCATGTTAGGTCTAGGGTTGCAGTTCGTAATTCAGCTAGTGCACGAAACTGATTTTGGAGCAGTTGTTGTTGGATCATGTGTCATACAATCCAAGTTTATGGAAATTCAATAAACTTGATATATTCTATATATCATGAAAACAAAGAATTCCTACCTTTAACCCTTGTTTTGAGATGATGAACTGATGTTCAGGTTCAGCATTCCTACACACCAGGATCCCATCCTCTCCTAACGTGATGAACAAACAATATATGTGACGCAACAAGACTCGACTCAACTGAAGACACTCTCTCAACTTATCTGTGAATGACTGATTGTCTGAAAGAGAAAAAATACATCAATATTTCTCTCATATGTGACCCGCCGCCTCAAAACCTACAATAAGTCGCACGGACCACAACGTAGCAAACAGCCCAAAATAGAAAATTTGCTTGGATCAGTCGATTTTCTGTTTTTGATAGAAATGGGTAGTTTCATTATCATTCTATCATGTCTCAAGTTTGTGAGTCGTAATTCGACTTAGAAATATGTTTTTTTGGCATTTTAAAATGACTCCTTTTTTCACCTGTATAGAGCTAATGAATGTTTGGAGAGCTTTTGTAATACTTTCATTCAATGCCAAATTACTACTTTACCTCTAAAGGTATTAAATTGATTTTTGGAGTGAGTAATGAATAGGTCCTCCTGGAGTAGCTTGCCAAAATTCAGCCTAATCTGATAATCCCTTCATACCAGTTGCTATGGCCATTTGAATACCCAGTTTTACTTGGGCGCACGCAGAGAGCGAAGACTTAGCACTCTTTTGTTCCGAACTTAAATGGCCATTTTCTCTGAATAGGAGTTATTGATTGCTGGTTACATACTAATTCTAAATGTGATATTTAAAGGTGTTATCATTGAGTAAACTAGGCAAGTGATATACCATTGGAAAGCTGAGAATCTCTACTTTCAGAAAATGTATAAAACAAAAATATAATTTTGGCGACTTATTGTAGGTTTTGAGGCGTCGGGTCACATATTGTCTCGTGACCTTTATCTGCATAATGCCAATAAAGCAAGTGGGTGAAACAACATGAGACAAAAAAAAAAACCGTAAACTAGAAAGGCCGTCAAAGGCGGCAGACCCACGCCTTAACCCAATAGGTTTTGTTTTGTTGCGATTATTTTTGTAAGCAGTAGCCATTCAAAGGGGATAACAAGAGGCACATCTCCCCCCCCCCCCCCAATAAATTTTGCCATATCCAGGTCATAGCTTTGTGTGTCCCCACCCTTGAAAAAATTCTTCTGAAAAAGGTATTTTATTATTGAAACATCCCTCCCCTAAAAGTAATTGATTAGACATGTCAGAGAGCGTGGCGTGGTGAGAAAAAAAAATGTTAGCAATTTGTATTCAGTGTTCAGTCCAAGGCCGTACGCAGAAATTTTTTTCCTGGGGGGGCAAGATGATCGCTTTCAAAGGAACCCATAACTTGAAGTCTAAAACCCGATTAAAAAAAAGTATGATTTTGAAATTTCTGGGGGGGGGGGCAACTGCCCCCCACCCCTCCCCACTGCGTACGGCCTTGGTTCAGTCATGTCAGTGTTAGTAAATGTATTCATGTTCTATCTTTACATTGCAATTCGGGTTGTTGTTTTTTTTTTCATCGGGCTTGGATAAAATAAATATGACGACAAAAGAAGTTGGATCTCGACTTGAAAATGACGTGCATGCGAGGCACAGAGCTTACTCACTCAGTACTACAGTAACGGTCAGCCGGCCCCAGGCAATTCGCGACAGTGCTGTGTATAGTTATGTACGTACACTACAGCTACTCAGCCACTCACTCAGATCAACACACGCGAACACTCGCGAGTGCAATAGACTCACTCACGTCGAACAAACGCACCAGATTTTCACCGAAACCAATTAAAATCACGTACTACACGTCCACCAGGATAAAATAAATCACAAAAACTTCCACAACAAAGTGGAAAGAACCGGGGAAAATAAACAGAAATGCACAGAAGATAAGAAATAGGAGAAATTAGACGTGCTAGGCTATACGTATACCGTATACCTAGCCGCTTTCGATTTCGCAACGAGAGTACAGTTCAAGCGCGAAAAATCCCTTGTTGCTGGGATACGTTGGCTTTGAATATTCATTGCAGGCTCGTGCGGATTTGAAGTGAAATAGCAAATAATGGGTCTAAAAGTCTTCTAAAATTCATAAACCTGAAATAGATTTTTGGTGAGACGAAGTAATGAGTGTTTTGATTGACCAAAATATTTCTGCATCGGCAGGCGAAGTTTGGGGTCATCAAACTTTCTAGTTTCTATCCTGTCACTCTCTGAACTGAAGTTCCTATACTTTACTACAGGGTCAAAAGTTCAAGGTCACACAGAATTTGCAGGGGTCAACCAATCATCACCAAAATCTAATCGATTCTTTCCTGTCACTTTCTGAACATTCCCTGAAAATTTGGTGCAAATCCGTTCACCCGTTCTCTTGTTATCTTGTACACAAACAAACAAACAAACAAACAAACAAACAAACAAACAAAAACAAAAAAACATACGGAGCCCTTTACATAACCCTGCCGATTTCATCGGCGTGGGTAATAAAAGTTAAAACAGAAATTCCATATATTGACACACAAGTACAAGTACATGTGTGCATACTGGTTTGTCTGTATTCCTTATTCAATCTATCTCTCTCTCTCTCTCTCTTACTCTCATTTTGTATCTCATTCTCTTTCATTCTTCTTGTTTTGCCCTAACCCTCCCTCCAATTTCTCTCGTCACATGTCATGAAAGTAGATAGATTCCTCTCCTTCTACATGCCCAAGTATAATGGCATACATTTGTTCAAGTTCATTGAAGGTTGGAGTTCAAAATCTTTAGTCTCTCTTAGGTTTTTACACTTGATTTTTTAACTCCCTATCTCCCTAGCCAGAGTGCTCTTTTCTAGGGCTAAAATAATCCTGTACTATCATGGAGTTAGCCCACTTTCGTAAAATGCAATGTGAACAGAAAGTGGGTTAACATTAGTCCTGTACTATATGTGGGGCTAAATCCTCAATAGGACGGGATTTAGCAAAACTTTGCACTAAAAAAGCCTATCAGTATTGTATGCCTTCCTTTGTATGTCTGTGTGTCTCTGTGTTGCTTACTCTTTCATACTGCATACTTCACTTCCCCTTTGTTCTCCCACTTTCTCAATTCTCTCCTCCACATACCTTGAAAGTTGATAGTTTCCTCTCCTTCTACTGCAGCATACATTTGTCTAAGTTCACTGAAGTTTGGTGAGGTGTAGGTCAGAGACTTCCAGGCATCAGATTGGCATACTTTGACTGCTTTCATCATACAAGTTGGCTCAAACCACACTGAAGAGAAAGAGAGAAAAGGGATTCAGTTTACTGCACTATTGGCAAGAGAGCACTAAACTGAATCATATAGATGTTTAAGTGTAGGAAAAATGACTAAATGTATTATTTTTTTGAGGGTGGCACCATTCCTCCTACCCCCAACCCCCAAACAATAAAAGGAAAAAGAATGAAAACAAATGATACGATTATGTCAATAAGTAATGGTTTGTACACATTTATCAAAATCACCTTCATCATGCTAATTATTGCTATCATTATCATTATCACCACAATAACAACATAATCTTATCATCATTCTCATCATCATCAACTTCATCATCCTCATTATTGCTACAACTATCATTATCACCATCATTGTCATTGTCATCATCATCATTACCATCACCACCATCACTGTAATCAACATATAAATCACTCCACCATTTCTAATTGTCTCAGAATGGGAGTTTCTCAAGAATGGTCTATAATTCATGTAATTTCATGTATGAGCAAGCATACAATTATATTGGAACTCTCATTTAATACATTTTCAAAAGTGAAAATCTAGCTTTTCCTTCAGTCATGTGGCAGTGAAGCTTAAATTTTACTCACATGGGATGCTCTTTTCTGCACATAACTGGGAGATGAATTCAATAGACTCAGTAGGAATGTTACCATCCATGCAAACTATAGGAGCTTCTTGAATTACAGACGCATGCTGTGATATCTACAAAATAATAAATCAAAATGATAGCAAGCAAATAATTACCGTTGGTGAAGGTGATGGGACAAACTATCACTTCCGAGGCGATCTGGATGTAGATAGCGTTATACATTCAGATCGCCAAGGAAGTGATAGTACGTCTCATCACCTGAAATCAAAAGGTGATTACCATACCCCTACCCGGGTTTCATCAGTTTAAGCGCGCGATTGGGCAATGCGCACTTATTTTAGTTAGCCTATGGAGCTATTCGTAAAGGTCACACACTTTTCATTTTGACTATCCGTAGAGGTCACACACTTTTCAATTTGACTACTTGTAAAGGTCACACACTTTCATTTCGTGCGTACCCAAAATATTGATAACACATTGCAACTCTGTAATGGTCTGAAGAGATCAGCGAAACACAGTACTATCCCGTCAAGGTCACAAACTTTTCTTCTCCGGTCGATTCATTGGGAAAACTATGTTTTATCACGTGATTACCTTTTGACCAATCTAACAGCAAGATTATTAGTATGTGGAATATAATAAATAATAATCCCTTCTGATATAACATTCCTATGTGCTTCCAAAGAGCTTTGGAAATTATTACACAAGCTTTAGCTCCAGCAATCGTTATCAGCACACAGTGCATTTCAAGGAATAATCTAACATCTGGGATGAGTGGCAAATGTACTGTATGTCTTGCCAAAGAACATTAGTGCTGTGACAGGGACTTGAACCCCATACCTCATGATTCACAGCCAAGTGACTTATGTACTAGGCCACAGTGGTACTGCTTTCAGAGCTTTGTATCCAAGCGCTACGCTCTAACCACTGATTCTATTTATTGCACTAATACTACACGCATAATAGTATACAAATCCATGATTAAATTGCAGATATCAAACCCTTAAACTACATGTACCCTCCATTTATTGTATGTACAATCTGTGTAAAAGAGGCCAGTCAAATGTTTCATTTATGTACAATATCAGACAATGATTAAAATGCTATGATAAAACATAAGTTCAAATCATTAGAATTTCAAGTACACCACTGTACATGCACTTCTAATAATTCCCAATAAACATGTTAAGGCACAGCAAATGAATAGGATGTAATAGTAGGACTGTTGTCTATTATCATGCAAAAATAGAAAGACTTACATACTCTGGTGTAATAGTTTCATTGATGTCCATATCTCCAATTCCTAGTACTACCTCTCCTTTGTTATCAAGCACTACACAGTAGCTGGCTGTGTTCCATTCATCTCGCACCGATACATGGCTGAAATCCTGAAAAATAAGATGAAAGTTAAATGTTACTGTCACAAGTCACAAGGTTGTATGACACATGCTTGGGAGCGGACAGTTTCTCCGCCCTTTACCAAACACTATACTTTAAAGATAAAGTTGAGTTCTGGCCATGCGGTTACATTGTGAAATAAACTGTTGACTATGTCAACATAACAATTGGTGTATACAATGTACTTTGAGGTTTTGGAATTATCAGAGTGATGAGAAATCTACCCAATCTCACTGAAAAGCACATAGACTGCACACAGAAATGGGTATATGGGACTGCACACACACATGGCATGAATGTTCAGCTCAAACATTTCAGCCATTTCTCGTCATATTTCGCATATGAAGGCATTCAAAGAGCAATCCTTTTCAGGGGGCATTTCTACTATGATGTTCTTCCAAACTGACACAAAGGGAATGAGAAAGCTCACAAATTATTTTTCACCTTTCCCAGAACTCAACCTTCTCTTTCATCCTACCACTTAACCAAAACCTAACTTAAAACCCAAATTGCAACCCTAAACTTAACCCCATATCTTAGACAATAAAGCACGGAGCAATTGTTGCCAGAGCAAATGTCTGAGCACCAAGCTACAAATATTTCAAAATGATAATTATTTTAAACAGATCATATGGGAATGGTTACTGAAAAATTAGTAACTAAAACAGTGGTGACAAAACTGAAATAAAATATTTTATATATCAAGAGAGAAAGAAAGGGAGAGGCATGAAGAGAGACAGATACAGAGACAGAAAGTATGCAAGAAAGAGAGAGAGAGAGAAACAATGAAATAAGTAGAGAGAGTAAGGGAGCGATTGAGATAGAGAAGGGGAAAGATGAAGAGAGAGGAGTGATAATAATATGGAGAAAGAGATAAAGAGATAGCCAGGAGAACGAAGAGGGGGGGGAGAAGATTTGAACAATTAAGGGGAGAGGGGACAGACAGAGGAGAGAGAAAGAGAAAGAGGAGCATATTCAAATTAACACAAAGATGCAATATTTACCATGTGACTGCAATTACTGCGGAGAGCTTGGCCAGCAAAGTCATTGCCAATTGATGAAAGAAAGACAGGAGAGGCTCCAAGTCTTGTTAAGGCATCTGCTAGGTTTCTTCCAACTCCACCATATCCAATCCTGAATGAGCCCTGATTTGTTGCTCCTCCATACTGCAATGAAAGATTCATCTAATTAACATGAATATTTACAATTTAATGGAATCAGCCATTTGGCAGCCCTTTGGTGTTCCCAGCATTTCAGGAAAACAAAATTTCCTGATTAGAATTCCAGGATTATTTAAACCTATTTCCAGTCTGAAACATCTTTCAAGAACAGTCATCAAGTGGATACATTGTTTGGACATGATCATAAGAGAACTAATTTTCCAATTTTCCACTGATTTCAAGAAGAGCTGGGAACCCAGTGTCTGGATACCTTGGAAATATTTACAATATACGAGCATAAGCCCTTCGGAACTGAATTGCTGTGATCATGAAGTTCAAGGACTGTCACAGTCTGGAGCTAACAGAGCTAGGTAGAACAGTCCAAGCAACTTGGGGGCTACGAAATGTCTAAAGGACAATCAATCTTACCACAAGTTCTTTCCCTTGGAAGGAAGCTGTATGATCTACAATGCTTGCTCCTATTACTACAGGAGGACTGGTAGGTGATGTACAGAGATGCCTTCTAGCACTGCTGATACACCTACTTCTGTACCTTACAGCATTCGTGGAATAATGTCTCTTTGGAATGTACGGTTTGTTTGAAGATGACTGGCGTATTCTACATTTCCTTCTGATTTCTGCTAGCTCAAGCGCCATCTCACTACCAACTTTGGCATTGTTTTTGATGAGAGCAATATCTGAAGTAGGCATGTTAAGGACAATTGACATGTCAAACAAATTTTACCACACACAGCGAAAAAAATACGAGTGACATTGAATAAAACTGATGAATGATTTGTGATGCTTCATACCCCAGATATTTCAAATTTCTATATGATGACATAAATGGTACCCTGGGGTACCAATTCTTCCATTTTGTTGAATTATTTTTTTTTTTAGGGCTGTACCCTGGGTTACCAAAAATTGGGAAATTATTTTGGTGTGATTTTTTCAACATTAAATTGTGTCCCATGTTCTTGTAAAAAATCCTATAAGTCATGTATTTTTCTCAAATTCATTGTTGCTGTGAGTAATTATTCTATTATTGATTTCTATTTATTCGATTTGAGAGAGGGCTTGGGCCAGCAGGGTCATAATAACACCATCAGCCTGCTCCTTGTCTCCCCCGTCACTAGCCTTCCTAAAAACTGCTACCACATCAGCGGCCTGCTCGTCCCCCAACTTCTGTATTGCACGACATCATGCTCTTTCAACTTTCTCGGTCCTTGAAATCTTCCCTCTTTAACGTCCTTTCCCTTTCAGTAAATCTCTGAATCCGCCATCACCTTCCACCATTGTCTAAGTTTGAAAGTTTGACAGCTAAAATACAGTAACGATGATGTTACTGTATCAGCAGCAGTGCATGCACACCATACATAGTAACACTGCACTGTTAACATGCAGTGGGAATGACTACATACACGCACTGCATGCATAACTCTAGGGTTGTACTCGAGTGGACGTGAGATGGCGCTACACAACGTGCATCATATTTTGCTTCGCAGTGGAGACGTTCCTTAATTGATATATCGTTAGGTGAGCAACCATGATTGATCAACTAGTCTTTGCTCAAGTCTTAATATCAATTTTTGGTGGTATTTTATTTTCAAACATCACTATCTCACCACTGAATGTCGTGTTAAGTGTCCTGGGGATGATTTTATGTTAGCTAACTATACACAAAATGTTCTTTCAGGTCTCGGGTACTCTTCAAGTATGAATAGATGTAGCAAAGGATACTGGCAGTAAGAGACTTCCCTTGTGTTAGTGCATTGACCCTGCTTAAAATGAATGGAGTTACATCCTTCCCATGGATTCCTTCATCACTGCAAGAAAATAAAAATAAAAGAGAACAACCATTTTCTTCTCTGTGAAGGTCTTATTCCGTATTACTTAATACAGAATCAGAATACCTTGTTACAATCACATGCTTTTGTAATTATCAAAAATAATAGAGTAGTAAATATGAAGCTTAGCTATGCTACAAAATATGTTGTTTATAAACAAATATGACAGACAACTTACTCATTCTAGCCTCTAGACATTTATCACTACAGATAAAGGAAGATTTCTTATGCTAAATACTAGGGCTATCGCATTAAATTTTTTCTGTTGCCAAGACAACGAGCATACAGAGTTAATTAATTGAACACTTAATTAAACCTCTGAAATCTCTTCAGATTTTTTATGTATGGAAATTATGCATGGTATGCAAATTGTAATATTCTAATGTGATCTCTTTTTGCATTTGCTGTTGTCCTTTCTCTTTGAATCCAGAATTTTTTAAGCGCTATTGTACTTTCTGTTTTTAGCACTCCTAAATATTCAATATTATTATTATTATTATTATGGTACATGTAGTATGTTCCATGGCATGAAAAGTATACATCAAATCATATTATAAAGATAAAATTACAAAGAGAACATCAAAGAAAGTGTTGCAGATCCCATCGTACATCTTGGTAAGTCTAACAATCACTCCTTTTGTTCAGTGTTAGTCTGAGATCCTGACAACTTTGTTTGTGAAGCATTTATTTGACATTAGAGAAAATTTTTGAAGCAATGTTGTAAGACTAATCACTCACTTAGCTTCTGATACAGCTGTCTGAATAGCGCCCTCAATCAGTTCACCGTCAGCAGCAAACTCCTCTGGGATAGGTACTGCAATCAGTATTCCACTGCCAAGGCCAAGAGATAGGTTGGTATCTAGAAAAAGATGACAGAGCGAATATATTCTCACTTACTTTGCACAGGGTACGCATCTGCATTGAATATTCTGCAGCATACCAAAGAATATTTATGCATCTGCATCTAGCATTTTCAGTGAAAATACAAAGCCAGATTTCCCCATGACTTCAAGGATTTCATTCGAGTGTCATGCAGTTTCACAAAGTTCTTTTAGGCAGCCATTGCCAAGATTCAACATAAAATGATGAGTTTCTTGTGCTACGATTCTTGAATACATTTGCAATTATTAAAGTTCCTTTGACTACATGCCTAAAGCATACTCTTTACACTCTGAAAATGATTAAGGCATGCGATTAAAATTGTTTGATAAATGTTCGAAAAAAACCTCGGAAAGTTTCTGGCAGATTGATGATCACTACAAGAGTCAACTGGTTGCCCATGTTTGTCAATGAATGCAACATAAGGCCAACCAGTTTTGGCAACTTTTATCATCAAATCACATAAAATACATTTTATTGTAGTTTAAAATGTACATGGAGTGCAGGGTAGCATATACAGGTTGTATCATCATGTACCAATACTACTAGGATTTACAGAAACAAAAGGATGGGTAGCACATGAAAACAAAACAGGACTTCCTGTCCATTCAATGTCTGTGAAAGAATCGATTATGCCAATCATGCCAACCTGGTCAGAACTTATTTATTCCTATTCATTTCTCTTACAACACGCAGTATCCAGAAGACCCTTTAAGGCTTTCAGCCAGTTTAACTTCAGCTACTGATAAAAGTGAGCACTGCGAGCTCATCGTACCTATTAGTTCAGCAGCCTCTCGAACTGACTTGATGTTACATGGAGACTTCACCCCACTGTGTCTAGTAAAGAATGCTGGGAACTCCTGCGAAGCTCCGTACGTTGCAACTGTCACACCTTGAGTTTCCTGACGAGTGAGAGAGACAGTTTACCAGCAACAAATAGACAAAGAAATACATCAATGAAGCCTCATTCAGATGTGACATGCTAAACCAAAATAAAAATAAAAATACTGAGGTGTAAATAAATGGCAAGTTCGGGTGAACGAGAGGTAGCTGCACACAACGAAGCCCGAGATAACTTGGGGTGGGGACTATGGGAAATGCATGCTATACCAAAATCAAAGCATATCCTTGGGGTTAACATCCTCACTTATCTGTGAAACATCAGATACAGAAATGTGAAGCGAACATTGCCTCAGTCATTCAGGACGGAAATTATTTAAGGGCTAAATTTATCACATTTTGTTCTTCAAATTGGCAACAATAACATTTTTCTTTTAGTGCTACATGGTTCTAATAAGGTTTAATGTCATTGAAAACAATATACATGGTCAGGAATTTTGTTAAAAAGTTGAAAAAATTGCCAATTTTGATAAAAACAATTATTTTGAACCTGTCAATGTGTTGACAGTTTAATGATTTTTAAGGCTTATTCACCCGTTTAAAATTCCTGGCATCAAACGCAATATGGTCATGCAACAAAAATGGACAGTGTGTACAGAAATTTTTGCTCTTTCTACTCATGCATCTAGTATACACATGCATTGTTCAGGGCTCTGAATCAAAAGTTATTGAGCCAAACCACAGTGGTCAATTGAGAGAAAAGATTGGTGAAAGTTTAAGCAAATCCGTTAAGAAAGTTTAAATGAATTTTTGAGGTTGTAATCAATCAAACACAAATTGGCACCTCCAAGATGTATCTTGTGATCTCCTCTCCCATTTGCTCTGTACAAAAAAATTCATAGTTTTTCATTTTCTCAGTTATTGATAAAGGAATAGATTTGTTTCATATAGAAATATGTGTAAGATCATATTTGCAATGATCTATATATCTAGGGTGCTTGGGTGATTAGATATTTTCTTCAGAGAAAATGGAAATTTATGATATTTTTAGTAAAGGACAAATGGGAGAGGCCCTCGCAAGCTACTTCACAGAGTTGCCAATTTATTTTGGATTGATTACAACTTCAAAAATTCACAACTTTTTTATTCATTATCTGATTTTGCTCAAACCTTCACTGATCTGTTTCTGTAATTATTCTGCTTCTTTTAACACCAACTTGTTATCAGGGTGGGATTCCCCATTAACAACAGTTACTATTGAGTTTTGACAAGCGTTTCAAGAACTCTGAGGTTATTAACAAGGAATACATTTGAAGGAAACATAACTATTGAAAAGGAATGTAATTACCAAAATAAATATTTGCATTATCTTTAAAGATAAAATTGAGTACTGGTAATGAATGCACTTGCACAATTATCAAAAAGTTACTCTGAATGGCTGATTATGTTGTCTATGGGGAAATTGTGTATTACTGGTTTTGGAATCATTAAAATTGTAGCAAACTGACTAAATCTTGTTGAAAACCAGATACGTTAAATGGCTCTGGACAAACATATATGGGTACATGGGACTAAAGAAACATGTGGCATCAGAATGTGGTCCAAAATTGCAAACTATTTAGGGGTATTTCAAGTGCAATCATTTTCATGTGACATTGCTACTATGATATTCTTCACCATATGAATGAAAAGAAGGAAGGAGAAAGCTCATAAATAATTTTTTCCAGAGAACTCAAACTCCTCTTTAAGATTCTATCTAACAGGAATGGAAGGAGAGATTTCCTTACCAGATATTCTAAAGTGCGTGGTATATCCAATATGGACTTGATTCCAGCAGAGACCACTGTGACAGGTGTCCTCCCAAGCTCCTGTAAATCGGCGCTCACATCCATACCTGATCATGCGTGAAAGGGTATTAAGTCGTAATTTACTTTTAAATCTGAACAATTGAGGTAAAAAACGAAATTACAGTGAAACCTGGGAGACAAAATATGTGGTCTTTACAAGCAGGTGGTTCTTGCTGTACAGGATGCTTTTAATAGTAAAAGCAGTGAAAATTTCACTTACTTGTCTCCCCTCCTCTGTGAACTCCTCCTATGCCACCTGTAACAAAAATGGGAATGCCTGCTAGATGAGCTGCAATCATGGTGCCTGATACAGTTGTTCCTCCAGTCATTTTCTGTACAAAAATTTGAGTGCATTGAAAACAAAAAATGAATCCCCCTTGACAGTAACCCTGCAAGAAAGCAGTACACTGCTAAGTTCAGTATGCCACTGGCATAAATGGCTCACAGGCCACAAATATATAGTAAAATCATCAGCTCTTTGCCTTGACATACCATAAATCTGTTAGTTACCAACCTCCCTCATCCCTTATTTTGAAACCAGGACAGCTCATCCATCCTAATAATAATCCTTTAAGTAACCAGTCTCCCTCTCCCACATTATGTAAATCCACATCACCATCCTTACACTTTCCTTTAATCAGTCATCCCCCTCTTTATGAAGTTAATAACATTTCTTTTTACCTGACTCAATACCCAAGCTAGATCTCTCCTTGATGTCTTCAATGCATGTTGAGTGGTAGCCAAACCCTGTAACTGACTGTCTGTGAGTCCTATGTGAAGCTTGCCTTCCAATGCAGCAACTGTAGCAGGAGTCACACCAATCTCTTTGATAAGCTTCTCCACTTCCTGAGCTGTCCTGCACAATTATAACATATATTTACAGTACCCTTTTATCATTAATAACAGTCACTTTCAAATTACCTTTTTTTTTTTTTTACTAACATTAACTTCAGGACCAAAAGATATGAGAGCACTGCATGCATATCCAAGTGCAAATCTACATGTTCTGTACCTAAATTTCATCAATTGATAATTACAAAAAGGATATTTTTGTACCATTATTTTACAATCATCGCTCCTGAAGTCAACAACCTCTGTTACTATTTAATACCTTTTTGTGATTTTTCACAATTATGCATCTTTTTTCGCCACTACATTTCACTAAGCTATCGAAAACAGAACTTGAATCAGAAGGTCCGCTGGCTGCTTATACAATCAAGCACATGCTTTCTAAGGAGTCTGGTAAAATAAAATCATCATCAGAGCCTGATCAGTTAGTCACGGACGGACATTTGACATATTTTGAAAGTTTGAAGTCCTGTAGAAAATAAGTATTTAATTGAAGAGAGCTGCTTCATGTTTCATTGTGAAGGGCATCACTGAAGGAGTTGAAATTTGATAAAATTTGATTGCCATGGTCGCCTACTAAATTTAAAATCCATAAAATAATCAATGTCACGGACAGACAAAATGCCTTCTTAACTCTTTCAGTGCCGATGGCACGTATATGTGACAGATAGACTCTGTCATTTTCATTCACCAATTGCTTGACCACAGGAAAGGTATATGGTGGTCAGTGAAATCAAAATTTTGAGCATAAAGCAAGCATTCTAAATATATGATTACAATTATATGCTACCATAGAAATTTTCTGAGAAAATTGCTGATAGTAAACAAATAGTAAACAAAAGTAAACAAATGAGTAAACAAATGAGAAACCAAAAAATAATGGACAAAAAATAAACTCAAATGTAATTTTCAATAATTCTTCTGCATAAAGTTAGGTAAAGTAATGTTTGGCATCATAAGACATGGTAATAAATTTCCTACAAGTTATGTACACAAAATTTTGTGAAATAAAAGATAGTTTATGAAGTGGAGACATTTGAAAAGTAAGCATTGATCACATTTTGGTAAAATTTTGAAGACAGCTAAAACCCTTGGCAAAGTAATAGTTAACCGATTAGGCTCATCATCTTACCTGAGGTTGTGTGGGTAGGGCATGCCATGGGTGACAATTGTACTTTCCAGGGCAACTACAGCTTGGCCTTCACTCAATGCTGATCTTACATTAGGGTGAACCTGCAAAATATCTATGAAATCAATACCACAGCGTTATTAAAAAGCACTGATATTTTCTAGTCACATCTATCTGGCATTAACGTCTGTAAGTAGATCTGGTGTTTCATTAAAATGATACAGACATTCTGTAAAGAATTCATGACATTTTAGGTTTTAAACAAAAGTGATTTATCTTCCTTTTCATAGGGCCATCATACTTTAGCTTCTATCCACTTAACATGCAAATATCCACCTTTTTTGCAGTATATATTTTAAAGACTCAGTGTATTATTAAAGCCAAAGAGGCTCTTACAAAAAAACTTTTCTATCATGGGGTCGTTTCATCAAACCGTCATAACGACAAGATCAGCGACATCTCGACACTGTCGCTCAACTTGTCCGCTAAGTGTTTCACAAAGCCGTCTTTGCCAAGACCAGCGACAACTTCGCTGACAAGTGACTTGTCGGTACTCCAGACCTGTCATATCTTTTTAGAACGCCATCACAAGCCAGCTTTTAGTTAGTCTATGGGCTGCGAAAAAATAACAAATGTAAATTAAGAGAACATTTATTTCCTGATCTCCAAGCACTATATCTTTATCCTTCCTTTACCAAATAGTATTACTAATGTCCGTATTATAATATTGTACAGACGAACAATATGTTCTTATGGCTTCTTGACCCCCCAACAAGTAAATGAGATTAATATTAAAAATACCCACATCCGTCTATCATAGAATCAGCATTGAAAACGGAACAGTCTGTATATACAGACCCATGTGAACGACGACAATTTATCATGTATGTATTTTCGCTTTTTTTTTCGTTTTCACGCAATGCTTTGATATGAATGATATTATATGTATCTTTTAATGAATAAATATTTAAAATTGGGCCATAAGATATCTTAATTTAATAATTTTTTTTAAAATGAACACGATTTGGGTCTTCTTTCCGTAATTAGTCAATTACGGTATCCTCTTACCTACAAATCTAGATTCGTACATCGCAAAAGCCTCCTCGAGTTTTCTCAATTTTATAAATTCTAAGATGCCATAAGAAACACATCTTTTCATGTAAACGGGATGTTTGTATCACACGCATTCATTTTCGCTGCCATTTTTTACATTTTGGAATAGTTTGGGGAAAACTGAGCCTAAAAATCTGTTTGGGTAATTGACGATAATTCCAATGGACTGTGATATAGACTATGTTTTTTCGCCGATGAGTATCGATATCATTCATTGAGTTGTCGTTTATCATGTCTTCGTGAAACAGTTTTTCAGGTCCATGACATTTCCGTAGATCGCCGACAACAGTTATGACTGTCATGGAGTTGATTTGATGAAACCACCCCCATATTACATGATGACGTTCCACATTTGATGTCACAGAGTGGCCAATTTGTATTATGGCATGATCTGTTATGATTCGTAATGTCAAAAATCATCATTTTGTGTCAGCACACTTTAATGTTAACATGTACATGTATTTACCTGAAATTTGTGAGTTGACCGGGGTCCCATAGTGCAATCTTCTGCCAACAGAGGGCCTCACATGGAAACATCTCCTCCAAGTAATGGGTGATCGAATGCAAAGTCTTGTAAGGGACAACATGAGCTGATGATGACGTGAACATTTAAACTTCAAATATCAATTAGAACACCTACAAAATAAGAAATGATCTCAAGTTAAAATGTCTGTAATAGGTTCTATTCTAATTTCTATATCTTATATGGTCCCTTGTAAAAAAAGTACTGCAAAGTAATGCAGTAATCCTGCAGTACTATACTGCAGTACTCGCAATATTTTTGCAGTAGGGGCCTACTTGTGGTACTTTTGCAGTAGTCAGAAACTTTGAGGTACTTGCATAGTACTCGTGATACTTCTGCAGTACCTTTTGAGGTAGTACTACTGCAGTAGCTGTAAGTTACAGCAGCTGCAGTAGTGTAGTACAGCAGGTACTGCAGTACTTGGGTCCAATTTACTACAGTACTACAGTACTGCAGTACTTTTTCACAAGGGGTCGCTGCTGCACGCTGGATCTCTAGGCTAGCATTAAAAAAGACAACAAATTGGTCTAACAAGATTTGATTTACTTAAATTGGCTAGATTACTTGATTCAGAGACTCTTCAACTCGCAGTCACTCGACGCTGATCGATGCAGTCATTTATACCATCGATCGGCATCGAGTGACAAAGACCACGTTTACACAGAGTGAACTCGAGTTCAAATTCGACAGCAAATTCAATTGCGACCTGGATTAGCATAAATTATTTTTCGGTGGGCTGTTTACACCAAGCGTTGGACGAACTCGAATGCAGAAGGAAAGTGAATTCGACTTGATTACGCCCTCGCTTGGTTGTGATTATAAACTTCCGGGTTAAATTTGTGAAAACCCCACAAGTGAGTTCAAAATGGCGGTAGCGAGCAGTCATTTTGATCTGGTTTCGTATGATTTTACGTCGGAATAGGAATATCCTCATCAATAATTATATGCGACAGCAACGTGTCAGATCTGCTCATCGAGCAGACCGTTTAAGAAGATGGCGGGAAGATTTTTCTTCAATCCAGCCGCTTCCTTTTTTTTTATTGGGGGGGGGGGGCGAAAGACTGTAAAAGGTAGAATTTACAAGATACTTCAGTGATTTACTGGTTAAATATTGTTTAACATTAAAATAGTTTGAGCTATGCAACGCAATGCTTCATTCATAGTGTAATTTTCCAATATCTTTGCCTGAATAAAAAAACCTATAAACTTTACAACTCTGTTAAGCCTCCATGTCAGTTTTTCACACATTTACCTTTTGTACATGGGTCAGAATCGATATGTGACCCGCTCCCACGAACCAGCGCTAATGGATAAAATTTTATTTTAAAGATTTGCTTGTAGCTAAATTGCTCAAATAGCCAGCTTTTTCTATTGATATGGATGTATTGTCTGAATTGTCCTGGTGACTTCGGCGGGTTTTGTAGGATCTTTCGTGCGTTGTGGTTCACTTGTTGGATGACGCTTATTTACTGACGCGTTGCTTAGCAATACCGGAAGTGACGTATGACGGGGTCACTGGCTGGATATTTGCTAGTCGACTTTCAATTACGTGTCCGTTTCACACAGCAAATAGCGAATTTAAATTCGATAAAAGTCGAGTTTGAATTCGATAAATGTTGCTCTGGGTCGTCATTCGAATTCGAGTTTTGAACTCGAGTTCTAATTGCGACTACCCTGTTTACACACAAATGAACTCGAGTTCAAATTCGACTAAAGTCGACTTCAGTCTCTGTGTAAACGGGGTCTATGAGTAGTACGTCTACGAGTTGACTTCAAGAGCGTTTGCATCATCAGTCAGTCATCACTCAGGCATGTCAGCATCGCAGGTAATCTCACTCAACGCTACATTAGGCCTAGGCCTACTGCAAAATAGTTGGTATTTTCTGTCGCATGTACTAAAGGTATGGGGGGAAAAATAAGATAAATATTTTAAATACTTACTTTCAAGTTCAGCCCTTAAAAATCTCACTCCTACCTCAAATGGCCGTTAGGAAGAACTTTTCATATTTTCAGCAAAATCAAAAGTCAAAATCTTGTCCAAAACCGGAAAAATCCCCGCCGATTTGTTTCGCGATCGCGTGTTGTTTACATACTGCCGATGTCTTAGACTAAAATCGGCCAATAAAATTTTTGTCCACGAAAAACTCGGGATCGCAAGCGCACATCGATCTTTACGATCGCGCACACAGAAAATCGGGACTTTTCCGCGTAGGCCTACGCCATATAGGGACCGAATTTTTAAGGACAAAACTCTTTTGGGGAGATGTCAGCGCCCGCGGCGTCAAGGAAATGTACACAATGACTCCGATAGCTCGTTTCGCGAGAATCGACAGTAAATTACGGATTTCATTTTTGGAAATATCTTTTCCAACATCGGTGAGTTGAATTTATTGTATTTCTTGAATATCTTGGGGTCGGTTTTTGCAAATTAAATGCCGATTTTGAGTGAATGTTGGTGACTTTTGTGCAGTGGTGTTTTAAAAAGTTGAGGTGTATGACTGCCTACATTATACACACGAAGTATAGGAATGTAGCTATGAGTGGGTAATCTAGCTAATTTAAGTAGCCTAGGGCCTAAATCACTCACGGGTACATTACTGTAAAATAGTTGGTATTTTCTGTCGCATGTACTAAAGGTATGGGGGGAAAATAAGATAAATATTTTAAATACTTGCTTTCAAATTCAGCCCTTAAAAATCTCACTCCTACCTCAAATGGCCGTTAGGAAGAACTTTTGATATTTACAGCAAAATCCAAAGTCAAAATCTTGTCCAAAACCGGAGAAACCCCCGCCGATTTGTTTCGCGATCGCGTGTTGTTTACAAACTGCCGATGTCTTAGACTAAAATCGGCCAATATAATTTTTGTCCACGAAGAAACTCGGGATCGCAAGGGCACATCGATCTTTACGATCGCGCACACAGAAAATCGGAACTTTTCCGTGTACGCCATAGGGACCGAATTTTTGAGGACAAAACTCTTTTGGGGAGATGTCAGCGCCCGCGGCGACCAGGAAATGTACACAATGACTCCGATGGCTCATTTCGCGAGAATCAACAGTAAATTGCGGATTTCATTTTTGTAAATATCTTTTCCAACATTGGTGAGTTGAATTTATTGTAGCTATGAGCATTCATAGGTACATTCCTATACTTCGTGTGTATAATGTAGGCAGTCATACACCTCATCTTTTTAAAACACCACTGCACAAAAGTCACCAATATTCACTCAAAATCGGCATTTAATTTTCAAAAACCGACCCCAAAATATCCAAGAAATACAATAAATTCAACTCACCAATGTTGGAAAAGATATTTACAAAAATGAAATCCGCAATTTACTGTTGATTCTCGCGAAACGAGCTATCGGAGTCATTGTGTACATTTCCTGGTCGCCGCGGGCGCTGACATCTCCCCAAAAGAGTTTTGTCCTCAAAAATTCGGTCCCTATGGCGTACACGGAAAAGTTCCGATTTTCTGTGTGCGCGATCGTAAAGATCGATGTGCCCTTGCGATCCCGAGTTTCTTTGTGGACAAAAATTATATTGGCCGATTTTAGTCTAAGACATCGGCAGTTTGTAAACAACACGCGATCGCGAAACAAATCGGCGGGGATTTCTCCGGTTTTGGACAAGATTTTGACTTTGGATTTTGCTGTAAATATCAAAAGTTCTTCCTAACGGCCATTTGAGGTAGGAGTGAGATTTTTAAGGGCTGAATTTGAAAGCAAGTATTTAAAATATTTATCTTATTTTCCCCCCATACCTTTAGTACATGCGACAGAAAATACCAACTATTTTACAGAAATGTACCCGGGAGTGGCTATGAGTGGCCTAAATCAATTCCTGCGTACATGTAAACCGATTTTGTTGTCTTTTTTAACACTAGAGATCTAGTGCAGTGAGTGAGTGCAGCGACATGGTTAGTGACTAGTGTTACTCTCAGTGTTACTGTTGACTTGTTATGTTAGTGTTACTGTTAATTGTTAATTGACTCGAAATAAGCTGAAATCACATTAACCACACACGTAATTCAGTACAGCGGACCACACTATAACAAGTAGGCCTAGCCCTAGGCCTACTAGGCCTAACTTAGGGTCTAGGCCTAGGCCTACCGGTATATATTAAAAAATATATTTTTTTATGTTCTGCATATCTTTCCATTTATACACGTACAAAATATAGATCAAAGAAAATTACACAAAAATGTATGAAATTGATAAACCCACCATTAAGCCAAACACCCGATGAGATTAGCCTTGGTGAAGGCTTAAATATAATATTGCGTTAATAATCTTTTCGATCAAGAAAAATAAATTAAATTAAGATCCATATGGTATCGTCAAAGGTACAATATAAATATGAAAACAAAAATTAGACTGTGCCGGGTTATTTTGGCGCTCTCAGCTCTCTCAGCCGGGGAGGGGCGCGCCCGGGGGTGATTCCACCCTCCCGGGCTTTGGCTTGGAGTGACAAAAAATTTCTAAAATGTAAAAACGAAAGTCCCAAAGGTTTTTTCTTACCAAAAGACTTTGGTTTTGCACGAACTGGGGGTTTCGATTCCATTTAGCCCCTAGATCTAGTACATACATTGGGTGATTTTAAGTATGGTGTTAAAATCTGGGGAGCGTTTCATCAAGCTTTTTGTCAGTGATTTATACCGACAACTGTTATAAGCTACTGAAATCCTTGCATCTAATTGGCTGAGAGCAAATTAGTCGGTGAAAATCACTGACAAAACGCTTGATGAAACGCTCCCCTGGTGTTAGTGTTAACAGTCAAAAGTTAGCGCTAACTTCATGCCTTTGGACAACTAAAATTAATAGTAAGCGAGGGTTGAAGTGAGCGCTAACTTTTGACTGTTAACACTAACACCAACCTTTAACACCCTGATACTTAAAATCACCCAATATACATAGAAAGAAGGAGCGCCGCATTTCAAGTTCTTTTACATCTCAGCAGTGGCGTATCCAGGGGTGGCGCAACAGGCGCCCCCCCCCCCCCCCCCCCCATTGGCCGTCGTAAAAAAAAAAGTTGTTCATTAAATTGTAAAATCAGCACTGATTTTCTTATTTACTATATAAATCTATATACCTACCTATTATGCCTGTAGTCTTGACTACGGGACCCCTTCGAGAATTTAACACACATGCGTCACAATATTGTGCGCACCCCCCGTAATCCTATTGTCCTCGCCACTCACGCGCGCCAACACGCTACGGCCATCTTCCTCTTTTGCGAGCAATCCCAAGTAGAAACATGTTGCTTGCAAGGAGCGGGGAAGGAGGGAGGGTCATAGGTAGGTATATAGATTTATATAGTAAATAAGAAAATCAGTGCTGATTTTACAAATTTACTGCAATAAATCATATATACCTACCTATTATGCCAGACCAACGCCAACTCAAAGACCGGGAGGCATGTTTCGAGCGGAAGGAAATAGGATTACACCAAAGACTACAAAGAAGACACAGCGGCCTTCAAGGTGGCTGACGCAAACAAAGCTTCACCTGCGGGAATATCCCCAAGGTAGCAAGAAATGAAGGAATTGGGCGAACGCCAATAAGCAGCCTTCAAAATATCAACAAGCGCCACACCTTGAAACAGAGCGCAAGAAGTGCTGACACTACGAGTATCACGAGCACAAAGCTTACTGTCGGATAAAAAGAGCCTCTGTGCCAGCGGCCCTAATAGCTTCAACGATCCATCTAGAAATGGAATCAAGAGAGGCAGGAGAAAAAGGCTCTCTAGTGATCAGGAACAACTGATCATCCTTACGATAAGACTTAGTCTTATCAATATACCATTTGAGAGCCCTAACAGGACACCAAACTTTGTCCTCACGCACCGAAGAAAAGTCAGAAAGCGGACAAAGAAAAATCTCAACAGGACCGGAGGTAGCTGTCTGATTCTTGGCAACGAAAGAAGCCCTAGGAATCAACCTAACACCTTTTCTCTCCCAGCGAACATGACCAGGAGTAAGACAGAGAGCATGAAGAGTACTGCGCCTCTGCCCAGAGGCAATAGCTACCAAAAAGAGCGTCTTAACCGTAAGATGATGAAGCGAAGCTTCACCTAACGGTTCAAAAGGAGGTTTCGCCAAGACCTCCAGGACCTTAGGCAGACTCCAAGACGGCACTAACTTAGAAAACGAAGGTCGTTTCAGAAAGAACGAACGAATCAAACCACTTAGAAGCGGGGAATTGGAAATCCCCGAACCATCCGAAAAACCCGAATGAATGGCCCCGATCGCCGAACGGTAGCCTCGGATAATAGAAATAGACCTCCCTTTGTCAAATAACGAGATTAAGAAATCCGCAAATGAACCAATAGGAGCCTTAGAAGGGGTTTGATTTCTCTCTTTGCACCAAAGGAAAAAGACCGAGAGACGGGAATTGTAAATTTCCCTAGTAGAAAACCTACGACTGGACATTAAAAAGTCCGCGGCTCTATCAGAGAGACCCGACTGTCTTGCAGATTCCCTGACAGGGGCCAAGCAGTCAAATGAAGAGACTCCGGATTGTGGTGAAGAATCCCCGATAGGGGCTGTAACACCAGATCCGCTCTTAACAGGAGAACTAACGGTTGAGCCCTTAGAAGGCTCATAAGTTCCGGAAACCAATTCCTCCTGGGCCAAAAGGGAGCTATTACAAGCACCCTCGCCCGATCTACCCTGATTTTCCGCAAGACACGCGGAATCAGTTGAAAGGGAGGAAAGGCGAATCCCTGAAGGTTCTCCCAGCTGAGGGAGAAAGCATCGAGAGCCCATGCTCCCTGAACGCGAACACGGGAGCAATACTTCGGCAGCTGGTGATTTAGCACCGACGCAAATAGATCCACTTCCAGTGGACCTAGGCAACTGCGAATGCGGCAAAATACTTCCGGATGGAGCATCCATTCCGAAGGAAGATACCTGCCCCGGGACAGAAAATCCGCAAAGAGGTTTTCCCGACCGAGGATGAAAGAGGCCACGGGTGTGATTGCCATGCGACGACACCACCTCCACAGCTGAGCTGCTAGGGCATTCAGGGCAACCGAACGAGTGCCTCCCTGCCGATTGATATATGCCGCCACAGTAACATTGTCCGTGAGAATCAGAACCGAACGACTGAGAAGTCTACTTCTGAAATGGAGCAAGGTCAACAGAACTGCCATAAACTCCAGGACATTGATATGAGGAAGAGTCCCAAGATGAGACCAATCCCCCGCAACCGTGCTGCCGTTGCAGTGTCCTCCCCACCCCAACCGAGAGGCGTCCGTCGAAACCGATATCGACGGAAGAGGGGCAGAGAAGGACCTGCCTCGCGCGAGAAACACCTCGCTCGTCCAACAAGCGAGAAGAGACTTGATCTTAACTGGTACTGGAATCCAGACCAAAAGAGAGTCTTTTCCCGGCTTGAAGAACCTGAGGAGATGTCTCTGAAAAGGGCTCATGAGGAGCCGGCAGTCCTCTAAAACATCGACTAGACTGGCTAGATAACCTAGAAACTGAAGCCACTGTCTGGCCGAGACTCTTCTGGCCAGCAAGAGCTTGCGAGCCGCAGAGACAATGGTGAGAATCCTGTCTCGACTGGGCCGAGCTAACTGATTCCTTATGTCTAACACCGCCCCCAGAAAAACTGGGCTGCGAGTGGGGACTAACTCTGACTTTTCCCAATTTATTAGGAAACCTAAGTCTTGAGTAAGAGAGACTAGCAACGAGTCTCGTCCAACAAACGATCGCGCGACTCCGCAAGGAGAAGCCAATCGTCCAGGTAACAGAACAACCGCAGGCCACAACGCCTCAGAAAGGCCGCTAGCACCGCTACAACTTGAGTAAAAACCCGAGGGGCCGGGCGCAGCCCGAAGGGAAGAGCCCGAAACCGGTAAGTCTCCGAGAGAAAGGAGAACCCCAGAAGATCGCGAGATGCGCGATGAATGGGAATGTGAAAGTACGCGTCCTTGAGATCTATCGAGACCGCGTAGTCTTCCCTTTTGATCAACGGAAGAATGGAGGCAAGAGTCTCCATACAAAAATGAACCGGAGGAATAAATTTGTTTATCCTCTTTAGGTTCAGTATCAAACGAAGTTTTCCCGAGCGCCTGGGAATAACAAAAGTCGGAGAAAGGGAAAAAGGACAGCCTGTGAGGTGTCCGAGTTCCTATAGCACCTCCGGGGAGCGGGGCGGACAGATCTATGAAGAAACCGTCTCGTCCGCCCGCTGCCTGAACCCAAGCAAAGACGAACCCTACGCACGGGTTGACTAAAGAGTCAGGGAAAGTTTAGAACAAAGCAATCGCTTCTACCCCACAAAGGGAGAGCAACTAAGGCTCTGCCTGCCCCAGCGATTCGGAGACCGAAGCTAGAGAGGCCGCTTCCAAAACTGGATCCGCCTGAAAAGATCGTGACAAAGAATCACGAACAAAGGCCGAAACGGTCGGATTCACGCATGAACCGCCATAAGCCTCCTCACCCGACGGAGCCCCGAGGCTGCGAGACTAGGAGGCTCATGTGATCTCATCACGGACAAAGAAGAATAAACCATAAAAGGCTAATTAGTCTCGATGTCCGACCCAAAAAAGGGACAAGAGCAGGGGATGTGAATCCTGGTACAAGGAACCAACCCTGAGTCTGGGCAAAGCCCATCTCACACTGAACATCTCAGCTTGAGAGACCGAAGGGTTAGCTAAACCCGATGGGCAAGAGGCAGACAAAGCCTTGCCTCTTTTAGCCCCTTCCCTAGGCTTCTGATTGGCCCAAAAAGAGCCTAAGTCGAAACCCGCTTTTCAGAGCGTTTATCCGGTTTCGTTCGGATCCCCGAAGCCCTTCGGGAACACGAACCGAACCCTCCACTGAGGGACGCTCACCTCCCTTTATGGGAGAAGTGCGCTGAGGGTATTGAACCCAAAGACGCACACCAATTACCCATATCGGCCGAGCAAGGAGATGCAACAGCCATGGGCCGGACGCCAAGGCGCCCAGACTCAGCAGAAATCCCGCTGCTTAAACCAACGCGAAGTCGAACCCTACGCGCGGGTTGACTGAACTTCAGGGCGATATTTGGACAACAAAACAATCGCTTCCACTCCACAGAGAATGAGCGATTGAGACTCCGCCTGCCCAAGCGATTCGGGAACCGAAGCTTGAGAGGACGTATCCAAATCTGGTTCCACCCGAGTGGAATGAGACAAAGGAACGTTAACAAAGGCCTCAGCAGGCGGGTCCCCGCATGACTCACCAACAGTCTCCTCGCCCGGCGGAGCCCCAAGGGCCGCGGGAGTAGGAGGCACATGCGAATCAGTCTCAGACAAAGAGGAATCAATCACAAAAGGTTGATTAGTCTCAAAGTCAGACCCCTGAATAGGGACAGAAGTCAGGGTTGAAGTAGCCGGTACAAAGGACCAACCCTGATTCTGAGCAAAAGCCCGCATCATGCTGAACATGTCAGCTTGAGAGGAGCTAGCTGGGTTAGCCAGGCCAGACGGGCAAGAGGCCGGCAAAGCCTTGCCACTTTTTGCCTTCTTCTTGGCCTTTTTCTTGGCTGGCTCGACAAGAGTCGTAGCCGAAACCCTTTTGTTAGAACGCTTAATCGGATTCATTCGGATCTCCGAAGCCACTTCGGAAACACGAACCGATCCCTCCGCGGAGGGACGTTCACTTCCCATAAAGGGATTGCAGCGCTCATGGCGTGAGCCTTGAGAATCATCCAAAACACCCATATTAGCTAGGCAAGAAGATGCCGTAGCCATGGGTTGAGAGCTAAAAGCTCCCAGTGCGTGGACAGACCGAGATAACTCAGTATGTGCCCGATGACTACTAAAGGCGTGCGAGCCCACTATTGGACCGCTCGAAAGCGGCAATAGGGGAGCACTAGTAGTCACGCACTCAGGTGAAAACACCTGTTGCTCCGAAGAGCGTCCATAATTGTTAGCTCGAGCATTCCCATCAGCTGGCAACTGAGACAGCCCAGAAAGTACTCGTTCCCCCATATGGCGTTTGCCGGGGGCTAGGGTTTGAGGAACCCAGACCAACATGGACTAAGCCCGTGGGTTGCCCTGCAGTAGTGGGGCGCGTCTCCCCTAACGGATCAGAGCGAGTGAACGCTACCGTACGGGAAACAACAGCCCCCCCCCCCCCCCCCCCCTCTGGTCTCAGCGACCGGGGGATTGGATTCTCTCCAGATATCCAAACCACTAGAATCTGACGCCACCCACCCCGAAACCACAGGCTTCGGAGTTGACAATCCCGATTCAGTTAACGCCACCCGTCCCGAAGCCGCAAGCTCCGAAACTGGCAAACTCTGCAAGGGAACACCACTAGGCAACTTACCTTTAGCCCTCCTCCCTCCCCCACGTACCGCTGTACTCGGGGGAGTTCTGGAAGGCCGAGTCGTCTTGCTAGACAACTCTTCGGAAGAAGCAGGTCTCCATGACCCAGCAGCTTCTTCTTCCGAATTCATACCACTGCAATAAAACAGACAATAAAGTATACTTTTCAAATTAAGAAATACTTCAACTGAATGCAGTAAATAAGACTAAAGTTTATTTGGGAGATACGCACTAAAGAAATTTTCACAGCCAAAAAACCGTAAGAACAAACACCGAACCCGAAGGCTCGGTGACAAACGGAAACACCCGCAACACAGAAATATCTACGTGGGGCTGACCGTGAAAGAGAAAAATAAATGCCAAGAAAGGGAATCAAAAAATCCCTTGCAATCGGCAAGAGTGACTAATAAAACACAAAGTACTATAATCTAAACGAATATAGGTACCTAAAAGTGCTTTAACTATGTGAAAAAGCGCACCAAAAAGATACTATACAACCTGATTTCAGGAGCGCTGTGACAATACGTCCTAACTCGTCGGGGGCGAGCAAGAAAGAGGAAGATGGCCGTAGCGTGTTGGCGCGCGTGAGTGGCGAGGACAATAGGATTACGGGGGGTGCGCACAATATTGTGACGCATGTGTGTTAAATTCTCGAAGGGGTCCCGTAGTCAAGACTACAGGCATAATAGGTAGGTATATATGATTTATTGCAGTAAATTAGGCTTCAAACTTGGTCACATATAGGATTATTTTTCATCTCAGCCCTTCTTCAGAAGCAAAAATTTTCCAAAGGGGAGGGGGCACCCCCTGCCTCAATCACTGTTTATAAATCTTTCTCAATATCCAACATAATTATTAATCATAAATCGGTGCAGTGATCTACTTTTGTGTATGTCAATCTTACATAGCAAAACATATAAATTAAAAATATAAAATAAATTGATCGATGGATTTCACTCTTCTTTGTTGATTGAATTACGGTCACTATAGGCCTACTATGTAGGTCTGCACATTAATGATTAGTGCCCTATATCCGATCCCTACACAAACTATTACTAGCAGACATGTTCTCTCTCTCTCTCTTTATTATGATACATGTATATGGGCGTCAATACATCTTCGGGAGGGGGGATTAACTAAAACAATCTTATTAATTGGATACAGAGTTAGTTCACTAAATGCCATGAAAAGGGCAAATTCCCACATTTCTCCTGTTCGACACCGCTGTCCCGCTCTATTTCTCCATCTTTCTCCTTGTATTCTCCATCCTTTTCCTTATATTCCTTTATCGGCTCTATTTCTTTATTTAAAAAAAACCAACAATATAACTTAATGAGGAAACTACGAATTCTAAACCCACTCCAACAAATCAACGATTCAACAGAACAATATTGAAGAGCGCCATCATCAACCAATCACGAGCTCGGCGGCGAACGAATGGGACGCGCATCAATATCTTCGTGGAGGGGGGGGGGGGGGGCTGAGGCCTCTTGCGAATATCAATTTTCCAGTTTCTCGATTTGTGAGCAAGCAATAACCTTTATCCTTTTTTATAGTAAAAAAATAAATAATTTTGCATTCGAAGATAGACAGATAAATAGATTGATAGATAAGATAGGAATAGACCAATATATTAGGTGGCGGTTGCCTGGACATTAGTGATTATCATGCTTGTGAATATTATGCATAATGTGATCAAGTGATAACCACAAAATCCCTTCTGAATCGGAATATGTACCTCCACTCCTTGTTATAATAAGTGCAATTAAATATCACCTCTTGCTAATTATGAAGTAGTCTAGCGACTCTCGCGTTATGTCTACTGAAATTTACAAACATTATCTCAACAGGGTATCGGTGCACCCCCCCCCCCCCCCCCGTCAGGACTAAACGAAACCAAGTTTCTTTTACCTTCTCTATAAGACGTCAAAAGGGTACAATATGACCCCTAACAAATTGAATAAAAGCCCATTTTCATCATCTTGATTCTCACCATAAGAAGCCCCCCTTTTTTTTTGTTTACATCTTGAATATCTTAAAGTACTTTATAAAGAAGGTTAAAAAAAAAAACGCAGGGACACGCCTCTTAGCTACCCTACTATTACGGCATCGTGGATGATCCGGACATATTTTCTATAAATTTTAAATACATGTACAATAAGATATTGAAATTTCGCTGAAGCAGACTTCCTGTAAATTTTCGAAATCCTGCTTCCCAGTTTATGTTCAGCGAAGCAAAGCCCATTATTTCCCAAATGACATCACGTCATTAAAACAGAAATCCCTAATAAAGCAATTGTTCATTCACTTGTATTTTATCCACTGCAATGATGTGTTCTGCAAGCTGAATCATTAATAAACTCATGAGATATAAATGCGTTTTTAGTACAGACCGTTTTTTGTTCACAATATTCATAATAATGATGAGGACATGATAAAACAGACTTTCCACAAGCGGGTAAAATCTGAAAGCCCCCTTCCCCCCCTTCATGAAAAATAACCATTAAAATAACTGCAAAATCAACCACAGAAAAAAATCAAAGACTGATAAATATTTTTTCTATATAATGATTTTAATAAAGTCAACTTCTTTATCAAAGAAAAAAAAACATACATGTATGTTTATAAGTAATTTTTCAGATAGTTCTTCTGGTCCACTATTTAAACAATATATCAAAAAAGGTACACAAAACTGATCATATTTCATTTGCTAAATTCAAAAATTTACGCATAAATGAAAATTCGACTCATGTTTTCCTTAAAACAGATTGTGTACAAATTATTAAGGAAAGAAATGCAAATAAAATTTAATCAGTTATAACTGGTTTTCTATTTTCATGAACCTAAAATACCATTGACATGGGTAAATATTTGGAACAATTACGATAGATGTAATAGCTACTTACATCATCTCTGCTTAGAATAAACAAACAATACCACGTTAAATATGTTTTCTGGAACCAGCCAGGAAGTTCTGATTAATGCATCAAGTATTTCTTTTGGGGTTTTTTTTTTCTTTTTGAGATAAATTCCATTGTGTGTATAATGTATTGTGTAACTTTGTGAGCGTGTTGGAGAAGTGTGTTGGCGTACTTGCTATAGGTATTTTCAGAGCATGACTGGAAATGATACATAAGACCACTGATAAATTCAAGTTGGAAATACTGTAATACTGGTAATAACGATGTAACTTCATTACAGCTTCTCGTAATATTTGTTTGTAATGAGCAGTCCGAGATATATCTGCATGGAAGAATTTGACTGGAGGATTAACATAGGCTATTATATAAACGAAATAAATTTGAGTTCTCTTTTCGCAATGTTATAAAAGATAAGAAAAACCTGTGCTATGTAATTCGATGTGCATAAAACTTTTTTCAGTCTACAATGAATAAACAATTCTAATAATCTGTTATTATTGTAATATGATAATTTTATATAAGTGGCAATAAGGGGAAACAATAATTCTCTCAATATGTTTTTGTTTGCTTCACGTGAGAGTTGGGGATGATGTTGTATTAGTGAACATATCTATATCTATTCATAATATCATCTAAAGTATATTATTAAGGCATCTTATACTATTTACATGAGTACTGAACGTAATTATATAGACATCACCTTTTACAATACATTGCGATAATATACATTTGTCATTATGCATGCATACATGTATGTGACAAACAAAGCAAATTGCAAAATAACTGGGGAAACACTTATGGATTCTCACAATCCAAAGAAATGCTAATATTTGACAGATGATTTTGTCTTGCTAAGTTTTCAATTTCCTCTTTCTTCTATTGCACTAATAATAATGTTGCAACATTCACGAGCTAACATACATATTTAAAAAAAAAGAAATGGTCGGCTCAAATCACAATCATTCTGTTCTCTCAAAAGTTCTCGATACAGCAGATCGAGTTCCAATAACCAGACTGTCAGACGACAGCTCAATATATAATAAATAGTCTAGAAATATAGTCCCGTCTTCCACATATGACAGGGGTGGATCCGGGGGAGGGTGTCAGGGAGTCCGCACTCCCCATGTTTTGGCTTGTCATATGCTTTTGTGATTTGGACCCCCTCCCTCCCGTCTTCCCCCGTTTTGCTTGATCACTTCTTTTTGCTTGTCAAGTTGTCAAAAAACCCAGAGCCGCCCCTGTGCGATATTAGTTTATGACATTGCATTACGAGGAAGACCCTTGTATTATCATCTCGGGTCCCTTGACACAGTCCATCCGAGTTATCCATCTAGACATTGAGAACAAAATTAGTTTAATTTTCTTGACCAATCAAAATGTGAAATCAGTACAAACTGAATCATGAGAAAAGTGGACGCCCCCTCCCCCCTCTCATCGTGATCTAGGGGCCCATGACGCAGTCCATTCGTACATATTGTGCTCTCATTTATCTGGTATATTCACAGTTATCCATCTTGACACCGAGAATAAATAATACATTTTCGTGATTAATCGAAATGAGACATCAGTATATTTCACTGAATTATGAGGCATTGAATTATGAGGAAAACCCCTGTAATGTTATCTAGGGGCCCTTGTCACAGTACATCCGTTACATGGTTTGTGTCTGTGCTGTAATTTATCGGGTAGATGATTGACAGTTAATCCTGATAGACATTGACATTGAGAAGGAAAAAAATCATTTTCTTGACCAACCGACATGTCAAGAGTAAACCTGAAATGTTTGGCGATTATGAGGAAGCACGTGGACATCAAGGAAGAGAAGGCTCCTATGAGCCAACGATTACATATCTCCAGAGTTAACTTCTACTCTCAGAGACATGGGAAGTGCTACATTAGAAGACTAATGGCTCGCCTAATTCTATCGACCTAAAATAGAGACTCCTTTCCTAGTCCGTGGGAACATACACTCATAACCCGCTCTGCGTCAGGTCCAAACTTATGCATTGGTTTCCTATGGGCTAGTTGAAAGTTTGCAGTGGTTAACAAGACAAATGCTTGCTGAATAAGCGGAGAGCATCCACGCCCTTTTGTTCAGACGGGACAATGTATTACCTGAGTATGTTTTAAGCATAAATTGGTTTATAAATAATCTTAAAGCAACCCAGGTTAAATCGGTGACGTCTAAACTCGCGTTCCAGAGGCGTAGCCAGTTAATGTTATATACAATTACAGGGCATCTTCCTCATTACTTTACATGCTTTATCAGCATTTGAAATTGATAAAAGTTGAGTACGCTCAATGTCGTATTACCTTGTCGCAATAAACTGTCCCGAACAGGTCAATGTTCGTATGGTACAAATCGATTTACCCTATATTGTTCAAATTAAGTACATTAACACATGACGTGTGGACGTTACAGAGAGTATATGAAATGAAATGAAGCTATAAACAAATTACCTTCACAATGAGAGGATAAGGTTTTTTAAATGATTACTAACGGTAACCTGATATAAGGTATAACCATTTCTACAGATAGCCTTTAACATTTAAAAGCTGAGCGGGATATATTCTTGTCTTCAATATGACAAGCCATCTAAGCAATACGTTTGTTGCAAATCTTTGTTAAAATTTTGATACTCATAAGATTCACACACAATTAGGATAAACAAAATACTACATTTCCATATAGTAAATACATATAACATAATGAAGTAATAGGTAAAACCTTGAGTTCTGGTAGTAATAAAGTTGCATTTCGAGAAAAAGCGGTTTTAAGATTAATTTCTTACTGTTAATCAGAGTGAAACAGAAATCATATCGTCAATATAACACGATCGTTATAGGATCAGCAAAGTGCAAACAAATTTCTGAAACTTGATACACTAAAAGCACAATAAAAAGATGTATTGCATGGTACAAGCCCGACAGATCGTATAGTTATGAGTTTCTATTTGTAGAATTTTGATGATTCTGAGATAATATTGGTTTTCGACTTTTCGTGTATTACCAGAACCCAAGATTAAATGCTACCGCCTAGTCTGCTACACCAGCGAACAAAATCTGTTGCATATAGATGTTGCATATAGATTCGACATATCATACGGCCACATAACGAAGGCTTAAAATTCAGTAGAACTCAATCTAAGAATAAGCCTTAACATTAATTCATTATAATGCCAGAGGGTGCGCCATAAGACACCAGTAAAGTTTGTATGGATACTCGTCACTAATAGTGTTCTATGTTCTTTGTCAATATTGTAAGCGATCTTATTTGCGCGATGTTCAGCTTTTGAATCTCTGCACTCGAATCCTTGGTTGTGTTTCTGTTTGGTTTTTTAAACAGGCATCCTTTCTTCTATAAGAAAGTCGGATATGAACTAACTCAGAAGATGAAATCCGAAACGTTTCCTTGAAAAATATCTCCCTTCTATTCTTCACCAACACATCACTGCTTCTAGTCTTGAACAGTCAGGGTAACGCTGGTATACGAGGCGAGAGTGGAAGATGTGGCAAAATGATGCTAACCCTGAAAAAAGCGTGGGTGATTTGTTTGTTCAAGACCAATTGCATCCGAATGAAACGTTCTTTTAAACGTTTAAACAAGGATTCATTTAAACGTTTAAACAAGGATTCATTTAAACAAAACGTCTTTGGTTCCTTATGTCTTCAAGAGAACATAGCAACTTCTGCCCATATCGATTCCATCATTCGTGAGGCTTCGGTGGTGTCATCACTAGTTGTTCCTTCATTGCCATTGTCATCAAAATTAACATGGTTATCTTTCATCGAGCTATCCTCTCCGTCCTGAGTAACTACATCTTCCGATTCTTCTACTTCTTCTTCTTCCTCTTCGAACGTCATGCAATCGAAGCTACGACCACTTGACCTGAGATTTTGAGAGACGTCTTGAAGTCGAAGTTCCTCCAACGAGGACGTGTACGATGAGGAGGATGACACAAAGGAAGACGAGGACATCGAATCACGTTTACTTTCTTCTTTCATCGTAAACCGATGTACTACTTCGCTGCTACTAGTACTCTTCAGCGATGGGGTAGGGGATGCAGTTACAGGAGGAGGCGGAGGAGGAGGAAGATTTGGTTTCTCTAAACCGCTGTAGTTCTTCAGACCATCTGACGTGACGCTTTTTCTTACAGTTACAGATGGCCTTACTGTCTGGTCCAAACTATTATTTGTATTTCTGCTGTAGCCATTAGCGTTATGGTTGACAACTGTACCATTAATCGCGTTCCCATGCACAGTGTTACCGTTAACCGAGGTGATGTTTACTGTGTTGACCGCGTTGACTTGGTTTACCGCAGTGCGAGTCACAGTGACCGCTGGACTTAACTGTTTGACCAGTTTGACCTCCATTACATGTTCTTCTTCGTTCTCCTCCTTGATGATGTTAATACTCTGCGTCTTCTGCGAACTAGGAGTCGAGAAGCTGTCATTCCGATGTCCGTTGGACGACCAGCTGGACGGATAGTCGGTCTTCTCCGAATCATCGTCATCATCGTCGGCTTCGTCTTGGTTGATTTTGTTCTTGAGATCACGGATCTTGGATTGTAGCGTAAAAAGAGTGCGTGTGAGTTCCTGGTCTGTGTTACGTAGATCCATCTGTGATGCATAGGAAGAGAAAATAAAAGACTGTGTCATCGAGAAGTCATTTCTGAATGATATCCTCACTGAATTTGGTTCCCGATAATTATGAAGTTTCCACTCATATGAACAATGCGTTTCTGAATCGACATATCGGGGCCATGGGCCGAGACGTTAACCATGTAACCTCTACTTGGGTGAATAAAGGTCAAAAATCATCACCAAGCGAACGGTTTGTAACACATCAATTATGTCACTTAGGTTAATAAGAAGTTAAAATACATATTTCAGCAAAAATTTTGTCCCCGGTTCATAAGCCGAAATATGATTTTCATATTCTTTATTACTGAACAATTTATCGAAAAAATGACAAGCATTTCACTGGGATGGCAACATCAGCTCATTGGTTCTGGTACATTGGAACAATACAATTCTCAACGTGCTTTATGTAATAAACGCATATCATGACAAATGAACATTTTACAACATATTCGATTAGGGTAACCAGAATGCCTTTTACATTGACATTTTGGTGCTCCGACATTATGCTCTCGTGAACAGTAGCCCCGGGCTTATTTCGTCCACGATGTGGGGTTGTGGTTACGGTTAGGGGTGCGAATGGGTGGGAGCTTGGTTTGAGTCGGGTTTTGATCCAGGGTTGAATTTCATATCGATAAAGTCACTTAGATTTCTTTTTCTATTTTGGTCTTTATAAAGGGTTCATAAACGAAGACGTCGATATATCTTATGCTACTCCGGGAATAAAAGGTATACCCAGAGTACAATAATCTGAAAATGCCACAATTCAACTCTCACATCCTGAGACGTGGCGCCTTGGTCACAACAATGACTAAAACAAGGTCATACCAAGGCCAATGACCCCTGAGAAAGTGATATTGACAGTTTGTTGTCTTCATCGTCTTCATGTTAACGAGCATACTATGAAGCAAGACAAGGAGAAGAAAAATCATATTTTCGAATTTAAGATAAATACAAAGAACTAACATTTAGAACAAAAATAACGCACATGATTCTAATGCAAGGTATAAGTAAAATGGCACACAAGCGAAGAAAATAGTGGGAAATGGCTTGCCTACTACTATGAGATAATAAATCTAGCGAGTAACAAGGATGAAGGTAAAGATTAGAACAAGAACTAAAGATTAAAATGGACGCATTTGAGAAGATGGTCAAGAAAATGGAAGAGGGATATCACAATACAGAAAATGTATTTTATGACAGGAAAGGTTGGAAGAGAAAGAGAGAGAGAGAAGGAAAGGGGAGGTGAGAACATATGAGAGAGAGAGAGAGAGAGGGGGGGGGGCGTGAAGGATAAGAAAGAGATGGGAGGGAGAGTGGAGGAGAGTGGAAGAGAGTGGAAAGACGGGTAGGAGAAAATAAATGCAGAGGAAGCAAGGAAGAAATAAATAGAAAGAGAGTGGGGAAGGGTGGATGGGGGGATACAGCGAGCGCGTTACAGGTATAGGGTTTCTTTTTCATCTCCTGATCAGCGAGGTTCCCTAGATTCCGAGACAAATTGGCTTCACTGCCCTTGTCATGAATCATAAACTCCTGCTTCTTCTAAACAAGAAACAAATGCATTTGAATCTCTCGTTTACACAGGCCGTTCTCTTAAATTTTGCTTTGCTGTTTTATCCTTCACTCAGGGCCGTCTTTTCACTACCTTAAAAAAAACAATCGCTCTTATATCTCTTCCGTTTATATTATTATTTTCAATATATCAACGATCATCATTTAAAGTCAATTGTTTCTTTTGGCGTTTTTTTTTCGCCTCCTATATACAAGAAGTTTGTCAGTATTTTCTCTTTCTCATGTCATTCTACGGACTAAGCGAAAACATCCGGAAGATGGTAAGCGCTCCAGGGCAAAAGCTCAAGAACATTTCAAGAAAGAAAAAGATAATCATGAAAAGAAATTCCAATTACCAACAGGGCATACAATATGGTTCTTTAAAAAATTCTCTCTATTCCCGATATCACTGAACGGATGCAGCAGTGAACTTTGGTAAACCTCTATTACATATTCCGAGTATCTATTACGCTACATTAGGTCCTCCCTCTTCAATCTATACCGATATACGTCTCTTGAGCCACTTTAATTTGATGAAGGAAAGCCACATTACAGCAGACTATTAAAGTAACTGTCTACCCTTTTAAATGGAATGTTGGAAAATCAGTAAAAAAAAAAAAATCAGTAATCTTGGGATATATTTTGATTACCACGATAGCAAGTGAAGTGAAAATATTCATTACGAAAATGAAGTGTTGATTTACAATTACAAGATTTATGCCGCAATTTACATGCGTAATTTTTCAACGAATCTGAACAGAGAAACATTACAGAAAGCAAGATTCTCCTTCAATCTTGAATGTAAATATAAGAGTGAATCATTTTAATTTGCATGGAACTGTTCCATATTTTTTCACACATATTTTAAGATATATCTGAGCACCCTCCAAACGCTGCAAGAAGACTGGCTGGTAAAAATATATTAGAGTACCTTTAATGACAAAGGTATGGACAGGGTCTCACGTGAATCCAATCCTGCAGCCGTTCACTTTCTTGAAATGTTTCAGTTAGAGTGGAGGAAACACGAATTACGGCCAATTTTTCATCACTCGCATCTTGACTTCCCTCGGAAGTCCAGAAGTAGGATAGAGGGATTTGAGTTAATACTCCCAGACTTTGGTACAGACAAAAACCACCCCCCCCCCCCCGCCCCTCCTCCTGAGTCCTGCCTTTCTCTTCTCGTTTCCCCCTTCTCTCATCTGATCATCTTTTCCTCTTCGTCTCTAGCTTGTGCATTCTCCTTTGCATTTTCCTTAATCCTGATAAGCATAAATCAAAGATATAACTGTATTGCACATGGAATAACGATATGAATGGCGAAAATTTATTTGAGCCACATGCAGAACTGACTATACAAGCGAGGAGGACAAAAAGGCATGTCAGATTCCATTGCTTTTACCGACACTGATGAACGGCTTCATGGTATATTTTGCGTAAAGTCATCACAGTTTGAAGAATCTTCTTTTTGGGGGGTTATTGTTTTTTAAATTTCATTTTCTATTTTTTACTTATTTTTGGTGGGGGGGGGGGAGGGTATTTTCTTGATCTACAAAATAGGCCTACATGCACAAATGCAACGAAATAGATGGAATTAATAGAAAGATAATTATATTCGTAACTATTTTTCATTGCTATTTTCAAATTGAATGCGAAGGGCGAGTTTTTTTTTTTTTTTTACTTTTTAAATAAATACTCTAGAATATACAATTCTAAACGGTCAGGGACTCAGAAGGCTAGAACGTGTGAAACAAAAAGAAAAAAATAGACGGGGAGATAAATGTAGAAAGAGAGAGATAGATAAAGAGAGAGAGAGAGAGAGAGAGAGAAAGAGAAAAGAGTGAGAACGATGAGTTTACAATGAGGTTAAGGGCATGACATTGTCTGTCGAATAATAATAGTCACTATCGGAAAGCCGAGTATGTAATCAAGTGAGGTGGTGATTATGATGATTTACAAATGCTAGACATCAGCATTGTTATTCAAGAAAGTAGTCTTTCTCACAGTGCTCTCAGACAGGATCAGGTGGTTGATCAGATCATAGAAAAGGATCAGTCCTTGCACTCAGGGTAGGTATAATTTCATGATCATATCACGAGATAAAGAACAATTCGCAACTATATGGAGCCAACCATGTATCCTGCAGTCAATCTATACCTTATCTTCTTGTGAATGCAAATCTCACACTGAATGCTTTGATAAGAAAACATGTTATTTTGCATTGATGAAACTATATTTTCAGTAGTATACCTTTTCTATAAACATGATAAATACTCTCTAAAGGTCAAATCTCACCAGTTCTAATGGTATGCCATTTCTTTGGCATGTGATCATGCCACCTAATGACTTTTCAAATGAGTTGCTCAAAGTACCCGTTTTTTGGGAACTTGGCTAAAAGTTGCTATTTCAGCGGACCTATAAACTGGCTGCAAACCCTGAAACTAACCCCAAAAATGCGTCGAATAGGAAGATTGTCTGGTTCAAGCACGTATGCGTGGGTAATATAGTTATGACCTGCTACTGAAACTCTATTAGTCAGCAATGCCCTCACAGGATATCTCATTGTTCTCGCATTTTGTCGAGTTTGAAGAAAAAGTTGCAAACTTTTTTTTCATTAGCATAATCATGTCACTTTGAGAAAATGGTCACCTGACCGACATTATAATCAGATGAATACCATAAAAGATAATCATTGAATTGAGGACAAAGATACTTTGCATGAAAAGTTTATAGTGACCTTGTAATTATCCTCCATTAAAGATTATCTTCATAGCGCGTAATTTATTGGAGGACTTATATATGCAGGGTTGAGAACTGACCATGGAGATATCAATTTTATGCGCAGACATCAAGAGGTATTTCTTTTCATCTCTTGTTGAAATCTGAACTTTTAACGATATAACCTCGGTGAGTACTGTATATTATAAGCACGATTGAGTATACATAGACATTGGAAGTCACAAAATAATACTACCAAGGAGCTTGTTTCAAGCTCCTCGATTCTACAGAATAAGTGTCGGTGCTGACGAATAATCTTTGAAATATGGATGGACCATTTAAAGTAGAAATTGAACATCTACCAGCATGAATTTATGCGAAGCACGATTTGATGACATGCAGGCGAACTAAACCATATAAACAGAACTCTCCCCTATGAATCAAAGAAAATATTTCGAATCCTTGGCTATAACGTGACAACGATACCTTCAGGCTGCAGTAATGAACAAGATATGAAGCATTTCCAAATGCCAGTTTGAATTGTTACCTTGTAAACTTGATTTACATTTCTAATGTTACAGGCTAAGTGTTACATATGCACAAATCAGCTCTAATATGAAACCCAAGGGTGCCGCTGCTGGGACATTTTGGAAGTTCATCGTTAATTTCTTTCTTATTACCGCATTTAAATTTGTAATCGATTTCGTGCGTGTTATCTTCGATTTATTTCAATTACCGAAATTCCAAGATAAATCTATTATCATATGAATACATATTAAGAAGAATATCTATACATTTGAACCTCTATAATTCAACTCTTAACTTATGCTTCGTTATAAATTCAGGAGCTAGGGTTTTAACCTACTCTGTGAGTAGTTATCTGAGGCCACAGACATGACAGAGCATCACCATGATCACGTACGTAGGCTAGGACAAGCCCACTGAATAAAACAACTCAATGACACCATCTGCATAAACGAGGGTTAAATCTGATCCAATGATAACTTTGATATCAATCTGACATATTGATAGCAAAACAGGGATATAGCTCATGACTATTTCATTTAGTCGAAAACATGTCAAGGCCTATTGTATTTACCACCGATTAATTTTTGGTTTTTATTCATTCGATATGACAACAGAACACACCCACAGTGGGTTTCGAAATTCCAACTTCGAAATTCCAACCTCGGAATGTTGAGGGTGGTGGTTTACCTTTGTGTCTGTATTTGCTAACCATTGAAATGGTCGAAATAGAGGCGGCAAAAGAATGCCAAACTCGAGAAAAATCAGGAAAGAAATGACAGAATACAATAGCCTCAGACCTTTTGTGAAGGAAAGTATGAAATATTTCTCGCATGACGAGGACAGCAGTGTCTATCAAGAGTCAACGTCTGGTGTTAACCACCGAACAAGAAACAAGTCTACCAATGTATTGAAATTGATTTTGTGGATTTTCTTTCCTAAAATCAATGGAGACAAAAAATTTCCCCTATTTGCAAAGTAATAGCCTATGGTTTGAACCCACCTTGCCATTGTTAGTTGTTGCAATGTCGGGGAAGTTTCGGATAATCTGGTAAAAGTTAAGGGCAACTTCATTTTCAGAAGTGTAAACCTACAATTTGAATCAATTGGTCTCTTCCAATAACCATCGTCACAAATACCACTAACATGACTAAAAAAAAAGGACATCCCGTGAAAAATCTTGAAGTGAATATTAACCTATTCAACATAAAATTTATTGCAAGAACATTTACATGATTTCGGTTCTCCTAAACAAATTAATTCTACGGTTGGGTATCAGCTAAGTCGTGTTGGCCATCCGTCTGATTAGCTTAAAACTATTTAACCTAGACCGAGAATTCAGTCCGTTTGGCCCGTATTCTTATTTAAACCGACCATGGGTCTTCAGTCGAGTTCCAACAAACATGACAAAGGAAGGTTTACAGTTTTTGTTAAAACACTACTTCAAAGTTCAGACCAAGAGTAGGTTTAAGTGAATTAGTAGAACCAAGGAGTTATGTGTGATAACTTGATAACATCAACCTTTAAGTTTTAGAAGAAAACGTGACCATCAAGTTTTTGTGTTGATGGAATGCATCCTATAAGAAATATGTAACCTACTTGGCTCGAAATCATTCAATAGTCATGTTTGTGTTGAGTCTAGACATAACCTATTCAGCAATGTACCACTGCCTCCGCTCATATTGCTTTAAAGATTCATGTGCTCCAAAGCCATTTGAAGCTCCAACGGGTAATGTGGAACAGATCTTCCAACATTTTTATTTCTTCCTAATAAATACACCAGGGCAGACATTAAGCCCCATGCAAGGACAGGGGTGTATTTTTAGGAGGCAATTATTTTAGACGATGCAATAAGAAACGACACGCTTTATTTGTGGACAATAAATGATGTCCCTCCCAGTTTTACGAGACTGGTGAGCGTTCGCCAAAGAATAACTTTAAAGAATGAAATTAAAGAACTATTGAACTGATCTTCAGATTCATCAATTTCATCCTAAGTGTTACATTTAAGACGGGGTAATAACTTCAAATACTCTTGTTGACCGGGATTAGGTGCCAGCCCAAATACCTAGATTTACTTGGTATACGTCATCATGCAGTCGCCTTCCCATCAACCTTGCTTATAGGAAATGACAATGTCACATGCTGTGTCTACTTCCCGCCTTGCTTATATCATCCATGATAAGGCTAAACGTCTGGGACAGAAAGGGAACAAAACAATGAAGAACTGAGCAAGGGGTTTGCTATAATATTTTGAATTGGAATGTTGGACAAAAAAGGCTCACATGTTTGGGGAAACAAAAAGAAAACTTAGCTAGCAAAGAATGAAAGTACTCTGATTTAAACAATTTGCGAACAATGGTTTTAAAGAACTGCCCTCAAGCCCGCCCCCCCCCCAACAGAGACACTTTTTTTGCCAACAACGGAACAACATTCAGAAAATACAAATTGTCGAAAAAGCATGTATTTGCCGATATCCTGACCTACAGTGTAATATCGCCTAATATACAAAACAACGCACACACACGCGCGCGCACACACAACATGGCAAGCATGAACCATGGACCTACTTCTCTAGTAGGTCCATGCATGAATACACCATAGATAAATTAGGGGCCTGCAACACACACGCTCCCATCCCTTCAGCAAAGTCTAAACTTTCAACCAATCAGAGGTCGGCTGGTGGTCAGCACTTGGAGATACAAATCAAGGCAGATTTACACGTAACATCCAACCTAAATCTGGCATGATGGGAAACAAAGATCGAGAAACGTCGAAACGTGTGACGTCAATGTTCATGTTCCTTGGTAAAGTAGGGGATTTGTATCTGGGGTGTGACTGTATGCCCTAATCCTTAAAATGTGTCAACAAAAACTGACATTTCAGGTTATTTCTCTCTATACGAGCTTTGTTGTGCTATTTTGGGAACAATCGAGTTGAAGAAAGGAACAATCATGCAATATTCCTGGTGGAAATTTTTAAACAAAAATAAATTTCCGGCTGTTTTATGACTCTATCGACAAGCACTCTAATCATGCTCAAATACACGAATGCATCATGCGTCATTCTACTAAATGATAAAACATCGAAAATATGCAACGACGTTGATCGGAAAAAACATATTTCTTGCAGGTTCGAATAGAATCATAGAAGTGCTAGTCTTCTATTAAACAAGAACATGTCAATATCCTTGTAACACACCTGCGTAATTAAATAATCTTATTAAATAGAGATCACAGATTACTACTCTTATCGATCAGACAGACATTAATGATTAGAAATTGAGGCTTTCAAGAGAAAATTGAACTTGGTGCGTTGCAGGGAAACTTTGTATCAATTAAGGCAATTTCCTAACGGTCAGAGAAACACACTGTATCTTATTGGGGGCATGGTGAAACGCTATGTTGTTCGTTTCTGAAAATGGTCGTCGCGAAATATATAGGGTATCCCTATAGTATAGAAAATTGAGTGATGTGCATGTTATCCTTTGAATGTGTCTTCCAAATCCCAAACAAATCAAAATGGAGTGACCTTTGAGCGCAACAGGGCCCAGGGACACACGGAGTACAGTACACTCATAAAAACATAACAGCGTTATTCCCGCATATACTGTATCACAAATCATTTGAAATAGTGTTAAGTCCCCTTTTATTAAATAAATGCTTTTCATTTCAACACACCGCCGATTCCAACCAATGATATTACGGTGTTTTTCAAATGAATGGTATGGCATTTCGATTCACATCACAGACCAGCCATAAACACAGTTACGTGCATGTGTCATGCTACGTTGACTTTTATTATTGAGAGAAATATTTCTCCCATGAATCTTTTACACGGTCACTTGTTTGCTTGAGAATAGTCTATACCTGATCTGACTGATAAGTGATGGTCTTCTTCCGACAGATAAAATTCGATGTTTTGAAGGTATTCGATGTTTTGAATGTATAATGCCCGTTGCAGACGAGGCGTCATTTTGCTGACGTAGAATTGCGTCACGGTCTTTGACGCGCCATTATGAGAATGACATCATACAAAAAGTGAATGCAAAATGAAGAGTGCAACCGCTGCGTTAAGACTCAATAAACGGCTGTCCCATTTCTATGACAAATTTGATCTCAGCCAATCAGATTCAAGGATTTCAGTAGCTTATAACAATTACTCTAAAGTTTTATGAAACGGGTCCCTGGTTATGGGCTTCAGTGACTGCCCTTGATGGTTGATTAGCGCAGGTTATAACGCAATCAAAATGACTCCTCGTATGCAAAGGGCATTATGATATATTATGTGATACGAATGACATTGGTCTCTGGAATGCAACATAGAAGAACAACAATAACGAACTGAATTGTGAAAGGGGTACACTGACATAAAAAATGACTTTGTGAGGTGTGAATATTAGTGTTCATATTCATATCTTTCTTTTATGAGGGTCCTCTTCACAATCAAATTACCACATCCGCTCTAACACCTACGATGAGGGGCACTGCTGTAGGCGTAAATGATCAGATTGTATGAGGTTTTATACTGGGCCGATATTATCTCATTTGTTAATTGAACTGTGATGAAATAAAGGACAGAAACCCCCGGTATTCGTGCTTATAGCGATACTTTCAAACAAGTCTTTAAAACACCTAAAAATCATGTTCGTTCTATACGAGACTACTTTTGTATATGTAATACCCTTCATAGAATCATAGTAAACACAAACATACACACGACATATCTCTACGACGAAAATCCTAGGGACCACACATTATAAAGAAATCATTAGGGAAGCCAAAAATAAATTTCAGCATCGACTCTTGGACTTGCTTGGTATTGTGTTCATGATATAAAAATATAATAAAATAAGCATTAGGGTTAAAGTCCAGTTGCTGCTGAATCACCAGCCTTGAACGTTGTCAAATATGTGTGTTGTCATGCACATATGTGACCCGCTCTAGCAAAACCAGGCGGATGTCGCTGAGAGTCATCGCCCGCAAATCACCCAAATAGGTCAAAATTTGACCTCCTGGTCGAAATTGAGATTTTGTTATGGCTAGCATGGGGAACATCTCAGGATTCTGACAAACCAAAAATCATTCTGAAATTCCAACTAAAAATATTCCAAAATTATGAAAAAAGACAGGTAGCCACTTTCAGGTTTTGTCCAAAAAGCTTCCCTTTCTTAGCATCAATCACGATTTGGGAATAAATTCTCGCCAATTTCGCTGTTTTGTCGATCGAGTTACCACGCATATTCTGAGACCATCCCCAATGTGTTTGGTATGAATCGAAAGAGCTGGCTTTGTAGATTCCAAATATGGGTATCTCTATAGTGTAATAGCGAAATGAACCAATGAAAATTCGATTTGCAGACAACACCTTTTATGCAAATTTGGTTTCCACGCTGTAAACAGAATGCGTTTCTAGGGGTCTGGTCTCATTCTCGTAATCTGATTGGTCCGCTCGGTGCTTGACCGTAATCTCGCCTCTCTCAGCTGCTGGGCTAGTGCTTTTGTGTTGCACCGTACATAGACTTTTGTGTTTGTTTCACTCACTGTGCACTGCGTAAAGTATAGCAAGAGTCTGGACAGAATTTCCACTCCCGGTGAGTATGTTATTTTATGTTAAATAAAATCTGATAAAGAAAGTATATTGGGGGATCGATGTAAACTCAAAATTAGTGATCTAGTAAGGCTGATGAGTGATGTGAAAGGAATGTTAACCCACCTAGTGTTGATTTTGATGAATTTGGCAGATTAACTGAGAGTCAAACTGTGTTACTTAGACAAGTTTGATTTGAAGAAATTTTTTTAGCCAAGTAAAGTTGGGCGTAGCTATTGCATGCCCATGGTATTAGAAAAGCTTTTAACCACAATTTAGGCACAAATCAAGTTAGATTGACTTAGATCTAGTGTCTATTTGGTAATAGCTAGATGGCAATATTAACGTTAACATTAATTTTAACTGAGCTACTTAGGTGGCGTAGACAATTACGTACCACGCAGTATGATGGGGAGCCCTACAATACATGTATGTCTCTGGAAATGAACAAGCATTTCTTTAATATTCCTCTAAAGCTTTATTTTATATTATTCCTGATATTCTAAAAGAGTTATTTGAAAAAAAATTCTCATCAAAATTAGAGCAAGAACAATGCCATTTTCACAAGAAACGGTGGCCGTGTCATTTCAACATTGAAAAAAAAATGGTGCCCATGTCTGTGCAATCATTCATTTTACACGCAGTTCCGGAGTTCTGACGTGAAAGACAACATTTTGAGGCTTGTAAATGAAATATCTGAAATAATACAGGTTTTTTCATTATTTGACTCGTTTTTTTTGCATACCAATCGCTATGAAAAAGATGAAAAGTTTGTGTTTGTTGCGTGTTTTGTTTGATTGGAATCGCGCAGTTACGCTTGTGCGCAGACATGGGCACTACGCAGACTTGGGCACTGGAGCCATACCATGCCGGTGGCCAGTCGCTAGCTACTGTCACAAATATTTTTGTTACACAAAGATCTACAAAATGTAATAAAGTTTCATTCATTTTCTTTTAATACACATGTGAATAATTGATGTTAGTTTACTTGGTTGAATAATGATTTGAATCATCCTGGGGCTGGAGCTTAAATATTTAGTTTAGATGTTGTAAATTTATGCAGTAGAGAGTCTATATGCCGTGAAGAACTGACCTGGTCCTGATTATAATATATTATTTATATTTATAATGACAGAGTCAGATAGTGAAGAAGAGACAGAGGAGGAAACACAAGAAAGTGAGCAATCTACATCTTCAGAACCAGAAAGCGATGATTCTGCTGATCATTCTGAGCCTGAACCGATGGACCTGGCTGATGATGAGGAGGAGATTGGCTTTCACGATGATATAGAAGTTGAAGCAGCTGCAGCTACTGCGAGACCTGAAGAGGTTGACGGCATTCCTATCAGGGACCGCCAATGCCACTGCAGTTCCATGCAGCTGTTTGAAGGTAGACGATGCATTGAGCAATTCTCCAAGGAAAATCAGGAATCGCTCAGGTGATTTTATGTTTACATTAAATACTAGTTCACTTTTGTTTTAACCTTTTTATTATGGGATATATTAATTTTGTGTAAAATCTTTAGCTGAATTTGTTTCTGAAATTGCATTCACTCTTGACATTACTTTGAAAAATTTGTACTTTTGTACCCTCATCCACAGAAGTCAGAATCTTTTTCAATAATTTTCTAATAAATGAATGCATCAAGGCAATCAAATGTAAATGTGTGTCAATTAATAAATCTAAAGTCTTTGTGAAAGTACTCCAATAAAATCATTTGACTTTTCCAGATCAGTGCCACCTGCAACCCTTCATGAGAGGATCCAACCAGCTGGCCTTGATGTATGTCGCCAAAAATATCTATACGAGAATATTCAATTCAACATTGCTGTCAGTAACTCGGCCAGTAAAGTTTTGTCTTTGTACTAATGATGCACTATTCTCATTAATTTTATTTTTCTCTGTTTTTGTCATCCTTCCTGCAGGTTATAGACGGGAGCCGGCACTACCACTGAACTCAAGTAGAAAGGAGCCATCATTTTTAATTTAAAAATCATTGCATGTTGTTTGAAAATCTGTGATTGGAGCATGTCATGGAAAGCGATAACTATGAATATTATATCGACCATAGTTTAACTTTGATGTTGCGACTTGACGGTCACTGTACTAGTGGTATTTACCTTGTTCTTTTGGTCACTGAATGTGACTGAAACTGTCACAACAAAATTCAAGAACTTATGGAATGAATGTGAACATCGTCAAAAACGAGCCAAAATCTTGCAGTTCAACATTATCGATATTATGGTCTGATATTCATTGATACATATTTCCATACAAATTCCATTTATGAAATTAATGAAATTATAATATATAATAACTTTACATGTCACCTTACCTGTCATGAAGATATTCACATTGCAATATATTTCTCTCAGATTTAATCATACAGGGGGGGGGGAGGATAAAAAAAGGATCATCTGTCATTTAAAAAAAAGTATTTTAGTTTCCCTATAAAAATATTTTGATTTGATTTGTATCAGTCTGTATGAATTGGTAATAATTGACTGAAACAAAATATGTGCTGTTTTATCCACAGGCCTGAGTGCTTACCAAAGAAATTTATTTACAAAGGAATCATTTGCAAGGCCTTTTATACAAATACAAATTATTCATGAATGTATGTTATGTCCTGTAATGTAACATGCACATTATTAATATTATGTAATCCCTTGCTATTGTTTTCTATAAATGTATTTCCTTTAAAGGATAAGTAATTATTGAACTACATGTGAATGTCTCTATAGTTATTTATTGTTGATAATGAATAAGAGATCAAAGAAAGAAACAATAATATTTGGGGTAGGTTTGAAAATGCAATACACATATTCAATTTCTTTTGTATTTCATTGTTTTATTTGTTAATTAATCTATTAATTAATATCATTCCTCTTCGAACTGGATATGTAATTTTTATACCGAGCAAAATAATACAATAACAAGGCAAAAGAATTTTTTCCTCATGTAAATAAAGATGTTATTTTATTCATTAATTTTTTTTCTATGTACCATTTTGTAGACTACTTTCTTATGTTTTTCATTGTTTTTTATTGCTTCATAATTTAAATAAACAATAACAAAGGAAATTCATGTTCTCAGGAAATATTCATTTAGGTGTATATAAGTGCTGTGTGAAATTTGAGAAAGATGTGATGGAGGGTTGATGCTGTTGCTAAGGAGTTTGTGAAAGAATGTAAAATATATGCGTGTTTCGAACAAGTCTGAATTTCAAATGTGAATATCTCAGTTGTTTAAAACGGAACCTCCTTAATCTTGATTAGTCATAACTTTGTCATATTTTGTTCAATCTGTATGAGTTTGGTATCAAATTAAAGAGGAGAAAATTCTCTATCAGAATACACAATTATCTCAATTTTGATTTTGGGCGACAAGTGCCTGGTTTTGCCAGAGCCGGTCACATATATGTTTGCACGCTTCAAGTGGAAAAGTTCCTTGCTTGAAGTAAATAATACAGACCTACATCTTTCTCATTTGGTTGAAGTAGCTTGCTTAAAGAACGCCTCAAAAATATCTTCCGTTGAATAGAAGTAGAGCTTATCCCATGATACCACCCCCCCCCCCCCCGGAGCCCCTTCTTATCCCAGATCTTTGCCAACGCTCAAGCGTGTTAAGTCGTTTTAAAGTACCACAGGTCTTCCCTCAATTCTCTTTCCAGAACTATTTCTAAGGTTTTATTAGCACAATTATACTACTTGAATTTAAAGGGAAGGAAAGTAGTGTCCGTGGCATGCGCATGCAGTGTAGGTGATATGTTTACCATTATTTGACACACATTTCTTATTCCAATATTCGTGGTTATGACGCAAAGGCAATCCAAAATGTTAATCACAGCAATACAACCACGTACAATGAAACCGAGCAAGATAAGATAGCTCCTCAAGAATATAGATAGCTAGGGCCATAATTATCTGGAATTCAAAAGATCTCTTTGAATACGCTCAACGTTAAATGATATCAAATTAGCTCGGCCTTCATCTGTTCATAATAATTAACATAACATAATATGCAGTAAACTATTTCAAGAATAATAATATAAAAGACCCGTCTTGCTTTCATTACAGTTCCAGGAAAGCACGAACGATTTCTCTCTTTATAGCTGGTACACACAGAAAACCTTCCAAATTTGCCTTTTATCGAGACTAATAATTTGTTAGGGTTTTTAGCATTTAAGCTCCTCTAAACCCTTGGGATATTTTGAACAGTACAGAAGGCTGCTTGGTACCATGAACCCTTTCAGGACAGGAATTATTTAAGGGGTAAATTGATCACATTTTGTTCTTCAAATTGGCAACAACAATATTTCTCTTTCAGTGCTACCTGGTTCTAATAAAAAACATGGTTATGAATTTTGTCGAAAGTTGAAAAAATTGCCAATTTTTATGAAAAACAAATGATTTTGAACCTCTCAATGTGTTGCCAATTTAAGGATTTTAAAGCTTATTCTCATTTTTAAAATTCCTGGCATCAAACACTATATATATATATATATAGTATTTGTTTTTTTTTAATGTTTCGTTGAGAAATGTTGTTTAATATGTAAACTATATACCCATGTACAAGTATTCAATATACCATTTATATTATTGTAAATATGTTGTGCTCTCATACCCCGAGAGGGGGTCGATAGAGTGAATAAAATCTTATCTATCTTATATGGTCAAAACAAAAAAATGGACATAAGTTTTTGCAGAAGTTTTTGCTTTTTCTACTCATGCATCTGGTATATTTTTATAGCTCTGAATCAAAAGTTATAGAGCCAAACCACAAAATGTGGTCAATGTTATTGTCTTGAAAGGGTTAAGGTACCATGACAAAGAAGTATCCTGCTTATACACAGGCACGTCTTCTCTCCATGCTCGCTGTCAGTATTCAGTAAATTGACGATGATAAAGGTTGCTCAAATTACCTCTTATAATCATTTGTGTCTACTGTGGCACCAGGAGTTTATCTAAACGCTTTCCTTTTGTTGCAATGATCATTAAATAACATATCCTCACCACCAAACTTATTCATAAAACTATAAGACCTCCGACTGCAGTCCCTTTATTTATCATGTAAAAGCTACCTGATGTTATTGCGTTTGTCAGCATCTTCTCACAATTGTATACATCAGTTGCATCTACATGTACTTGATTAAGGAAATGCAATTAATACATAGGATGACAAGTCTGGGCGGTTGATTAGAATCATTGTGGCTTACGTAACATGGTTTAATCAATAATTGAATTGTGGTTATATACTGGAAATTAAACCAGAAGACTGGGAGGAAGCTGGTCAAATGAATTACGTCCCTCTTTTTTATCTGGTGATATGATCTGTTTTTTCTGGGTTTATATTTCGATGTCAGAAGATTACATATCCACCACATATACAAAGAAAAAATGGGTAAATACATTATTACAACTAGAAATGTCCCATTGCCGCGCAATGCGAATGTATCCCACGGCAATGGCAGCGATTCGAAGCGATTCGAAAGAACCTCACTCCTCCCTCCCTCAAACAAAAGGATGGCGTAGAGATTGCCTCCAGTGGCCCGGACTATTGTCAACACTAGGAGCAGCATCACCAAAACAATGTGTGTAGATTAGAGTATAATGCATCTCTATAGAAAATGCGAAAGAAATCTGTCAAGAAATGTGACGTCAGAGCGCACACAAGATATCCACTAAAATATGCCATATGACCCTATGAAAGACGGAACACTGGGGGCAGCATCACCAAAAACTGTAGAGGTCTAGAGTAATCTATGATGGACCGACATACAAAATCTGAAAGAAATCACTCAACAAAATATGACATTTGACCCTATAAAAAGCGGAACACTGGGGGCAGCATCAGCAAACACTATGACACACCTCTGTATAAAATTTGAAAGAAATCCGTCAAGAAATGTGGCAGTTCGAGCGCACAAAAGACATGACCTTTGACCCTATAAAGGACGGAACAATGGACGGAACAATGAGGGCAGCATTATCAAAATGTACTAATATACATCTCCATACAAAATTCGAAAGAAATGTGGCCTGCAGAGTGCACTCACGTCATCCTCCAAAGTATGACCTTTGACCCCATAAAAGACGGGACACTGGTGGCAGCATCACCAAAAACTATAGGTACGTAGACTTTACCAAGATAGATTTCTTTCAAATTTTGTATGGAAGTGTGTCAAAAAATGCAGAAGAGTGCAAGAAATGGACAAATGACCTTTGACCCTATCAAGGACGGAACAATGAGGGCAGCATCACCAAAAAGTAAAGATGTGTAGATTATACCAAAAATACATCTCCATACAAAATTTGAAAGAAATCCATCCAGAAATGTGGCCTGCAGAGTGCACTCACACCATCCCCCGAAGTATGACCTTCGGACCCTATAAAAGACGAGACACGGGTGGCAGCATCACCAAAAACTATAGGTTTTTAGATTAAACCAAGAGACACCTTCATGCAAAATTTGAACGAAATCCGTTGGGAAATGTGACCGCCACAGCGCACACAAGAGTGCACACAAGACATCTGTCAAAATATGACCTTTGACCCTATATCATACGGAACACTGGAAGCAGCATGACCAAAATCTCTAGGGTTCTAGATTATACCAAGAGACACCTTCATGCAACATTTGAACAAAAATGTGAACGCTAGAGCGCCCACAAACTATCCCCCAAAATATGGCCTTTTACCCTATAAAAGACGAAACACTGGGTGCAGCATCACCAGAAATTATAGGTGTCTAGATTTTACCAAGATACACCTCCATACAAAGTTTGAGAGAAATCCGTTCAGAAATGTGACCGCTATAGCGCACACAAGAATGTGACGCGGCGGCGGCGTCGGAACGCAGCTGAATCCAAAGCATAGTTGCCAGAGTTGGCAGAATTCTGCTTTTTAGCAGAATTTTGACCGCTATAGCATTTAGCAGAATTCGGCCTATTCTAGCAGAATTCTGGTACATGTATTTTGGTTTTTTATTGCTTGTCAGAGAATTTTTGAGTAAATACATGTAGTCCCCCCCCCCCCCCCGAAATATTGATCAACCTCTTTTTTTTTTCTTTTTTTTTTTGCTTGTCAGAGAATTTGATTATTTTTGAGTAAAAAAGTTCAGCAGAAATTTAGCAGAATTTTCGCTGCTCTTTAGCAGAATAGTATTTTTTCGCTTGCAACATTTATCCAAAGTATCCTCCAGCCTTCTGCCGGGGGATACAATTATCGTGCACTATTTAATCCCCTCAAAGTTAAAGTAGATATTCAAAGAAAATCACAAATATGGCAATTAATGTATCACTAGAAACTGGGAAGCTTACAGATGGCAATCGTATAAGTTTAATGTCAACTCCGTATCTGATGATTATAAAAACACAAATAAAAGCTCTTCAGCATCTTGAATATCCGAGGATTCGCCAGAAATATAGCGATGTTTTGATGTCGTCACACTCGGGATCGATCCTGCTTAAGCAGACGACGTCCTATAATGAATGAACGTAATTGCAATGCAATTATTTATCAAATTATAAAGAGTTTGGTGTATTTAAACATGACCTTATTTCACACCATTACAAAGGGAAAGTGAAACTGATTCTGATAGCTAAAACCGTTTGATTGTAAATACACAGGAGAAGGGTCAATGATCAATGAAATAAACCCCACTTTCAAATTGAAAAGCCCTCCGAATAATAGCAGGATGGTATTCGTTCCCTCTTGAAACGCCGAACATGCCCGGGTGCAAGCAGCTGAAAATACAATGGCGTCTTATTTTGTTTACAAGTGACTGATTCCTTTATTTTTTAACGCTGCATTTTTCATCAAAATAATACCATACACGAAGTTAAGAGTGAGGCAACAGACTAACATTAAGACGCTGGTGAAGACGCTGGTGAAGGAAGAGAAATAAGTGAAGAGGAGATGACAAAATAGGCTCTGAAAAATGTGTAAGATGTTATGGGACATCGTCTGCTTAGACAGGACTGGTCCATGGTGTGTCGTCACATATCTCAGCAGCGTTCGAGGAGCTCTTCAGCTGCTATATCGGGGGCTGTATTTTACCGTTTTGTAATTGATAATAATCATTACTTCAAATGTTTCCAAGCGTTGAATTTGGATAACCTTGTTTAATTTATGCCATCTATGCAATAATAAGTATTAAGCCAATATTTAAAATCATTAACGTTCTACTTTAAGGTGTATACTGCTTGGTCAGCTTCACTGATGCCATCGATCTTCTGTTTCCAAGTCCATGGTCACAACAACGATACCTTCTTTTAAAAAAAAATATATATTTTTAGTCATCCCCACTAATCTAACGGTCAATCTAATGGTCATCTTTACCGGCTTGGTCAATTTCACTAATACCATTGGACAACATTCTTCACGAATATCGTTGGTCATCTGCATCATTCTGTTTCGGAGATATTATCACAATTCTCCTTCCTTCACTTATACCATAGCTCATGAAAAAGTACGTGATATAAAGCGGTGTATATATTTCAAACGGGTCTGACTTGTTATACTGTTCGATGAATGTAATAACGCGTGTATTACCGTGTTTTGGCTGGCAAATATGTTTACATTTCCGTCTTTCCGTGAACATTCTATTTTCAAATTATAACAATTTTTCATCGTTGCAATATTTCAGTCCCTATAATCTAATTTCCTGAACGATTTTAAACCATGAGCACCCCATCCATTCATACTTCATCAACCATACTTCCTGTAATTTTGGCACACAATAGATCAGGCTTGCTAAACCCCAGAATGACCTGGTGCCGAACTGCGCGAGAACCATTAAAAAAATCAATCAATGTACGTAAGTCGGACCAATCAAACAGTCTGTCGTTGAATATTTCATTCATATCGTTAGATTGATTGTTTATTTGCAATGTGTAGAAGCCAATAGTCTGAGTATAAATATAGTTATAGTACCATACAGTCTCATTTTCTCGTCAGATTAGGGAGCTACTAGCTTGCCTATTGTACCTCGTCCTTGGTCAGATCAGGAGGTAACGTATCTCACTTTCTTTCGTCACAAAGAAAGAACTTCTTGTAGTCCCAATATACCCACTTTTGCTCCACTGGATAGACCATAGTATACTGAACTATACAAATATATTCCCAATGTGAGTGTACTGCAACTATACAAATTAATATATCTTAATTGAATGAGTTAGTTTCGGTACTTACTCATTAATCAAATTAATTGCTCAAGTCAATAGATGGTTCTTAAAAGAGGAAATTTGTGTTATCACTGCAGGAGGATATTCGCAGGTGAATTCCATTAACTATAATGGCTATGCTATGGTTATGACCAGCTTGCCCAGTATACCTCCTTGGTAACAGGTAGGGTAATTCATACAAGTGATGGTGCATTAACACGACGCTCGTTGTGGTATTATGTCAATAGGTCATATTGAGTCATGAACTCATTTAATACACAAACAAAATCACCGAGTACCTCACGAGCAGGGTTTAGGCGATTTCTTTCTTTTTCTAAATACTTCGTCTCCCGTTTCCATAAAGTTGGTTTCTGGTTAATTTCTGGACGGGTGGTCCATCGCCCATGTTCCTTTAAATTTGAAGTTAATATTTTTCAAGACAATTTCGATTTTCGAATTCACTCTGTACTACCCGCATATTAAAACGAAATTTAAAAAACCAAAAATGAAATCAAAGTAACTAGTTGTTGAATAAAGCAGGCGGTATATGAATATATATATATATATATATATATATACTGGTCTCATGTTGTTTTAAAGAAGAACCGAGTCCCTAGAAATTTCTGGTTAATATCAGGTTAAAATGTTTCACAGTTGGAAGCTTGTCCAAGAAGGAAGAATACATAGCCCAAAACAACTCAATACTTTAAAAATTATTATGAATTTATTTGACCAGAACAATGTAAACATAATGCGCTCATAATTATGAGGAATATGATCTTCTACATCAAAAATTCAGGATGAATTGTAGACAGAATTCTTGAAGTTTATTTAGCTTTCCTGAGCACGGGTTCAGGATAGACGTTTAACGAAGGAGACAGAAGAGCTATATCCAGACACACTTTCACTCTTCTCAGGTGAATACGCCGGAAAGCATCGCAAATCGATTTGTCTGAAATTTCCTGTTTTTGACAACGGTTACTCACATTAAACTGACAAGACAATGTTAAAATCTTCTTCTCATCCAGGTACATTACATAATCATTCCATTTCTCAAAATAACGATACATCTCACTCGTAATCGTTAAGTTTCATCTTGAAAAATGGGTAACGAATAATGCCAAAGGATTTATTCTTAAAGCATACTTACACACGTATTAACATGCCATTTTATATTACCATTACCAGCTACTATCATTTATTTAAAGTACGATAAAACTAAAAGAGCAATGTAGATAAAATGCCTCGCTCAAGGGCATTAAGTGCCGTACCGGGGATCGAACCCAAGATCCTCGCATTTCCTGTCTAGTGTAATTGACCACTCGGCCACGACACCTCTATACTATGTTTATCAATTCGATATTTTAGTGCGTTTATTTTCAATTCAATATGATAAACATTACACAAGTATCAAAGAGATAGATACCCAAGGAGTTAACTCATTGATATACCGATATATATCACTGCCAACTGGCATAGCTCACTAATCTATAAGCTACATGTAATCAACTAAAATCAGCTCACACACACACAAAATCTGATAACCACCTATTATCCACCTATTAACCACCTATATTATCCACCTATTAACCACCTATATCTATCGCCAGGCATAACGTCTTTAAATCTCGATACTACTCATCATAATCAGTATTGTAGATATCTTCAGAGTTTGAAAAGTTGACTTTTCACAAACAGAATTTCTTCATCACACCTTTCTTTTTCGGTAATGTTTTGACGGATCGGAAGTAGCACATTTATAAATTCGATCACACCTGCGACGCAATTTTGAAATCGACGGGGGAAATTGAGTATGCATGACATCATCCTACACATTAATTTCCATGGCGACCCAACATGTCATTCCTAGTCTCTGTCGTCGATAACATGTTCACTTATAGCGTTTTGCTCTCTTCCCCAATTTTGTGATACAATTCTGGATTTACAAGAAGATCATCTTACCGACAGTCTATAGGCTGTTGTATAGGCAACTCAAACGAATGCGATATATTTCATATCTTACACAAACATATGTGTAAAGAATATACCCTGCAGCATATACCCTGCAGCATTTACCCATTCACATTTTTGTGATTTGTCAACACACGAAGAGGCCCTGCAATAGGAAGGAACTTCTGTGAGGGAAAATTACAACACAATCGGAATATTCGTCATAATTTTGTTTAATACTGCCACAATCACGCGAGGTAGATTTATCCTAAAGAATGGTGGGAAAATCGGAGTGATCATTTAACCGTGTATGATTAAATGTCTAGTGATGCAAAAAGATATCCTTTTCTTCCGCGGTATTTTGTTGATCAGACATTAGCATACTTTTCGAATAGGATCTGGATGTCAATGTGAATGAAGGAAGCAAGGTGCATAGCATGAAATAAAAAACACCCTTGACATGATTGTGCTTTTTGGCGCGTATTCATAGAAGCTGTGAACAGGTATACGATTGCCAACTCGGAATTAGGGGGTACTTTTTCCCCAATTGCGAGGGGAGCTGTCAGAGCGCAGTCATTATTTTAGATATTTGACGTACCAGCTTTTAATAATTACATTAATTACCTGACGTCATTACTACTAATTACCACCAAAATGGGTTCGGAAAAGAATACTTAATTTCAAAATAAAAGCCACGATTCCAAAAGAGTGCAGTATCTTTCCAATTTCCGTGCAAAACGCCATGCGTTGTGAAACTATATAGGGGGCGCCTCCTAAACCCCTTTCCCCTAGATCGACCACTGAAAGGGATATTGGCAGCGGCGCCATGCAGGGTATTTCAAGGGGCACAGGTCACAAGAACTCCACCAACATGACCAAACGAACGACAAAACAAGACAAAAGAAGCGTTTTCCGAATAATTTTGAAGGGTGATGTGTCCAAAACCACTGACAAGTATATACAAAAAGTAATATTTTTTTTATCGAAGTTGGGCAAACATTGTACTGGTATGGCTCAAATGGCTGCCATCAGGAAAGACTTGAAAAGTATTGAAGTATAAATATTTGGATACGAAACAACTCCCCCCCCCCCCACCCCCCCCCCCCCCCCCCCCCCCATTTATTTGTTCCTGAAGCACTAAAGGAAACAGTACACTGAGCATTTTGATTTAACATTCAGGAATGATTCGAATTTATCGGATATCCGTGAGTCTGTGTGCGGTTCCTGTTCTCTTACCAAAACATTCCATTTAGCTGCGTGATAAATCCTATATACACGATAAATACCACCGGTATAGGTAGAGTCTAATCATACAATATACTGATGTGGGGGCTGGGTATTTTATGGTATTTATTTTATCATTGCAATATTTGCAAAGTAGAGATCACTCGAAAATACCACAACCGCATTTTACATGGCAATATTCAAGCTCAAATAAACATTACCAACTTGCTTTAGTGGACATGAAAGGCATTTCTAGAACCATCGCAACATTGCTGTCACAATTAATCCTCATTATTTGGCAGATTGGTTGCCAACATAAATGAAATGTAGATAGAATGGTGAAATAGTGCACCTACACAGAAACATTGTTTATATGGAACAGGTTTCTATTCATGAACAATAAAACGTGAATAAAAAAAAATAACCTCCGTTGTCTTCCCATGACTGTCTCCATTGCTCTCGGGTATAAGGAAGTATCTAGAGCCCACCTTTAAAAGTTAGTAGTTTCATGGGTAAAACACAAAACACATTGTGTACTATTTGGGGTTTCACAGATGAATAGTACCACCCATTGAAAAGCATGTGAACAAAAACAGGAACCAAGCATGAATAAATACTGTATTGGGACGTCAGTGCTGCACAGTCGTTTTACGGGGATTTCCATATTTAACCCTACTTGCTGATGCCACTCTTTAATACTTTTCAAAAGTCAAAGATGGTTCAATAATCAATGTGGTATTTACGTGTAGGAATGCTGTATAAAGAAGTACAAAGTACATTTTCAACTTTTGCGAAAAAAAAATCGTGAGGCGGTTTTATCAGAAGTATGTGTATGGTGGAGAAATAGCATACGTATGCAAGATATTCGATATCCTTAAAAATAACTGTGGGGAGGGGTGGTTGGAGACAATTTCTCTCCGTGTATAATCCTGGGCCCCTATACTGCAAACGCTTCTTAAGGCATGTCAGTTGAACTTGATAATCTTCGCTAAAACTCTGCGGCTTTACTTCTTTCCTGAAAACCTCTGCAGAGGATCCGATTTTCCTTCAGTTAACCATATTAAACCCGAGTATAGTCCCACTCGTAAGCTTCTAAGCATGTGATAAGCACTCAAATTCAACGTCTTATTAATAGATCTTAGAAGTAGGACCTCTAATCTCACAGGAAGACGAAAATAAGCTGATGGTGAATTATTGAGTGTTCTGTTCCCCCTCACTTTCCACGCGAAACATATGCTGGAGATATGCTCCAATATCCACTCATATCTATGACCTCATATGCATCCTTACATTGCAAATATTCAAATTGATGTATATAGCACAATTCCAATACCATATTAATATACGAAACCAAACGCATAACGCAAAAGGCAGTGTTGAAGAAAAAATGGCCTATAATCCTCACAGAAGCATTTTGACGAATCGGGTCTCAATTATTGCACATACACACCATATTAGAACTACTTACTCATTTGTATCTGTCTTTAAAAATATAACAAAGTCGATCAACAATATCATGAGAACAGATTAAAGATACTATTTTAATGTATACAACTTCCTCAGGTAGCATGCACTAAAGCAAATTTTAATTTGTTTTAAAGAAGCTTCTCTCGGCATGATATACCGAAGCTGTATATATTTGGCCTTTGCTTTTTTGTGTTTTTGTTTATAAATTTGGAACTCTAATTATCAGATCTTACAGAACTATATCGCCCATCATTTCAAGAAGGGCCAAAAACATAAAATGTGTGATAGGCATAGTTCTAAGCGATTCTTAATGGACTCTGACAGTGGTGACGTAGAACTTGAAATTGGTGGAGGTATGCAGCTGTTTCGAGAGGGACAGGCACGGGTGTCGCGTGCCACAGAGTCCCCCATAATAGATTGACCCTTCTCATGTTGCCAAGAAATCGAGGGAGGGCGAGGTTTTATGTTTCTATTATCGGAGAGTTCTGGTATACAATGAGACAGCACTTTGAAAGAAACTGTCTGAAAAACATTGTGACTGCGAATCCATGTTTTGTTTCCACCAGCAAATTATTATTAAAAAAAAAGAACCCGTGCAGAAAACGGCATACAATGTCCACTGCAGAGCACACAAATTTAAGAAGGGAAAGGAAAAGTGGCGTAGCACGTGCCCGCAAGCGAATGGCAAAAAATGCCCCAGATTCCCAAGTTCAGTCCGGTATCTTCACGACTACACCCAAGGTAAGCCATGAAAACGGGTGAAAATACATATTGCACATGAATGCAATTATGGTTATGAACTCTCTGCTCCATACCATGATCTCACTATAAGGACAAGATAGGAGTTTGTTAGAATCGCACGGGTATCTTTATTTCCTTTTCGTTATCAAATGTCGTGTCCAAGAAACAAGAAGCACGTAAAACTATAGTAATGAAGTTAGATTAAATCCAATAATGGACCAGACCCCACGTAACAATCCCCTGGAAATTGTAATGAAGGGTCTTTGTGAATCTAATTAGTGAGCTAAGTTCATTACTCTGCTTGAAAAGACGGATGTGGTTTAATTAGCGAAGGAATTGGACATACAGCTATGTCACTGGCATTACGGACCCTCTCTATATAGCGATGCTACAACCCTGGGACATAGGTATGTCAGCATGAAAAGTCTTCTTGTATAAAAAGCGCCCCACCCCTTCCCCACTTCCCATTTCAGCCATGAACATTTGCCACAGGCATAATATATATTTAAAAAAAACCTCATAGCACTGGACCCCCTCCATCTACCAGTTCACACATTACATATACAGATATACCCAAGCAAATTCAAATTCACTTTTATTGAAAAACAAAACAAGCATGCCAAGGCTTTTTACATATGAAGCCAGCCCCCCACCAGCCCCCCCCCCCCCCCCCCCCTCACATACAAAAAAGGGGAAAACTGCCCATCTCAGGCTTGGACATAAGAGAGCGATGTCATAAACATCACAAATATCACAAACCCTCACAGGCCCTGGTCATTATGACAATGCATCTTGTAGTACATGTAGTATATACCCTCCTGCCAGGTCATAAATATACGCAAGCATAATGACAGTACTACTTCTTGTTTATCATGAGCTCCTCCCCCAATCCCTCACGTCTTTACGCACAGAGCTATGTCAAAGGCATGACAAGTTCTAGGGCCTAATCACCAGCACTGGATACACAAGCACGTATCTTGTATACTATACCCCACACCTCAAGACAAAATACAGGTCATCCACATCACACGACCCCCTCCCTCGGCCACCAGCCACATTCATTTTTATTTCAATAAATTTGATTTGATTTTAACGCCTCCTCTGTACCCCTTCTCCAGATCTGGACATACATGTACAAACCTGTGCAGCACAGGTCATTCAACACTTCACATACCCCTCCCAAGCCCCTTTCTCATTTTCATGTACTTGACAGGAACTGCGAAACGTTTTTGAAAGTGAGGGGGGGGTGGCTGAACACGCGAACAAGCATATTATGTTATTGCATTATAAAACGTGTCTACTAAAAAAATGAGAGCTGTAGACACCCACCCCCCCCCCCCCCCCACCCCGGTGCCGCGGCCCCTGCTTACCAATAAGAAAGAACAAAAGTATAGTCAAAAGAGGATGGTTTTGGCAGAACCCAAAAAAAAACGGAGGGATCAGAAGACGACCCAGACATATTAATGCTCTGTACGCATGGTATGACACAAATATTACATGAAATTTATTTGGCGCTGGTCCACTTCACAGTGGGATAAGATGATTGTTTTTTCTTCTGCCAAATACTTCTATTACTAGATAATGATATCCAATGGATATGATAGTACAAAACTCCCACTGCTACTCTGATAATGTTAATCATGATGCTTTAGCATGTTTAGAGAGGAGATTGTTTGCTTCTGAGTCTGGCGGCAAGCGTTTGTAATATGGAAACTAATTACGTTTTTTAGAGAGAGGTAAGGGTGTGATCACTATAAGAAATGGGAAGGGTTGCTATTTGATGAAGAGACGAGGAAGCGAGAAGGGAAGCCACTGCCTCATATCATGCTTATTTGGCACCATATTATCAACGATGAGTGCGAAATGGTTGCAGACATACATACGTCATGTCAGCCTACAGCGGACCTCTAAAACAGTAAGAACCTTCATAATCACGAATTGGGTAGGGGGCATGGTAGGGGAGGGGGTCCCTGATATGTACTATATGGAGCTGGAGTTACATCCATACCATTTCACCTAATGGACACAATCATTGTCGACATAATTTTGGCTTGGCTTGGCTTTATAGATGGCTCAAGTCACCAAGGATTGACTTGGTGCTCCGGAAATTTTCTCCGGCGAAAATCGGTTCTGGCTTTATTTCGCAAAAACATATTATGGTTAGGGTTAAGGGTATGATTGGGTTTGTAGGTTAGGTTGAGTGTTTTAGGTTCGGTTGAGGGTTTTAGGTTAGGTTGAGGGTTTTAGGTTAGGTTGAGAGTTTTAGGTTAGGTTGAGGGTTTTAGGTTAGGTTGAGGGTTTTAGGTTAGGTTGAGGGTTTTAGGTTAGGTTGAGGGTTTTAGGTTAGGTTGAGGGTTTTAGGTTAGGTTGAGGGTTTTAGGTTAGGTTGAGAGTTTTAGGTTAGGTTGAGGGTTTTAGGTTAGGTTCAGGGTTTTAGGTTAGGTTGAGGGTTTTAGGTTAGGTTGAGGGTTTTAGGTTAGGTTGAGGGTTTTAGGTTAGGTTGAGGGTTTTAGGTTAGGTTCAGGATTTTAGGTTAGGTTCAGGGTTTTAGGTTAGGTTGAGGGTTATTGGTTTAATAGATATAGTGCTTGGTTCAAGGTTGAAGTTTAGGAATTCTGTTCGTGTATAGAATATTGACCGCAGATCAAAATATCACCGCCTCTGTCGTATAACCCATGGGTTTCATGGGAAATGCCAGAAAATAGATCATGTGCTTTTGGCTGTGTTGCAGATTAGGTGAAAAGATCGATGGTGAATATCTGCCCGCTGTAAACATATCAAAAGCTTTCACGCATAGTTGGTCAAGGGTTTGATGCTTTATCCGGTATAATTGCGACCATAGCCAATAAATGATCATCATTATCATCCGATATTATTCATACAATGTACACACAAAACGGCCATAATTGATGCTCATCTCTAGGGGCGGATCCAGTAAAAGGGGGCACAATTCAGGAAATTTTCTGACAAGTACAAAAAAAATGGTCATAGTTTTATTTCATTTATTAATTTTATTTTTTTTTTCTAATTTTTTTCGAGGGTGATTTTATTCCAGAATTCTCAGACAAGGAAAAAGTTCAGGGCCTTTGGGGTCGAAATTGAAAGGGGCACATTTTGGGGGTTGTGTACTTAAGGTATGGCACTTGTGCCCCTCTAAATCCGCCAGTGCTCATAAGGCTCCTAACATACTTTGGTAAGCATGGTAAGAGAAGTTCTACTGCTGCTATATAGGAGTCATGCTGAGCTCAAAATAGATCCTGCGCCAAGAGCATCAATCATATCAATTTTAATTTCATAAGTCTAAAGTCCAGCCCCCCCCCCCCCCCCTTATTCCGGACCTCCTGTACAATCATTTCCTGTATAATTATTACACAGACTCTAAAATACAAATCGGCTTCACCATATATTAATGCAATGATTGCCATCAATTCAGTTAGGCCTAGACATTTAAGACTACATTCACTCTAAAATACCCTTTCTTCCTTATGTAGATTATTCCGTTTTCTCTCTATTCTTTTGATAAAAGTTCTTCCCTTCTCCCTGCCATCCCTTTTTTCGTCTTCTTCATGTCCTGAAAACAGCATTCAAAGGAGTATCAAGTATTTATCAATATTTCTCAATTTTGGGCCTATTGCTTTCAGTGGGTTTGGGAAAAGTTTTTTTATCCTAGAAAAATCGCCGAATGAAAATTTGGAAGATATTTTGTATGTTATTATTATAAAACTGTCGACTTGTGTGTATAAGCAGAGACGCCCACAACAATCATCACTTTCGTATATTAATGTATACGGCTATAGTACATGAGCTATAGAAGAATTAGTCTACAGCTCGAAGTATTCAGACTCTATGTGAAAAAAGGGTTGTGCCTGGAAACAAGTTTTGGTGACTCATCACCACCCAGGCCATCACATACGTTTCCTGTCCACTAGTCTATAATCAGACATGACAAGGTCTTATAACCAAAACGGAACACGGGATACACATCACAAAGGCCAAAATATACAGCTCAAAGTGTGTCAAAATTCTGCGTCCTTGGCAAAATCAATGCCATATTTGGAACAGTTATAGAATGCATGCAAAATATTGACTAAAGATTTGTCATAAATATCATAATACAAGTTGGTTATGTTTGATCCGTCGTTTCTGAAAGAAGATTACATTCTACAAACAGATACACTTAATTAATGTAAAATTATCCCTAATAATTGTGCTTGGATATAACATTTTAACTTTAACCATCGGATACCACGTAAGTTCGAATACAACTGAATTTGTAAGTCATACCTGCCTAATGTCTACAATGACAGGGTATTCCGAAACCAAAGCGGCAGGTTGATTATTGATTGTCTTAGAAGAGGAATAGCAAACACGAGTCTTCCTGTATAGGCCATGTGACCAGGGCCTTGTCTGCTGATTAATTGAATACAAACAATGACCTAATGAGATTCCACTGATAAAGACCACTAATTGACCACGCTAAAACTTGTCATGTATTACAGTGTCGGACCATGGTCTGACTCTGACGGACGGGTAGTCATTCATTCACCATGCTCATGTGATGATTACACATTTCAATTTTAAAATTACGACGAGGGGTTTAAGGTAGGCTTTAAAGCGCAATAACAGGTAAATATGTCGTGGGATTAACCTCGTACTGTATCGTTATAATCTACACACGATGATTAAAAACAAACATCTGGTTAAGTACCATATGCCCTGTGATAATCTTCGTCGCATCTTTCTGTCAAGAAATTTCACGAATTGCATATGTTTCATGCGTTTTCTGTCTATTAAAATCAAGCGATAAACTGATTTACTAAGCAATCTGTATAAGCGTGATGGGTATTATCCAAAGGGAATGATGATGTCAATTTCTCACACAAATACACGTGTGATGGTGACGAAATTCAATGTCAAACCAATTTTTTTCAAATCTTGCTTTAGCGGATTTTTCCACATTTATAACCGCTCGTAAGAGCTACCATCCTGTCTACACACTATCTTTGACATTTCCATGATATCTAAATTGCTCCAAAACATATGCTAGGTGTTCAAAGAAACAGTGGACGCTTTCGATCATTAATACCTCAAAATTATACGTGGTATCAGATTGGGAGCAATTTTTCATGACATTTCTAAGAACACTTTTCTTCAAATATTTCTCTATTTAATTAGATTTTTTCACTTTTTGAAAAAAAAAGGCCACAAAATCTATGTATCAGTAGATTAGTAATTAATTCAGAATTCAACAATTGTTATTGTGCATTGCAGCTGAAATTCCATAACGTGTTTTTAACCCAGAGTCATGAATCATTAATGAAACTGGACAGCAAAAGTTTGGCAGAAATGACAGCTGCAACACAAAATGAGTTGATGTGGTCTGATTTAATTACTGATACAGATTTTGTGGCATTGATTTTTCAAAAAGTGAACAATGCAATTAAATATAAAGAGCAGTATTTCAAGAAAAGTACTCAGAGAAATGTAATAAACCTTGATCACAATAAATTTTACATCATTCAGCATTCAACTTTACAATGTAAAACCTTAGTCTGATACGAGTTACAATTTTTTAGTTATTAACGATCAAAAGTGTCCAGTTTTTTAACACCTTGTACATATACACAATATCAACATGATCAAGGCAGCAACTCAATGAGCAATAAATTCAAAGCATGTCTTCTCGTGAAGCTTGTCCTACACAATGACTCATAAAAATTTGAAAGCAGCATAAATCTTGTTAAATGAGGAAGTGTAAGGTAAGAAACAAGTTACAAATAAGCATACATGTTACCTGGACAATAATTATAACTGCTATTGTAGCATATTAATATTTCCTATATTAATAATTTCTCACGTTAATGAAGATTAAGCCGGTGATAGATACAAATACAGAGATAGTTCCAGGGGTGACATGTTATGACTCCAACATCTGTGCAGGAATTTTTTCAAGCGGGTTTCCGCTCGTGTCTACAAAACATAAACATGATAAGTTTGTCATTACGGAGACCAACCATGAATGAAATAACAAGTGCGTCGTTTGATGGTTTGTTTTTCATCATAAAAAGATAAATTATCTGTTCCGCAAATCTTCGTGCACTGAAAAAAAGGAAAGATCTATGATAGATAATTATCGTGCAAATCATCAGTACTCTTGACATACTCCTCCTACAGAGTTAGGGTTAATGTGGCAATTGGATTTTAGATTGGGTTGGTTAGGTTAGGTTAGGTTAGGTTAGGTTAGGTTTAGGGTTAGGGTTTATGTACATGTATCATGTTTTGTCCATGCAGGTAAAAATTCGGTTAGAGTACGAAATTAAGTATGTGTCGTACACCGAATCATTACGTCAAATGTGTGGGTGACAACTGCTGACAAACCGTGTATGGCTTAGAATACAGAATGTGAAAATGAGTGAAAAGAGACTCTACAGCTTGAGAGATTCACCCGAAAAATAATAATGCCGCCTACCCATTTGCCACCCACTGCTAACAGATAAACACGTATTATTTCCCCCTTCATTCTAATAATAGCTCAAATTCATCAGGTTTCCCAACTTGCTGACGTAGGAACAAGCCTGCATACATGCATAACCACTGACCGTACACAGTAAATACCCTAAACAACGCATTTTACCCACACAAATTCTTTATATGTTAAAAGGAAGAGGAATTTATTCCTGCATGTTTCGAACAAACACATCATCTTTATAATAGGCGGTTACTTTATGTATGAATAGACCTGTTCACAAGTTATTCAAATTTATGTTTCTTTCCTGAGGACCTAGTAACGAGGTATCCATTAACCGTTATTAATGAATGAACTACAATTCTTGGAATCCAGTTCGCATACATTACTGGTTGCTATGTCTGACAAGCCTCTGACAAGCTTTCAGGTTATCAAGGACAACCTCTGTTTTAAAAGTATGCATACAACTTAAATATATTTGTGAACAGGTCTATTTGTAATGAGGAAAATATAATGCATGTATTGATAAAACATGTATGAAAACGGTCAATTTAGTGGCAAAAAATATACAATCCACAAATAACTAAGAAAACAAAATAGTTCTTGGGTAGTTCATACGGGTATACATATTTTTATTTGGTGATTTAATGAATGTTAATGCTTGTCAGTTAAGTAATCTATTAATTTAAGATTGTGAAAATATTATTCGTGTATAAGATATGCTAATTTTTCCCGTCACTTGTCATCTATTCATTCAAGTATACATTACAGACAATATATTGGTAATTATAAGATTAAAATAATAGCGATGTCATATACTTCTCCTTTCTCTTTTAAAAAAAGAGAAAGCGGTAAATTTTGCAGGGTCTAGAATTACTCATCTTAACCACCGCATTCCTTCTACACGATGCTTCTACATCTTATGAAGATTTCACTTCAAGCAGACGAGAGAGAGAGAGAGAGAATCTGACCAACATTCCTTCACGATGACGTCATCGTGCATTTCCCCTCAAGAACCGACTGACAGCTTCATTCCTTCCAAGCTTCTAGTCTCAATTCCAGGTGTTTTCAGACAATGCCATTCCATGCGTCTGAATACACCGGGAGTTGCCCCAATATAAAAGTGTGGATTTCATGATGATATCATTATCTCATTGGCAAATATAATTTTTGTTTTGTTTAAATTCTCAAGGTATGACTATCATAAACATGATAAAAGACCAAACTCAGAAAACGTCTCAACGTCTGGATGTTAGACCAGCCGGATGACACAAAATCAATGTAGAGTTAGGAGGAGGATGTGTCTTTTTATTTCCACTGGACTTGGTGTATTCAAGGCCAGGAAATGCAATTATTGTAGAGAATATGGGCTAATGAGAGGTCCTGTTAGAGCTTATTACTATATTACTATATTTGCTATATATTTGGTGTTTGTAAATCTTGTAACGAATTGACTTTGTGATTATTGCTGGGTGAGAGTCGAATCTTAATTGAGTTATTGCTCAGTAGTATCCTGGACCAACATTTCCACTGTCTGAATAAGGGTCAGCTACACTACATGTCTTGGACATGTTGGAATCGATTTTAGGAATTACATTTAGATATTTATAGAATTTTATAGAAATCGTTCGTACAATCGTACGTACGGAAATGTATTCTACTGACAGGGCGTTAATAAATTAAAAGACAAGAATATTCTCATGTGTCAGGTTTACATTGTGCATCATAATCAGTAAAATTAGTGTATGATTTTTTCTTTTCATGTCTATACATTTTCCCCCGTTGATCATTATCGCGTTACCACCCACACGCGTCTGGCAGATGCTTATTTCGTCATTATTGTAGATTGTATAAACCAGTGGAAGACGAATTTCCGATATTGACAATATATACTATTACCATTTAGGTTATTGTTTCACTGCATGCAAAGTGTTAGTGCAATACAATGACTTGACCCTCCTAAAACATGAAGAAAAAAAACCCCACATGAACACACACACATGAACAATAAAAGTCCATATCAGCCATTCTTCCAATAACCAATGCCCTTGGATCGGAAGATATTCAAGATATTCACCACCTATAAACTGTCAGATTCTTTTTAAATTATGGCATGATTTTATAGTTTTTCTGTATCTTTATTACTTCTATATTCATTGTGTTTAGCAGTTTAACTGCACTTTTACAACATTTACAATGCGCATTGAAAATTATGAAGTGCAGAATAGAGGCGTGTGATCACTCATCGAGGTTTACCCGAGGGCCTTTAAAGTCTCGTTATTCCGTGGTTTATTCGCTAATTACAGCTTGACTCACACTAATGAGCGTGTAGCAACCCCCAATTCACAAATTTATAGTGCAATCATTGCTGAGGTACATACATACATGCAGAATATAATCAAGTTGAGCTGAAAGTTCTGAAGAAATATGATTTGGGGACACACGTCTTTTGTACAAGTGCTTCAAAATACACAATCCAAAGGTCACTGATTTAAGGAATGAATGTATAATTGTATTTTCTGTAGTTAGGGTGAAAGAATGCCATGTAATATCGGACACCGCAGGATGCATTGTCAAACTATTCATACTTTCGAATCATAGGTAAATTGTAAACCGGTCGTACCCTATATCACCAAACCCAATGCAAACAGAAATAGCATTCATAATCATATTCGCAACTGTATGCAGGTAAGACGTGGAATTATCGATGACTCATACATCTAATCATGCAGTGTGAGCTCTTACACGGCTAGTCTGCATCGTAAAACCTTTGGAAAGCCTTGTAAGGAAAGTCTCAGACCAGCATCAGAAAAAGAACATGATTTATTTCTTTCTGAATAAAACAGACAACCAGAAGCAATTCATCTATTTCAATTACTTAATGCACTACATTTAAAGCATCCATGCACGTTGTGTGGTATCTCTATGAGTAATACTAAAGCTACGTTCACATTGGCTGGTATGGGTATGTGACAGTAATAAAGTGGTGTTCACACTGCTTAATTAATGTTGATAGTTACATGATGCGCTATTATACAGCTGTATTTTATCTGGTGTAATATCAATATGTTCGGCTGTAATGTTTTATTGGCCCAAATACTATTTATCGTTAGATAGCTATAGGGCAACTGCTTGAATCTTTTAAAATGGTCTTCGAAATGCCCATTTTTGATGTATTCCCGCATTTGAAAAAAAAAATCTGGATTAAACAAAATGTGAATCGGCAATGAATGAATAAAATCCAGTTCAATAAATGTTGTGAATGATATGAGGGCAAGTCCATGGTATTTAGTACCATACATTACCGACATTTTTAATATCAAGTTGACTGCTCTACCAGAGCCTGAATCACACCAATTAAAAAGGATATTGACAATTTCGATTTTATTTTTTGTTTATTTTTCGTTTATACATGTACTTGGTATAGTATATGGGACAGCAAAATAACCAAATACCTTGGACGTGCCCATGACTAAATTCACCTGTTGTGAGCGGAACCAGTCAAATATATAATCGGAAAAGACAAGATGGACATTTTCACTGAACACTTTTTGAAAAAGAGGGAAAAAAAGATAGCTGTGATGATCCCTTTGTCGGTGACAGTGAAGTGGACAATTTCGGGTTCCCGTGACTAATAGTCCTCATGTCGGACAGGCCTCCAGCTTCCTGATTCAGATTAGATCTCTTGGCCGTGGTAGTTTGGTCGATCAGGGGTTCTCAGACATTTGCTCTGGTGACTATTGCTCTGGGCTTTATGTCGTATAGGGTTAATGTTAAGGGTGCTATTAGATGTTAGATTGGGGTTAGCAATAGAGCATGCATGTCCTGGGTTGAAATTGGGCATTCGGTGAGTGTAGGATAGTTATCACGGAGCTTGAGCTTGTGTCGCACGACCTGATCACGACAATGTCGTAAAGCACTAACCATCATCATGTTCATTAACTCTTTGAGTGCCGCTTAACATATTGTTCAATTGCAATTGTGGTCAGTGAATGCATAGGGCTAAATGATAAAAGAGATACTTATTCAACTGCAAACACAAAGCTAAGTAACGATTAACCATTTGAGATTGTATTATTTACGGTTACAAATATTATACAAATATTTACCAAGTTTACGTGTACTTATTTTTCAGTTTGTTATTGTCAATGAAATTTCATCTTTCAGCATTATCTCCAAAACTGTCGTCATTAATCCGTTAACTTAACACCTCAGGTATGTAAAGTCACCATCAAAGAGTGTCATTAAACGTACTGTTTGGAAACTCTTCATTTCATAGTCAATCGAATGAAGGCCAAGTGATCGATCTTTGTCATTTATTTAGCTAGGAAGCGATTGTCTCCTTTGAGATGAAGCAGCTATCATGAAAGACAGGAAACAAAAATCTTCCTTGGCAAGGCCATGATGGAATCGGTAATCCTAAGCTGCTGTGCTTATGTCTAGGGAGGTGAATGGACTCTGTCCTCTTAAGGAGGCAATCTCGACTTCAGATTTTAAACCTTGTGCGATTAATTCACGATCAGCTCCAGCATTTTGCAAAAATGAGGAGGGGTCCTGTGCCCAATGACAAGCAAGCAAGCAACCCCCCCCCCCCCAAAAAAAAAAGAAGAATTAAAAAAAATAAACATGCAAATAAATAAATATAAGGGTTATCGAGAATAAAAAGGGGTCCAATTCCCCCTAAAATTCTGACAAGCAAAAGAAAACAGAAGTTTGGATCCCGTGACACTCCCCCCCCCCCCCCCCCCCCCCCCCATCAGCCCTGGATTTCCTCTCATTTGAGATGACGAGTTCCTTCTTGAGTAGATAATCTATTTTGTCATCTGAGAAATTCCGTACCTTAAAATATCCCATAATGCATGCCCCAAACCTCTACAAGAAAATCCTGCATAATTAGATCGGTCTTCAAATGTAACTAAAGTCTATAACCATTCCACTCTGTACAGCTGTATCTTATTTGCGTTCATTTGCATCAACCAAAGCATGTCGTCCTGGCCTACCACTTAGTAATGATTAAAATTAAACCTTCACTAAATCGGTATTCATATAAACTTGCACCTTTCAGGTTTGCTGTAATTTATTGATTAGACTTTGGTCTCCTATAAAGTGATATGACGAAACTTTCAATTTTGCTAACTTAGCACTACTTAGATATACACGTAACAAAGTCTTCACCGTGTAAGTATACTAAAGAGATAGCTCTCCAGCGACGGAATTCGAATATCCACTATGAAGACAAATGAAGAATCTCCGAAAAAATAAAACCACGATAACAAATACTGCTTTTGGAGAAAAGAATTTACTTTTTTAGAAAAGGGGATTTGTTTCTTAGCCAACTTAAATTTTAAACAGGAATTCTATGATAATTATGTCATGTCGTCTCTCCATACACGACACGACACGACATGTAACAACAAGGCAATATACATGTTTTTTGTACAGTTTGGGATTTGAGATTGTCTAAAATCGGAAGTTCCCGTGAAATATCCTTCCCGATCTCTTTTCCAATAGTTTCCAATTATTGACACGGTTTAAAGGAAATGAACAAGAACTTCCCTAAATAGTTACTGGGATATCATCACATGGGATCCCTTTTCCCGCCGAAAACAAGTGTTAAAAGAAATTTAAGGAAAGATGTACTGTAATCGAATAGTTTCTAATCCTCAATTCTCAGTACAAGCACCAAATACACCAACAGCAATATAATAGGTATATATATATATTTATTAGCCGCCATGAACTATGTTATTAAACCAGGCATTATAGTTTAAGCTTTTGATAAAAGCCAAAGGTACGAACAGTAGACATAGTAGAGAAAGTAGTACATATTAATGGTATAGAAAATCGTCATGAGCCCACAGCCCTGACCAATGTTTTGAAAAAAATTGTTGTGCGTCTATGTAGAGGAAAATACGAATTTATGGGAGCACGCTTTGCCAAGATTACATTTAGAAGATGAAGATATATTTCTTATCAATCCCATATAAAGGCGTCAGCTGTATCTTCCTGCCATCCGCCAAACGATGCCAAGTTCAGCCCCATCGTGATTGTTTTGTTCGGAAGTAAATAATTGATAATCCTTTATACTGGGGTTTACGTGTAAGACGTGTGCTAGATTTGATCTCCTTCACCCTTTATGTTTACATTTTCACTCTAACAAGTTTCTCTCGAGATCAAGCTAAATCGCTCCAATATCAAAGGCTGAACGTGCCAAGATGATCAAATCTAACATCCCAGGCCATAAGTTGACCTTACTATTAATAATCACATCACGTTTACTTTGCCTATCTTACTTTATCGTTCTTATCGCTTTCTCAAAATAAATCTCCCAGGCGATGAATACAAATCTGACTGTATCTTTTGTCACATTAGTTTATGAAAAATATGCAGTGGGCGTTTGTCAAAGCTGTTAAACTGTGTATTAAAATGATCCTTACACTTAGATCCCTGTTGCTACTGGTTGTTTCCATACGGGAAGCCACTCGCTTGCTTGCTTGCTTGCTTGCTACTTTCCAAATTGGAAAGGTTTTATCTTTTATTGAAAACGAGCCTACACTGGGTGCGAGATAATGAATTCGTTGAGGTTATATGTTTGGCACGCATGGGTCTCTTTTGGAGTATTTTTCTTTGTAAGAGTGAGGTGAAGAGAATTGACATGGAACGAGGGATTGGTAAGAATAGACAGGACGGGAAGATAATGTAGAAATCGGGCATGCCATTTATATCACACACCGCACCCAACAGGTCTCTGCACTGCATTGTGCACAGCTCAAGTTAATGCTATATCAGAGATAACTGCCAATTTCAAACATCACCCCCTCCATATTTGGGTTCAGGAGCACGCAATTTTAGGTTTTGTGCCAACGTTTATACTTGTAGTTGTAGAGAAAGGTGCGCCGAATTCACCTTGGAAGAAAGAATGTGAAGTAGAGAATAGTGCATACTGCATGGTTACTTTCCAAATTCGATTACCAACGAATTACTTGAAATTATCTTTTACACCACTCACACATAATTATGCGAGGTTATTTTAGATAAGGCTTATATTTATAAGACTTTCTTACATAGGCGATTTTCCACACGATGTAATAGACTTCTACAGAAAGTAAAGAGGACGTCATGCTTTTCTTTTCTTTTTTTAAGCATTAAAAGTAACAAAAGCAATATCTAGAAGGGTTTAACCTCAAAGGATTTTGACACATTAATCCTTGTATTATGTAAACACGTCATGCAATTTATTACAGGGATATGATTGCAAGAGGATTAAAATTACAATGACTTCAATAAATGGTATTGATTTAGACAACGCAATGGTATTGATTTAGACAACGCAATGGTATTGATTTAGACAATTTTACTATGGACAGGGCCTTTTCTATTAGTTCAGACCATCTACATGTATCTAATAACCTCTCTCATTACGTGTAAGTTCAGACGGTAAATACCAAAATATAATCACTTACAGGTATCATTAAGAAATAAGAGTCTGCGAAAATGTATGACTTCAAGAAACATTTATACATTGCTGGACACTTTCCTTTAAACAGCTCATCCAACCCATAACATTTTCATTCGAATGTGAATAACTGATGTGATTTTGACTACAATCAAATTAAAAAGTTTACTCACCAGTTCCCGCTTGAGCCAGGACAATGACTCCCCGATCCCTTCAGGTTTCTGTGTAACTGCTCTCGTCATCTTAGAATATGTATCCTTGCTACTTCCAAATTTGTGTGGCGCCTCTTTGAGTCCAAACTCATCTACCAAAGATCCACTGTGCTTTACAACAGGTCCACTGCCTACACCGCCGCCACCACCTCTACCGCCACTATCTCCCCCGGGAATCGATGCACCGCTCCGATACTCTAACCCTTCACCATGAATGTCATATCCCGTTTGTTTAATCCCGTTAAATTTAGATGTATTGGTGGGAGTTCCTCCAAGTGCAGGATAGTCCATGGATTTCTGGCTGTCCCGATCAAAAGTGGAGAAATCCTGGTTGTTTTGGTGCGTAGAATAGTAGGAAAGAGTCGATGATACTGGCATGTCTGTCTTGTCGTCTGCCGCGGTGCTTCGCATAGAAAAATCTGTGTGCTCAATGTCGTCAGCACAGTGTGTTTGCGTGCTACGGTCTACAGTGCTTGGCTGTGATTGTGGATGTGCATTCCACGTCTTGCTTGGCTTACACTCCACTACCGCCCTTTCATCGGGAGAGCGCGCTATGCTGCTCGGTAAAAGAGGACTGGTATTGGGTTCCTTTGAAAGGTCGATCTCAGGTTGTTGAAACTTTCGGAGCGTTACCGGACGAACAATACGGATTCCTAAAGTGTTTGCCATACCACACGCCCGAAGAAGCCAGTGTTTAACGTCTGCAAATCGAAGATTAATGAAAAGGAACAATGGAAAGTGAAGAGAGCGGAACACTATGAATAGGAAACCATAAAGAGGATGAATAGGGTCTATTACACATCCATAGACGGTTTCGAGGGCACATTGGGATTATGTTAAAGTAACAAAAACAAAGGCGTGGAAAGGAAAAAAAATCATTATGGAAAAGGGGGTTATCGAAGCAACAGTAAATATGGAAGCGGGGCATAGACATAACACGAAACGATAAAGCCACCAGAAATTGATTTCGCATTCAGAAAACTTAGTAGTTGATGCATTTAATGATACTCTAAAGTATAAAGAATTGTCGCCATCTCAGAAACAAGCAATAATTACCCTTATACATAAAGAAGGTAAAGACCCGACGCTTATTAGTAACTATAGACCTATTTCCCTACTCAATGTAGATTACAAAATTCTCACTAAGATACTCTCTAAGAGAATAAAAACTATTCTGAGTTATGTGGTGTCGGTTGATCAAGTAGGTTATTTAAATGATAGGAATATTGGCGAAGCTATCAGAATAATTAATGACATGATTTTTCACACATCAAATTTTAGCAAACCAGGGTATTTATTAGCAATTGACTTCGAAAAGGCTTTCGATTCGGTGTCACATGTTTTTATTCAAAAGGTATTAAACTCATTTGGTTTTGGACCGATATTCAGGGAATGGGTTAAAATACTTTATTTTAATGCACAGAGCTGTGTCTTTAATGGAGGGTCATCAACCGGATATTTCAAAGTCGAACGAGGGCTAAGGCAAGGAGACCCCCTGTCTCCATACCTCTTTATTTTATGTATAGAGTGCCTTACTCACTGTATTCGGAACGATAATTTGGTAAAGGGGATTCGTTTTGGCGAAACGGAAATTAAGCAAATTCTTTATGCTGATGATATGACAATATTTGTTCAAGATTTAGACTCGATACATAGACTGGAGGTAATCCTAGATAATTTTAGAAAAATATCTGGACTTAAGATTAATACAAATAAAACATTCATTTTGCCCCTGGGGCCCTCTGGGTTGTCTGGAGTTATTTTTCCCTTTGGGAAGGAAGTTGATATAGTTAAAATTTTAGGCATATATTTTTCATTAGATCCTGATGTTGCAGAAGAAATGAATTATAAAGAGATCTTGAGTAAAATTAAAAAGTTACTAAACTGGTGGAAACAAAGGGATCTCACTTTGATTGGAAAGATCCATTTGTTAAAAACGTATGCGTACTCAAAATTAATATATGTTAGCTCTCTGACTCCGGTGCCTGAATGGGTTTTTAAAGAAATCGATGATATCTGTTTCGATTTTTTATGGCGAGGGAGGGACAAAATAAAAAGAAGCACCTTATATCTAGATTATAAACAAGGGGGGCTAAAGATGCTTAATTTTAAACTTTTTGTTATGGTACAGAGGGTAATGTGGATCAAAAGACTCGTAACTGGAGATCAGAAGGTAAAATGGAAAAAATACTTTAAATTTCTTCTCAGACCATTCGGTGGTAATTTCATTTTTTATTGCAACCTTTCGCCTGATATGATCAATGTAAAGTTACCCAAATATTATCAGGAAATGCTTAGTATTTGGTTTGATGTGAATGTGTTTATTATAAAGGATATAAGTAATAAAAGAAACGAAATTTTCTTTAACAATAGATATATTCAGAAGAAAGGAAAACCATTTTTTCATGAAAGTCTTTTTCTTAAAAATACATTTAAATTGCATCATATTACGGATGAAGAAGGTGCACTTAAGTCAGACACTTATTTCACATGTATGGGACTAGATGAAGAAGAAATAACAGTGATCAAAGAAATATTTGCAAACACCCCTGGAGAATGGAAACGTGAATTTAAAGGGCATACTTTGGTTGATGGGTTAAAAATTGAATTTAGGTTCTGTAAAAAAGTTTTCCAATTTGAATCAGTATGTTCGAAGAATTTGTATAGGGCTTGTATTAATAAGATGGCCGATATTCCAATTAGTTTTCACAATTTAGAATCATCATACAATATGTCGATTAAAGAAATTGAAAAAGTCTTTTATCGTCCTAGATTAAGTACCTTGGACAACAAATTGAGAGAATTTCAATTTAAATTACTATATAATATTGTTTTTGTAAATCATCATCTACACAGGTTTCAATTTATAGCAAGTAACAAATGTTCTTTTTGTGGTAAAGATGAGGAAACATATAGACATATATTTATGGATTGTGAGACAGTAGGGACATTGTGGAAATTATGTAGTGTTCTGTTTAATCTTCCAATTCTTAAAGAATTAAGTTGGAAGGAAATCCATATTGGGGTAGATGAGGCAGCTGAAAATAGACAATTAGTTAATCATATAGTTTTACTAATTAAATATTTAATATACCTTGGGAGAGGAAAAAATAAGCCACCGAATGCGGAAGAGATACGAGAAAAGCTACTTAAGAGTAAAGAAGAAGAAAAGAACAAGACATTATAAAAAATGGGAATATCTAAAAGTATTATGCACTAATCAAAACCAGAAAGATGATGGGAGGGGGCTGCCGGGTTCGCCCACTCAGGGGCTTGATCGATCCTCGCCGCTGTAGACTGTCTCTTTGTTTTTTTTTTTGTTTTTTTTTTGTTTTTTTTTGTTTTTTGTTTGTTTTGTTTGTTTGTTTGTTTGTTTTTTTGTCTTTGTTTTTGTTTGTTTTAGTTTTTGTGGGTGGGAGGGAGTGGTTATTTTTAATTATGTTTATTGTTCGTCGTCTGTCCTGTGTTTTTTTTTTTAAGGGGGCGGGGGGAGGGCATGGCCAAATCAATTTCCGATTCATTCAGGTGATATAAGTTGTTTGACTATTCAAATATTAGGTTATATTAGCAATATGATACTATGTTTTATGAAGTTATATTATGTGTTATGACTTTGCAAGGTTCATGATTAGACTTATGTTAATGTTGAGATATAATATACTTTCTATGATTGAACTGACAATCAAATACTACTAAAAAAAAAAAGTTTGTTTAAATTTAGATTTATTCAGGTGATATAAGTTGTTTGACTATTCAAATATTAGGTTATATTAGCAATATGATATTATGTTTTATGAAGTTATATTATGTGTTATGACTTTGCAAGGTTCATGATTAGACTTGTTAATGTTGAGATATAATATATTTTGTATGATTGAACTGAATGAATCAATAAATACTACTAAAAAAAAAAAAAAAAAAAAAAAAATCGGATTATTGTATTGATCCAAACACAATGCCCCATTGAGGTAGCAAAACAAAATGATCGATATTATAGATGAGACTGAGACTGAGATAAGGAGAGAGAGAGAGAGAGAGAAGGAGAGAGAGAGCGAGAGAAGGAGAGAGAGGGAGAGAGAGAGAGAGAGAGAGATAAAAAATTATATTCTTTCTAGAATAAAATGAAATTATTTATTAATGGACAGCTCACACGAGGCGTCATTTCGATTGCGTCATTTCGATTGCGTCATATAAACCTGCGCTAATCGAGCCTGTTAACGCAATAATTAACCCGTACGCCAGTTATTAAAAGTAGGCATATTACTTGCACTGTTCATTTTACGTCACCTTTAAACGATATCATTGTTTCATGACTAAAAGTCACTGACACGGTCCTATAACGCAGTTCTAATGTGAAAAAAGGCTCGTTATTAAAAATTACAAAAAGAACCCCGCCCCCCCCCCTAAAAAAGGGGGAGTCAGTCTGTTGCGGAACTATCAAACATTATGCAGTTATTAGATATCATTTGGAATGGAAACGAGAGGCCACGTTTTATCTCTGTAAATAGTGACATATAGAAGAAAAGGGCAGTTTGCATCCTCTTGATCAGCAGTCTTGATGTTTTATTCATTCTCATTATCTCACATCATTTATTCTGTATTCGATTTAAAAAGCAGATATATAAAAATACAAAAATATAGAAATATATGCATGGTAAAAAAAATACACAAACACCAATAGTCTTCTTTCTACAAATAAGCATATTCACAATATTGCTTTTAAATCTTAAACAAAGACCAAAAAACCAAAATAAAAACATCAACAAGATGTAGCAGGGTAAAATCAGAGTGTGCATAAATACGAGATAATTTCCCCACACTCATCTCGATTCAAAACCCCCTTCATAAGTAATTATCCCTGGAGTTGATCAATTCCTTTACTTGTTCAGCTATGCGTATTGTCACATAATAATTATGCAGCTTATTTCAGAGATCTAGATACGTGTTCTCCGAAATATTTTGGACAGGTGATTTTTTTTTAAAGGAAATGTGTCTGGATGTGGACGAAATATACAGACATAACATGCAGAGGGCGAAATGAATTAGGTGAGGACAGTGCCGTATACGGCACTGGGTGAGGAGATGCGGACACAACAGCGACAGAACGAGGGGGGGGGGGATAAGGGACAACTATCATTTTGGGAGATTGTTATGTAGACAAACAAGTGAGGGCGCACGGCTAGAATAAATGAGGAATCGTACTACAAAACTATTTCATAGCTTAGAATTACAACCATCTTATTTCATCGTTTTCCATTCTGACAAATTAATCAAATTATGCATAATAGATTTTATTATACTTATACTTATTTTGGATTATGTTCTCTCCCCCCCCCCCCCCCCCCCAATCCTCTCTCTCTCCCCTCCTTATATCACTTGATATTTTGGTCCCTTAAATGCTTATACATACCTTATGTTATTTTATTTATTTCATTATTTTTTGGGCGTGCTCGTCTCTCTCTCTCTCTTTTGTCCCCTCTACATCTATCTCTCTCTGTCTCTCACGAGTCGTCCATTGCCCATTCTATCTACCCTTCTGATTTGAGTCAACCTTTAAGTCTCCTTCAACCCGTCTCTTTTTCTTTCTTCGCTGTCTGTCAATTTCTTTGATGGTAACCGCATCTATTTCTCCATCGCTATCTATCATTACCAATGTGGACAGGGAAATGGGAAATGGTTCTTTCCTCTTTACAGCAGTGTCTCACCGCCCCCCCCCCCCCCTCTCTCTCTCTCTCTCACACACCAAATACATTATGCTGATGTCACTCTGCACTCATGTTCTTGAGTGTCTCAGACGATAGACGTAACTGAGCAAACCTCTCTCTCTCTCTCTCCCTCCCCCCCCCCCCCTCTCTCTCTCTCGGTCTCGGTCTTTCTCTTTGGCCCTCTTCCCCTCACCCTCTCTTTCTTTCCAGCAATGATCACTTGCCGTTTAGGTCCATTATTTGCTCTTTTCTATCTTTGTTTCCCTACGCGTATTCGTAACTGACTCCCCATCTTTCTATCTACCCGTTCCAGTTTTACAAGGAAAACCAAATTTCCTTTCAACAAAATCTCCCTTTTCCGTTTCTTTCAAGGAATAACATGCCTTTTAAGTCTTATTTATGTTTCTACCTGTCATAACATATTTTCTGAGAGCGTTCGTCACCGAGCCCCTACCTTTCTCTCTCATCTACTCATTTAAATGCGTGCATGGAAAACCACTTTCCTTTTGACAACTGAACAGATCACCCCTCTCTCTCTCTCTCTCTCATAATAACTTACCCTTTAAGTTCCCAATTTATGATTCTACCTGTCCCTCTGTTTGCGTGTCTCCTCGAGCATCCCTCTCTATTGCATCTCTGCGTTCAAGTTCTATATAGGAAAGGCTTTTAATTTTTACAACTCAAACAAAATTATCCTACCCCTTTCTACTTCTTATAGTAGTTGGCCTTAATAAATATTACATGATTCTATACCGATCCTTCTTTTTATCTATCTGTGTATCTCACTCTTTTATCTCTCTCACCCTGTCTCATCTTCTTTATGAATTATGTATCAAGTCCAATAGTTATTCCTCACTTTCTCCTTTCTACCCCAACCGTCCACCCCCCCCCCCCTCTCTCTCTCATCCTCCTACCCTCTTTTCCTCACGGCTTGCTCTTTAAATTCACGTGTGCTTTCTGCCTATTCCTGTTTTTTCATCGAGCCTCTTCCTCTCTATTTTAGCTTCTCGTTCAAGTTTACTGAAATGAACGATGTAAGTGGAATTATTTTTCTCCAGTCTCTCTCTCTCTCTCTCCTCTCTCCCCACATTGTATCACTTGCTCTTTAAATCCAAAATTTATGTTTTTACCTGCATGTTCCTGTAAGTCTCGATCTCAACGAGTCTCTATCTTTATCCCTCTCTATTTCATTAAGTCGTTCAAGTTTACTGACGTGAACAAGGAAAGGGAACCGATCTTTAATCACCCGTGATGTTCGGGCTGTTGTCACCGCTCATGATGAAAATTCAGGATGGCGTGAGAAAGAGGCACCAAACTGGGTGCTTATACTTCTCTCTCGAATGCTTAATTTAAACCAAAATTATCTCCTTAACTGGTACATGACCATTCTTAGTATACTTTAATTCCTTTTAAACCTAGCCAAAGAATGCATAAAAAACGACTATTCTTGAACACAAACAGATAATGCCTAATGTTGTATACCACGGCCAATACCGTTTTATTTTTTTTTCTATCAGAGCCGTTATGTGGGATCATTGAATAAACTTGTACAAATCACAATGACATAAAGTCTATATAAGACTCTTTTTTTAAGAGTGCAAGATTCTAAAGCTAATTAAAGTTATGGAGGCACAATAATCACGCTTAGCAAACTGTGAGAACACCAAACAATTCACTTGTCTAAATGACAATGAAATGCGAAATGACCAATCTCACCCAATATGATTCAGTGGAATGGAAAGTTAAGATAACATTATGATAAAATATCAGAAAACCTCAAATTGTCACTTTGGTATCAGCTTCCTGTCATCCTTTTGTGAATCTAACACGTCCGTTTTCCTAGCAAACCTGACAACGGAACGATCTAATCGGAAACCGCTTTACATCCTACTTCATTTTGTCATTAATCATCAAACCTTCGACAATGACTTACCTTTCTGGATCTAAAACCATTAATGGTTTATCCTTTTTGAAAGTTGTGGTGTATTTCCAAGAAATCACGATGACAGTCCTGTACACGTTCAGTCTCTAACCAGGGGGTAATCACACTCATTGCAAGCGTCCAATTATTGCCAATAAAATTCATTTTTCGCCCACTCTCTCGCTATATGTATGCGATCTGCCTCGGTTCGGTTACACATGCATGCAGTATCTGTCACATGTCCAAAGGGGAGGCATAATATAACCTGAATAATGCTCAAAGCAATTTCGAATTCCAATGGCCCCTATGGCTGTTGGCTTAAATATAGATTTTTTACATAGTCGATCCTAGGGGGACAGCTGTGCTGTTTTTTACTCGCTCGCGCTCAAACCGTGTGGGTTCATTACGAATGTGCGTACATTAATTATAATTCAGACTCTGCGCACGCTGTAACGGGAAGACGGGGCGCGTTATAAGTCCTGCTGTTTCTGCAACGCGGCTGCTATTCTGAAGCGAGCGACAAGTGCAATATTTCATCTTTTTCTTCATGTAGTCATATCATTGGAAGATGTCGATCCCTTGTTTAATTGTGCATGAACTAGAAACAAATAAGAATGTGATGATGATGACAATGATGATGGTGGTGATGACGATGTAGGCCTATGTAATCTTTTGCAAGTGATGGAATAGACAGTTTTATTAGTATAATGTATTTAACTTTAAAAATGCTTGACTTCTCAGCCCTTCATATTTGATTCACCTCTTGTGTGCAATGCAATGTAGCATTTTCATGAATGGTATTCACTTAGTATTGGCGTTGGCTAAAATCTTGATAGCAACTTCTATAAGTGAGGCCAATGCACAACATCTGAATACAACGATCCGATCTTTTAAGTATTGTGGGTTTTTTTGCTATAATGATCACATCATAAACAAGATGTGTTTAAAACATATACACATACGAATAAACGAATGTAATTTTGCTTGTGCATTTGCTTGTGCATTTTCATGTGCATTACATAAGGCCTATATACAAATACAAGTCCAAAAAGCAAATTCATCATTAACATCTAATATTATGCGCACAAAAAGTGGGTTCAATTCATACACAAAACCAGTGGTGGATTTTTTTTTCTTTTTTCTTTTTTCTTTTTTCTTTTTTTTTTGGGGGGGGGGGGGGGGGGTGGGGGTTCCGGCCCGTACCTCATTTTTAAAAAAGAAACGTATACATTGTGTCCCCCTTAGAACTTATAACAATTTTTTTTTTGCTCGTCAGAAAATTTTCTGATACAATGTATTTATGTGCCCCCACCGCCCCCACCTCCCCCCCCCCTCACTTTTTTTTACAATGCTAGATCCGCCCAGCATAAAACCCATGAAAAGCAACAACAAAAAGGGGTTCCGGACCCCCTGCATTCACATTTGTTTGTCAGTCAGGCCAAGTAGATGAGACAAATATCATTATTTCAATACATGTGATATAATCAATACACAGTGAATTGATCATTTTACGTTGCCACGTTGATTGCCAACACTCTCAAAACATTTTCCGAACATGAACAATCTCTTCCGTTTATTTTTTTTTCTTCTTGGTTTATTTGATATATAAAAACATGTACATGTATTTTGATTTCGTATTTTTTTTGTTACAGCTGATATAATTTTGAAATATTGAAAAGCCTTATACCCCAAACGTGACGACTCTCAGGAGTGCCATGCGATTGAAAAAAAATCCACATTATGAAGAGTGGCGGATCGAGGAGCACGATCCATCCCGCCTTTCACTTTTTCTCTCTCCCACCTCTCTCTATCCTCATCTTCTCTCTAGCTCCCATTCTCAGTATCTTTGACGCAGTACATCTCTATGATACATTAGGACTTCCCCTTTAATTTTCTCTCTCATTGTTTCCATCAAATATTTCCCACGTTATATTTCCAGGGCTAATCATTATTGAGCTTTATTATATACATGTACATGTATACTACCCGCGCTTGTTGCTTAAAAAGTTACATCACTGCTCTCTCCGATTTGTAACAATTTGGAGAATGTAATAGTGAAAACCACCGAAGTATTATTTTCATAATACATGTACCTGTACCTGCATAACATGGTTTTAAAACAAAACGGAGGATGTGATAATATGGAAAAAAACGAATTGAAACATCCTTCCCTTTAATCCCACATGTCTTTATTTCATAATACATAATGATACACATAGGCAGTCATATACACATCTTTGGATGCAATATAGAAGCAAATAACCAACAATAAAAAAAATGCAAGTCATACCCAATCAAAGTAACTGTAACATACAAAATGTTTACGTAAAACAGAATAAACTGAATCCATAGAAACAGTGTACATGTATTTCCCCCTTTTTATAGAGATAACCCCAAATGCCGTTCAAATATCTGAACATCACCATCAATGAATATACATGTAATTAGTATAACATCACAGATAGTACTGAGTAATCATTGATTGTTGCATCTTTTGCACAAATCATTCTATCAAAGTGTAATACATGTAATGCTAAATCTTAGAATATCATTATTTACAAGCAGAAAGGCTTTTCATATTACATCAAATGCTTTGCACTTCAAAACAGAGATAGCCTCCAATTTTTGAAATTTGATAGTTGATACATATGCATTACTCATCAGCCATAGAATGCAACTAAAACTAAATTTTCAGAGAGTGAGCAATAAATCAATTTCAAACTAGTCCCCCCTTGCTGTTGCAGTTGAAGTTCAAATATCAGTGCCGGAGATACAGTATAACATAATGCATACTTAGTCTAAATTATGAAGTTGATGTGAATGTAAAATGTTAAAATTTTATGGTAATTCTCAGTTTCATTAATAAGTTTATGTTTGATGTGTACATGTAGTAGAATAATATGTACACATGTATATCTTTGCTGAATAATGTGATTACAAATACAGACTGTTTTAACTGCTGCTTCATGACTTACAATATGTGAGATAACACATCTTCTACCCATTGAAACTATGAAGTACACGTATCCATGAATATTTACTAGAGTACAATGTTCAGTTCAAGAAATATATGCAAATATATACACACAAAATGTGTAACTTACTACAATTACTGTTTAGAAATTGCAAATAAAATGTCACATCAAACAACGTACCGGTACTTGAATTTAAACATGGGTGTCTCTGGGACAGTCTGGTAGGCCTACTAAGCAAATGATTCAAATATTGTCATTAATCTAAAGGGGATACCCGCAAAATGTAACTCTGATTGTGCTCAAAGATGTGAATAATTCCTAGTTTTTTGGTTTAAAAATGTCACATCAATATACAGAAAAAGCTATTGATTACATATTTAAGTATAATCATATTCATATTTTGAGGGGTAGTTCCCCTTGAATAAACATCAAATATATAATGTGCATTGCAAATTCAGATAGTATCATCAACATGCATTACTTAACATTGATACTATTTTTTTATGTACTGTCACTATAACATCTAAAGTGTATGTGGAATTAAATCCCGGGATTAAATCTAGTACTGAAAAGATGAAACAATCAAGCTTAATGTAGGTTCACACAATTTACATTCAATAAAACAAATATATACACACATAGTCTAAACCCTATCAGTAAAGTAGAAGTTATAAATTTCAAAATATATAAGCACAAGTATGCACCCCTAAACAAGATACATTATTCTCTTCCCGTCACTGGTGTCTTGAGATAAGCAACACATTTAGATATTTTGTTTGCATAATTATGCAAAACTTGCTTTCACATGACTGAACATATTCCTCTCCCTTCAGGAAAACAATACTGTGCATGTTGCCATGTTAATCCCTTCTGTACCACCAGCGTTTTAAGATTTTTCATAAAGTATATTTCAAGCATAAAATTCTGTCTCATAATGCTTTGGTTAATCAATGAATTGGGTATTCCATATCTCCTATGGCCATAAACTTTACAATGAAGGTACATGTTTTTGTGTAAGTGTTCAACACTCTTATTGAGCGAGATTGGCTATCCATGGCAATTTAAATTTCCATAAGTAATCTAGAAATTATTCTACACATGAAATGTACAATTAATAGAAATATTACGCTCTGACGATCAAGAGGACTTTTTTTTAAAGTAATATATTCTACCCTGTCAGTCATTTTTTTTCTAAAATTACATTTACACAATTATACTACTCTTTTATTTTTTAAATGGAAAGTGAATAGATTCCAGTAGAAAACCAAAAAGAAATTTCTACAAGTCCAATCACTTAGACCAGTGAAAACCAGTATAACCATTTGAACTATTAGACCTTGGTGTGTTAGTTACGAGATATGAAAAGTCACAAGTCACAAGTCACAAATGAAATTTAGAAACTTAGTAACATGTTTTATTACTCCCAACTATAGCCCTACTATTTCTCATTTAAAAACTCAAGTTTTAATTTATGTTTTCAAATATATCTATTCTATTTCACTTTAAAGTACTAAATGCTTATGGTGCAGCAACAATTTCATCAACTTCAGTATGACAAAATTATGCATTCAGTTGATTTTTGCACTTTCAAAAATATTTCAGAATTTCATCTTTATTCTTTATTCAATTTTTAGCCAAAAGGGAACTAATACTTAATACTATTAAATGACTTTTCTGATCTAAAGGGTACGCACAAGTTGTGAAAAACACCCTTTTATTTCTCATAATAGCAATAATGATATATGATATACAAGTCTTATTAGCTAATCGATACCACCAGGGGAGCGTTTCATCAAGTGTTTTGTCAGTGATTTTCACCGACAAATTTGCTCTCAGCCAATCAGATGCAAGGATTTCAGTAGCTTATAACAGTTGTCGGTAAAAATCACTGACAAAACGCTTGATGAAACGCTCCCCAGTTCTCTCAATCTATATAAAACACTCATGTATGACTACTTTAAACTTAGCTACTTTTCATGACACATGTAGATATTCAAATCAAAAACAGTAATGAAAAGGGTTTTTATATTAATGACTGAAAAATTGATGGAACACTATGCAGAAATTTGGATATTACTACCACAGAAAAAAAAAACATACACGTATAGTTAACATGTGTATATGAAAGCAATGAAAAGAACTACATCATGTAGTCATATTCTGTGGACGAGTTGATTCAATCAATTCTGACAGAGAAAAAAAAAATTGGCATGCTTATGAATTCAATTCAAAAGTGACAAATCTGTCAATGACAATGTCATATTCACAGAAACACAGAAAAAGAAACCAAAAAAAAGTAAATGACGTGAACATTTCAAATTTGTTAATTCATCTGCATATATAAGAAACATGTATACTGTGATGATCATATCTTACAAATTATAATTAAAGATACAAGTTTAAGTGATTGTCAATTATATATAAATCATAGACTGTATATACATGTATTATGAATTCATTTTGAAATCAACAGATTCAGTGCTAAATTAAAGATGAATGCAAGTCACAAAAACATGAACACAATTAATTACGATCAGGAAAAAATAGAAACAAAACAGGCAAAATTGCAACTACAGATATAAATTCTAATGTACGCATTATCAGTTATTTGTAAACAGATACAATTAATGCACAACATTGCTAAAAAGCAAATATTGTACAAGATTAGCATGATATTGAGAATGATATCAATGATGATGCTGGGTGAATTTGATTCCTAGCTCTACATTGGTCATTGTACATGTATGATGATTACAATGAGGTATCTTCGGCTTCTCTATCATAAACAGATTGTTGATGTACATCAACGACAGGGGATGGTACATGCAGATTGGCCATATCTATGGTTTCTCCACTATGTCCCAGTTCGACCTCAGTGGTTTGGGTATCATCAGTACAGACAAAGTGATTGTCCACATCCTGGTCTTCATTGATCCCCTCCTCCTCCTCCCTTCGTTGTACTGGATACGTCTTCTTCTTTTTGGAACTTCTGATGAGGAGGTAACAAACAACGATGCTGGTGATGATGATGTGGATGAGGATGAGGATGAGGATGACAATGACAAAGGTTTTCCACCACGGCCAAGGAGTTTCTGTGACAGAGCGGCAATAGTTGTAAAATCCACACAGCTGTGTCTCAGGGATGTCGAGGGCTGCTTTGCAGAGAATGGCAAACATATTAGCCGAGATGTTGCCAGCTTCAGGATCTCCAATTGCTGCAATGTCTTGGAGACAGGACTCATAGTAGAAGCGGTGGGTGCTTTCAAGGGCACGGCAATTGTTGTAGAGTGGTCCTTCGAAAAATACCATGTCACAGATTTGGAGTGCTTCTGTTGCTAATGTCTCTGGTATATAGGCTGGTGCATGGTCGGGTGATGTAGAGAAAGGAGCATCTGACGGGAACCACTGAGGTGCAGATACTCCTTCAAGATGACCAATAGCGTAGGAGCCATTTTTGCCTCTAGCAAGGGTTTCATTGCCATCGCCTTCTTCAAGAGGAATAATCAGCACTACATGCTCTGCAAGATCATTGTTGTAGATACCTCTCTCCTCCATAACATCATCCTCATCTATATGTTTTCTTTGAAGGACAATATGGTCAACGTCTCCCACAAACGGTGCATCCTGATCATCAATGGGTTGTCCAAGTGATAAGGTTTCAGGCAGTTCAATAAGTTCTGCAGTGGAAACTCCAAACACAGTGAAGGAGTCTGTTCGGTTCACATCAGAGTGGTACACATACACAACCAATCTGCCATCATAGCTTCTCCATGTTACTGTGATGTGGTACCACACGTCACTAGAGATAGACAGTGTAGTAAGAATAGTGTGATTGTTGATGGTTACCACAATGGTTGCTTCTTCAACATGAATAGCCATACTTCTTGAATGCCATGTGAGTACCGTTTGCTGAGCTCTAGTTGTATCATGAAGACGGAGCCACAACTGAAGACTCAATTGATCAAGAACCAGCAGAGGGAGATCAGTGAAAGTTAGAATACCATTCTGGAAGCGTAGCATGAAACTACCACTCAAGAATGCTGCTGACATTGGATGCTGGAACATCACCTCATCTGCAGAGATCCTGAAGAACAAGGCAAAATATCTGTCAATGTATTCCTGAGAGTAGACTGATTCCCGAAAGAATGTTGAGTTGATGGGAAGCCAATCTGCACCACTTTCGATGGAAGGATGTCCGACATTGGTATCATTAAGCCAGTCCTGATCCCAAAACCCAAGTAAAGAATCAGATCCAGCCTCAATGCCATCAGGTAGGTACAGTACTGCTGACATCATATTTGCATACAAGATGACTTCAATGGTGAGGCCATCAATTACGGCGATAGAGATAAATCGACTTTCCTTGAAGTCAATGCTGATCCCATAACTTGTCGACTGGTCAGCTCCAACATCAATTTCTGTCCATACTTCTTGGAAGTAATGTCTCACCCAGAGTGAGCTGCCATGGCTTCTTACAGACAACTCTTGCTCACCACTGGAGATGTACACTTCTGCAAGTTCACGGCAGGCCATCCTTGCATTACATGGTCTTACAAATATGCTGACCCTGCAGCGTGCTGTTGAAAGTAGGCTGAATATTCCAGGGATATCAAAGTGGAAGCTTATTCCATCCAACATGGTAACATGTGCACCACTTGAGAAGATGCCCACTGCTTGCTTTCGTGTGTCATTCAAGTTGTGGAATATGGTGGTTGTTGAACATTCTGTGCCAATCCATCCCTCCGAGCATTCATTGCATGCATAGACTTCCATGCTACTGTCTATTCCCAGCCAGTGTATGTCACAAGAGCAGTAACCTGTGTGTTTATTACATAGTCCATGTCTAGAGCAAGGATTAATGATTCCTCCAGGGCAGGTGCTACTACAGTCCTCCTTCCAGTAGCCCTCCTCACATTCACAGATTGAGTTGTTCTTTGCATTTCGTCGACCAAATATGCATGGGATATCACACTCTCTGCCAATCCAGTATGGAAAGTCCCTATCCTGGAAGGTATTACAAAGATGTTGTGCTGGCCACACTGTCAAGGTAAGTTCATTCTGGCAGATGTCTGCAAAGGCTATTGTTGACTGGATAGCGGCATTAATATCGGACTGGAAAGCAATGTCATACAGGCATTGGGTATGGTACTGTGAGAAAAGTATGTTGTCAAGACCTTGACAATGCTGAAACAACTGTCCTTGTAGAAATATTTGGTGGCACAGTGTATGAGCTTTGACAGATAGATTAGATGGGCGGAAAACGGGAAAGTAAAAGGGTGGTTTGTCTGTACTGGTGTAGGTATCATCTGAGAGCTGCCATGATGGGGCATGGCTGTCCACAGGACTGAGATCATAGCCTCCAATAATATCTACAACACTAACACCTACTCCTGAATTCATTTTCCACAGGCTAGCAAGGTCTGGCGTACTAAGAACAGCATTAAATTTCCAGCTAGATCTGACTACAGATGGATTGGTCCTCCTTGTCCACAATCTGATCTCATCCAACCCACCTTCAAACGGCCCCAGTGGTAATGTTGGGACACCCAAAGGAACAGGTGTATACCATTGTCCAATAGCTAGATGACCTCCATTATGAAAGATGGCAGACTGGAAGTGAATGGCATTAACTCTTAATGCACCTTGTTGATCAAAGAGATAGACTTCCATTATCAAGGTAGTTTGTTGCCAGACTAGTGTGATCTGCTGCCAGACATTCAGTTCAACATGAATATCAAGGTCGTACAAGTTGGTTCCAACTGCAATCTGGAGACTGGTGTTAGAGAGAAGTACTGCAAATATACCTTGGTTGGTACCATATGAAAGAAGAACCCCATCTATACTCAGAGGAAGAACATAGATTTCCAGAGTGAATAGTTCTGTTGGAAAATTCCATATTTCTGCAGAAACAGCGATACTGTCCCTGAAACGTAGGTAGTAGCCAGCACCTTGGATTGGTAATAGGTAGAGATGTGCATCATAATAAGAACTGTAGATCTCTTGTGCAATGTATCCTGATGTATAGTTATCAATGCTGCTCTGCGTGCCACTAAAAGTGCAGTTGCTGTTACTTTGGTTGGTAGGAGTACTGCCATTCACTGAAGGTGAACATGAAGCTTCTGGAATCTGATCTGGGGTATTGCAGAATGACAACAGTCCTGACAGACCTTCTTCAACACAAAGATCACTGGGTGCTATGATCTGCACCTCTAGCTCAACCTCATGGACCGTTACAATGACTGCAATTGTTGATGAGAGGTTTATTCGATACTGCAGGATATTAAGTCTCGTGATGATGAAGTTCTCTGTTATTTGTGTGATGTGGTCGAGTACAATCAGGCGATTATTCAGCCAGACATTTATCCCAAAACGAACATTGACATTGACATTCATGGTGATTGTGTGGCGGTGATACTGGACAGAAATAGTATCATAACATAATGTGAAGCCATGGGAGTTAACACAATTTGACAGCCTTAATTTCAGATAAAATTGATAATCCAAGTAGATACCAGAGAGGACATTATAGACGTAACCTCTGCGTAGAAAGAGGGATGCTCCATCAAAGGTCACAACTCTACCATGCATGCTGAAATATGCACTAAGTGTATGTAGCTCACCACTAATTGCACGACGTACAATGCCCAGAGAGCAATCTTGACCAAGCCAACCAAGGTTGCATCCACTGCAGTCGCCACCTGTCCAATTTGGTAAGCACTCACAGGCTCCATCTGTTAGACATCTTCCGTTGTTATTGCAGGGACGAGCATGACCTGCTGGACAATCTGATGAACATCTGGCTCCCCAGTAACCATACTGACAAACACACAGTCCATTGACATCAACTGTTCCATAAATACATGATGAGTCACACAAGTCAGATAACCAGGAAGGCAGTGCATGATTTCTTAACATATGGCATAATGTATCATAGCTTACACTCTTTCCATTCAATGTTGAACAATACTCTAACACAGCTGACATCAGAGCAAATGCAGCATCTGTAGAACCTGAGATTGAAACTGTTCTTAGGCATGATAAGTAGAAGAAACCTTTGAAGGCATCAGTTGAATTTGGACACGTTTCCCATACACTATCATTTTGGTTTGGATCAAGGAAAGAGCATATGCCCTCTGCTTCAGCAGCAAGACTTTCACTTTTGAACCCCCTTGCAAATGGAGCAGCGATCAAAATGTCAATATCAGCATCAGATGGAAGGGTCTGAGGATGTGGCCAAGGATCATGAGGAATGAGCATATGGATGCCTTGAACAGTATCCAGGAGACCCAAGGTACTGAAGTCATCAAACCTGTAGAGTCCAATCAGAGAGTCCTGGTCAACACTTGCAAATACATTGACTGTTCTTCCTGGATCAATGAGAGCTGGATGAAATGGCCTGGACCACAATCGCAAGTCTTCAACTTCCCCAACAAACGATGACAGTAACAGAATGTTAGTCTCAGTGGGCTGTATAATATGTTGACCAATGGATATGTAAAAATCAGCCAGAAAGTTAGGGAATGATGAAATGGTAATTGTATAGGAACTGCTGATTCCAGTGTCAGTAAAGATGTACAATTGAAGAGATCCATCGGCTGTGATGACAAAATAGATGTGGATCCACAAGTTTTCAGTCAGTAAAATATCAGTGTCATAGAAGAGCAGACTATCATAAACTCTTAACCTTGAATCAACAAGGAATAGTGTAACTGTTCTGCCAAGGTTCACAGACAGTATCACTCCTTCACCTGCTTGGATCTTGATCCTGAAGTCAACTGTTATTGATTGCATTGAGGTGGTATTTCCAATGGTGAAATTTGTTGGAGTTGTGACGGCGCCTGTGTTGTCAATTCGAAGGCTATAGATAGCTCCTGTTGGTACTGGAATTTCAATGTATGAGCCATAGCTGTGTATAAAAAAGCTCTCATTGACTGGTACACGCCATCTGTCGGCTATCTCTCCATTGATGTCTTGCTGCGTGGTGGCATTAAGATGTTCAGGAAGATCATCATAGACATCAATGTTACAGTTTCCAAGTAATCCTTCAGACACCTGACAGCTTTGTTGAGGTACAGAAATGCTAATTTGGAGATGTATTCCAATGACTTGGATATTGATGGAGTAGCCTCCTGCAACAGATGAAAGTTGATATTTCCTGTGTTGAACCTGATGTAGCCACCAGTGCTGAGATATCATAATGTCAGTTCTGCTGATGTGAATAAGTTTCCTGTTTAGCCAGAGGATGGGCCCTTCTCCACTGCTGTATGGAGCATGGAACACAATCTGGTCTCCATCAAAGTGAATTGCGAATGCTGATACACATGTTCCTCGTGTGAAGCAAGGGACCTGACGTACTTGCAGTGTTAGAGTGTGGGTTCTTACAAGGTAGAATTCACCTACTGCTCCAAAGTACAGAGTAAGACCATCAAAGGTTATGTAGTGGGTATGAACAGTTATCATAGCATTGTAATGCATTCGATGAACACCAACTGACAAGACTAGAACAGATGTACGTACCAGGGTACATTCAATACCTTCCCAGTTGGCAGAGCATGTACCACAATCAAAAGAGCCTTGCCAATTCAATTCACATCTGCACTGTCCCAGAAGATCACACACTCCATTCCAACTGCATGGTGTCACAAAACCTCCAGGACAGACAAGTTCACATTGGTTTCCATAGAAGCCTTCATGACAATCACATACACCTCCAACTTCTACCCCGTTGATACAACCATCCTTGCACTGGCTTCCAACTCTAAGGTTTGGCACCTCTCTGCAAAGTGGCAGTGCAGGCCATGAGGTAAGGTTTAAAACAGTTTGGCAGATATCAGCATAGGTGAAAGCAACACTATATGCTTCTTCTTCTCCAGCATCATCAGCTACTTGGAGACACAAATCATGGTAGGAACCTGCTGTTGGACCAAGAAATGGTTGACATGCACTCTGCAATGGATCAGAAAAGAACAGTCTTATGCAAATTTGAATACTAGAATTAAAATGTCCTCCAGGTAATGAAGCAGATCCAACAGGAGGGAGGGCATCTGAAGGCACCCACACAGGAGGCAACCAGGGGTCACTTGGCATGGTCAGATGAATGCCTTGGATAGTGTCCACAGCCACATCTCCCTGGCCTTCATCTAGAGGCCAGAATGCTGTCAGGAAATCAGCATCTTCTGGAATAAAGGAGGACCACAGTGTAGCCACAGTAGCTGGGGTGAAAGGCCTGAAAAAGAAGGACAACGAATGCTAACGTTACTAAATTGACTAAGATGCAAGTTGGCAAAGATGAAGTGTTAAAATGTACACTACAAAGTTCATATAATCTTTACAGCCACACCTCATAGAATTTTTATTGACGCTCATATTCAACATACTACACTTTTGTTTGTAGAAATACACACAGCATATACATGTAATATCAATAAATAATAATTTGTTGTTACATCATCATCATCATCAATCCAGTTTTGATCCGGGTATATTCCCCGTTGACGGGGTGGCCGGATTTACCTCACTTTGTAGCAATCTTTCTCACACCACCCTCCATCTCGCACGATTCATGGCATCCTCCCTCCTCAAACCAACTCCACTACACTCCTCCTCATGCAAATGAAATCTGCATGACCTCACAATTAAATTATCACCTGATCAGATTTCATAATCTATTGGTAAAAAGCGATGCGGGAGTTTGCAAGTCAACTTTCATCAATGGCAAAAATCTAAATTTTTTCATATTCTTTGAAAACAAAATTCTAAGCATATGAAACTCTTAAAAAATCTAACAATCATCAACTAAACATAACTGCAAAGAATTTACCTGTTCCATATGCGTAAGTCATTGATATATCCAGGCAGGCCAGGTAGAGAAGACACACCGACATCACTCCAGCCAGGGAGCCATGACCCAAGTGCAAGGTATCCAGCGTGCCTAAAGAAATCTTGGTGACTGTGCAGCTTGACGGTCTCTCTCAAAACATCTTGAGTTGAGGTGACGAGATATATGTTGATATGGTGGTTTGAGCCAGTGTACACCACTACAATCTTATTCCATTCTTCAAGTTGCGGTCTCAGTGGTGTTGTGTAGATGTTACCTCCTAGGTTAATGTGAAGAGTGTTCTTGACATACAAGGAGAATGTAGAGGAGTGTGAGAATGACAAGATTACACCATCAGTGTCAAGAAGCTTGATATACAGGTCAAATGTGACATCATACTTGACAGGTGTGATGAAAATAAGCTCCTGAGTGTATATCACAGAAAGGCTGAACCAAAGACTGAAAGTGATTTGCTGTTGACGTCTGATTAGTACAGAACGGTAACTGATTATGGATTCACAGTCTCCTAGTGCCCAAGCTTCTAGTAGGTCATGAACATTGGATGATCCTGTTACTTGTCCATCTTGGCATACAGGTGCTGCATCAGCTGTGATAAGGGTATGGTCCAAACTATCAAGAGGTGCTGGTTCCAGTACAGGTGAGTGGATGTTAGAACACTGCAGTGGTTGCACAGGAATAGTAAATGGCAATTGGGAGCTGGAGGTGGAGTTGCAGCATCCACCTGCTAGAAGACCTTGCGATATGGCACAAAGAATTTCTGGAAGTTCAGTCTGAAGGGTGATGTACAAACCAGATGATCTCACTATCAACCTCAAACCATCTGGACCTATACACAGGATTTCAGTCAGAGACAGTCTCCAGAAGACATACCCAGCAGAGCCAAAGGTCACCTCAGTATTAAGTTCGTATGGTCTTCCATTGATTCTGACTGTCATAAAACCACCAGGATTCTCTGCAGCACTGATGGTTACAGAAGCATAACCACTGTTGTTTTCACCAAAGTAAAATCCAAGATGTTGCATGCAGGATCTTCTCGTCAGACATCTTACAAATTTGGCTTGAAGAACAAATCGAGTATGTCCAACAACCAAGAGCTGATACTCTCTAATATGGGTGAACTGGAAGGTATAGCCGGTAAAAGTAGTGATGAAAGACAAGCCTATGGAGGATATCCTCACCCTTGCATAAGAACCTATTGGCACCCTAGCTATAGAACAACCAACTCCAGTCCATCCTAAAGTACAGAGGGAACAATCTGGAGCACCTTGCCAGTTGAGCGGACACTCACATTGTCCTGTCAACCTGTTGCACACACCTACACCATTGCATGGGTTGTTAGATCCACCTGGGCACACCTCGTCACAGGAGATATTCCAGTAGCCTGCATCACAGATACAGATGTTGCGATCATTGGGATCTTTGTTACCATAAATGCATTGGATGTTGCAGTCATCTCCAATCCACAATGGGAAAGGTGCATCCCCAAACCTGTTGCAGAGTGTTCTTGCCGGCCAGAAGGACAAAGACAAGGTGGCCTGACAGAAGTCTGCATATCTGATGATGATGGGCAGAGCTGCTTCAGTGGTGTTCTCATTCTCACAAGCTCTCACACAGTCAGTATAGGCACATACTGAGGCTGATAAACCAAGTTGACATTCCCTGTGACAACAAAAAATAAATAAATATATATCATTTGTGACCCATAAAGCAAAATGTTCATGTCTAAATAAAGTTCCTATAGTATTATGATTATGTAATAAAAATTGTACTTTCCTGAGCTTCCATTATGAGTTATCGTAAATAAAAAATTTATTTTGCTATTCTTTTGTGAGTTTTGTAAATTTCAAAAATGTATCAACTGCATGTAAATCTGATATGCTTACTGTCCCAGAGGTCCAGAATTGATGAGATCAGAACAGAACACCTCAATCCAAGATCCCACAGATGTTTCCTGTCCACAGGCATCAATAATGTTGATGCCATTGCTATCGGTGACCACCGTCCCTTGGAGGCCATGTGAGGCATCTTCAGGTGGAGGTAAACTTGAACCAGGGGCATCTATTATGAGGTCAGATGTAACAAGTACAGGGATTTGGTAGCCAGGGGATGACAAGTGCATTGGTACTCCAGACACTGAATCTAATACCATGTCATCTGTGGAGCAAAGGATATATAATTAAGTGACAGGCAGTCTGTATTCTTACCTGAAGCAGCACCCATATTGCAACTGATACTGTTTAATTTTTTAAGCGTTCAAAAGCCAACTACCCACGGTATGTTTTGTCTAAAGACCAGGGTGGACAACTTTAAATACAATGCTAATGTCGAATAACATCTGACAACTTGACAAGTGCAATGAGTTCTTCTCCATGTCATGGCTTCTGCTTGGCAAAGATTCACAATGCATATATAATCATGTACATGTAAAAAAAGGGAAAACTTGATGTCTTAAACCCAGTGTGGACCCCGTAACCCATTGACTACTGAATTTTCTTAATCCCTATATGTTTAACACAAGATAGGATAGGGGTTAATGCTAGTGTCTTAAAACCAGTGAGTTTTCTCCCAGTCATGTTTTCTACAGCTTGGTAATGATTAATAACGTGTATGTAATTCATCATCATGTACAAATAACAAAAACACAGATGTTAAGCTTTTGGTGAGGTCAAAATGATTATTTCTCCAAGTTTCATAAAATATAAAGACTGCCCTAAAAAGTTTTAATTTGTGTAAACACATACCATTCATTACATTGAATCTCCATTGAGCCACCAGATGAAGTGTGCAGGACAATGGACTTGCTCTCAGAAGGGCCCGCAGTTCAGCTTCGTGTAAAAGCCTTAACAAGAGAATTATTACAAAAAAGGATTATATTGATTGTAAAACCTAATCCAAAATTCACTGAATTAGTTTAGAATTTTGCATCATACTGACGGTTACACAAGCGCACATACTGTAAATGCATATATTCTGCAGATCCACAAGAAAAAAATATTTAGTTAATCAAATGACTAAATCATGGGCCTTTCAAGGAAATGTTGGCTTACTACTGACAACAAATTGATTGGAACTGCTGGTTATGAAAAACTAAATTTCACTTCAAGAAATCTTATGAAACAATCTTAAATACTTATGTTACTATCGAAGGGAAAGCAAACTAGAGAAGTATGAATTTGTCATCAGTGTGCTCAGACCTATATAATACTGACATTTATCAAATAAAGTAAAATCTTGAAATATATGGTACATATATCATTACTGCAAGAAGTAACAAAATTGTCCTCAAAGAGAGATGCTGCCCGATTAACTCTCCTTCTGATTTTGGGGGAATGTGCTGATATAAATGTCAAAAGTGAGAGACATTTAAATGTTTTCAGTAAAATGAAGTTAAAATCAATCCTAAAATACCTGTCCCACACAGTAAACTCATCAATGTCTCCTTGAAAGATACCAAGGCTTCTGTACAACGATCCACTTGATCCTGGAAGCCAATTTCCTAGAGCTAGAGTGCCAAGGGGTTCTAAGATGTCCACATCCAGTTGGATGCTTCGCCATGCTGCATAACCAGAAAAGTCATGGAGGTAAACTTGCAGAGTGAGGCTGGGTCTATCATAGAGCAAACTGACCTGGGACCAGTTCCCAATGACTGGTTGAAGATCAGTTGAGTAGATGATATCATCAACATGGATAGTTATATTAGACTGTACAGAGACCAGGAAGGTTGTTGTTCCAGCATACGCAAAGATGACACCTCCACACGCTGGGCCACAGAACTTCACATTCATTGATAATGAGACTGAACTACTGATGACAGCAAGAACTGAGTTCACATACACCAAGGAGTTGTTCAGCAGTAATGAATAGCCAGAATAGCCACCTGGTAAAACATACTCCACTGAATCATTATTTGATAGTATATCATCAGGATGATTAGTCTCCCATATCAATGTCTTTTGAATGATGGTTAAATCACTGTCTGTTTGTTCAAACTGAATAGAGGATTGTACAGTGCTCTGACCACACTGGCATAATCCTGAAAGTCCCCCCCATGTCGCTCCACCCAAACAGCATGCTTCTGGAGAAACCCTTAGATTTGTACCAAGAGTACTATCTGAAACCATCACTATCAATGTCACACCGGTGGAACATTCCACTCTGTAATGTGCTGGGGAAGGATGAAGTAGTTTAATGGTATTGCCATCGTTATCTCTACGCCTGGTTGTGTTATCGAGCTGTACTACATAACCTCCTAAGACTGTAATCACATTCTGTGTTCTTCCATCAAGATGAAATGTCACCCTTACATCATTATGGCCCAACGTAATTGTAGTAATCACAAAACCAAGATCTGAGGGAATTCGATTCAACTGCAAAAAAGGAAGAAACAGAAAATGTACCTTATATATTCACACTGCTTCATCACAGAACAAATGTAATTAATAGCTTTTACATGCACAAAGTTCTACATAATTTCCTTGAGGGAAATGTGATTATTAGATTGACGTCAGGACGTCAATCTTCTGTTCTCGTTCGCGTTCTGCATTCTTATTCTTCTTCTTTTTCTTCTTATGCCTCAGACCCTATTCGTTTTGCACGGGGTGTTTGTGAGCTCTGTCTAGGTCCTTTCCCCTTGTCCATTTTATTTCAAATTTCGTATGCATGTTCCTTGGCATGTCTTCTAGGTCACCTCGGTCTTCGTTTTTCGAATTCACTCATGCATGACCGTCCAGGCGCCATTTTGTCCGTTTTGGGGCCATTTTCATGTCTTTTGTTCTCCTGGCCTATCTCAGCTATCCTACATCCTACAGACTTCTAACAAATTCCTGTAGATAGTCCAAGGGTTGCTATTTACATTCTTTTTTTAAAGTTAATACGAAAATGCCATCTTCACACTGTAAATTTAAGTCCGAAATCCGCCATATTGAAAAATGCGAAATTTCTTGAAATTTTCACTCCCAAATATTAAAAATTCCTATAACTTTGTCATATCAATTGATTTTTATGCCAAACCTTTACCATATCTTGGTCCTGTCATTACACATATGTCTTGCAAATTTCATGCATTTCTGATTACGCATTATATAAACAGCGCCCTCTAAAGTTTTCAAAACGGCTCTCTTCATGTGGCCGTATCTCCGTCATGCATGGGTAAACCCGTACCCTTTTTTGGATTTAGATACTTCAAGATATACCCTTTTCAGCCAAATAAAAAAATATATACCTCATCACTGACCGACTTTGAGAAAAATGCACTTGAAAATCCCAATATTTGCATAAATGCCGAAATAAAGACAAATTGCTCTAATTTTGTGAACGTTCAACGTACGTCTTTGAAATTTGGTGGGTATGTGTATTTATGTATTTGACAACTGTTAACCAAATTTGGTTGAAATCGATGACGTCATCGCAAAGATATTACGTAATAACCTTAATTTACTATGCATTACATAATATTGCATAATATGCTTATTTTAAATGGCGCGCTAGTTGCAGTAGGCTCACAATGACCGCAATAAAATTCCCTCATCAGGGATGCAAAAAAAGATATATGGTCTCACAGAATATTTTTAGTAAATCGCGATTGAAGTCGGGTCATTATACGGATCCTGCACATGTATTACACGTATTGTCTATGGGGCAAATCGGTTTCCCGCGTTTGGCCCCCTGAACGATTTAAATTTTTCTTGAAATTTTGCAGGTACATGTACATGCTTCGAGGCAAAATGAAGAGACTCTCGAAGCCAGATTTTTAATATCTATCAAGCGCTTTGTTTTAATCGCAATTTTATATCCTGCATAGATGCCACTACCTACGGAACTATGGCATGCCATCGGGGCAATATTTCCATTGTGGCCAATTTGTTTTGCATGCAGTGCTTGTGATCACTGTCTTGGACCTTTCCCCTTGTCCATTTCGATTCAAATTTCGTATGCATGTTCCTTGGCATGCCATGTAATGCACTGAACTCTTCATTTTCCGAAATCACTCATGCATGACCGTCCAGGCGCCATTTTGTCCATGTTTCGTACCTTTTGTTCGATTATGCCTATCTCCACTATTCCAGATGCTACAGACTTCAAACAAATTGCTGTAGATAGTTTAAGAGATGCTTTTTATTTTACTGTACAGACGTCAATCTATGCACATCGTTCTGATACGATTGCAATTCTAGTTCCTCTACAAGTTCCTTTTCAAGGAATATAGAAGCAATAGTACTAGTAGTACTAGTATTCAGGCCAGAAGTGCAAGGGTTCTACTACAAAAACTGAATTGGGCTTTCATACACATAACTAAGTCATGAGAAAATGTAGTTTTAAATCATTTTTAAGTTACAACTGAATGCTACTTGGGGTAAAGCTACTGATATTAATAGTGTTATACTGTTGATTAATGACCGACAGTATTGCCTTCTGAATAAATTACATAAACTGATACAAATAAAATTAAAGAACACTTTAACCAATTGTCAAACATATATTTAAAGATGGTATAAATTTCAAGAGAAAATTGTTTATTTACACTACCTTTCAGTATTATTAATCTTGTATAAAATATTGTTCTAGGATATCAAATTTCAAAATTCATTGTCTCATTTTAAAATTGTGTAAAAAAAGACAAACCTCTCTTTGTCAAAAATATTAAATGCAATATCAGAGTCAGCCGCCTGGAGCAGTAAAATGCTCTGAATAGTCACAGGACATATGTTTAATTTAAAAAAGAATGGCATTTCCACTTTTGACAAAAGAACACTTCTTAAATCAAACTTACATGACAGTAGAAGTTAAATCCTGGTCTGGTAGCACTAGATAAGACATATATTCCAATCGGGATGAAGGGCACCTGGAGTCCTCTGAAAGTGGTTATTGTTTCAGGCCAAGTGACAGATACTGATGTTGTGAGATTAGGTTGGAGAACTACACAAACTGAACAATCTCCTCCAGAGAAGCCTTTTGAGCATGTTGTACAGTTAGTTTCACTCTGCCAGTTTGGTTCACACATACACTGGCCTGTCTCTGGATTACATGAGCCATGTCCATAGCAAGGTTTGTTGGGTCCACCAGGACAGATCTGGTCACACTCAGGTCCATAGTAGCCAAAATTACATTCACAGCTTTCTGTGTAGGTCCCGAAGATGCAACGCTCACTACAATTATTTCCAGCATATGACCAGAAGAAGTTGTCCACAAATTCATGGCAGAGTTGTTGAGTAGGTGAAGAAGGGAGAGATAAAACTTCTTTACAGCCACTTGCAAAGTCCAGAGTACTGTCCAGCGACAGTCGAAGTCTTTGTGAAGAAGCACATATGCTCAAGCATGCTTGGTAGTGATAGTGCGATGATTCACTAAGGCTGCTGCATTCCTGATTAACAGGTCCTCCATAAATTTGTTCCCTACATACTGCCATGGCTCTTCTCTCAAAGGCCACATCTGAGAAGGAAACTTTGAGGGAAAAGGTTTGTCCCCCAGGTTGTGGAATGATAGGAAGACCACAGACAACCCAAGAGGGCTTTCCGACTGAATTCTGTGGAATATGCCATGGAATGCCAGATACCGCATCATAGAAAATGCCCCCACTGCCAACATCAAATGTCAAATACAGAGCAACAGAATCATCACCTGGAGATATCTGCTGCTTCCAGGCCACAAGTACTTCATTGAGGGTCACAAAAGTATTTTTTCTAATCACAAGATTGTCAATTATTCCATGAAATTGGGTTCTTGGCAGTGATACCGAACCAGTAGAGGGCAATACCCAAGAGCCTATTCCCAACCTTACTCCAGGGCTAAGAAACTGTACTCTGACAGAAAAACTCAAGAAAGCTGTATAAACAGTGCCTGAAGACTGGACACAGTAGAAGGCAATCCTTCCATCATTTGATGAGTATGATACTGTAATAAACAACCAGTCATTCAGAGGAGCATAGATACCTGTTGTTTGGGACTCAGCTCCTGCATGAATCCAGAAAGTACCATCATTTCCCACTGTTACAGCTAATGACTTGCTGCTGGAGGCAGAAAACAAGGTGCCTCCAGGCCCACTTGTAAACTGACAATACCACTGGACAGAGGTGGTTTGTCCAGAGGGGAAAGAACTAGGCAAAGGATCACTAGTGACTCCAACATCAAAGAACTGTAAGGCATAACCAGCAGAGCTTACATAGATTGGAATGTCGATACTTCCACTTGCTGCTACCAGCTGTGTGTAAATCAAACTGGAGGATCCGTATCTTATGTAGCTGGCACAGTATCGTTGTGTCAATGAATAACTTAACGGGTAAAGTGATGAATAGACAAAAAAGCCAATATTATTGATGGCACATAGTGCTTGGGAATTGTCACATGATGTTTGTGCTACTTGGCAAGGACCACAAAGACCAGATGAAAAGCTGCAGCTTGTTTGTAAAAGCTCTAGATTGAAGTAAGCACCAGGACTGAATATTTTTAACTGGAAATTGTTTGGTCCATGGATTTCAAATTGACCAATGGCAACCCTCATAAGGAAAAAGGCAGTAGATCCAACAGATATCTCAGTTTGCAATGTCATTGTGACATTATCCAACAAGATAACTGGATCAGACTGTTGCGACTGAGGAGCAGATAAAAGCATGTGACTTGAACCAGTGGCAAATGAAACTGTTGTGATACATACTGCTAATCCATTGCAAGGAATCTGTCGTATTTGAATTTCAATCTCTGAGGAAGAGTAGAAAACAAAGTCATTATTGTCTGGGAATTCAAGGACAGAACCATCAAACATTGTAATGTGTCCATTGATAAACATGGAGCACCTTGTTAGAGGGTTGTCAGGAGGTCTACTGGCAGTTAAAGAGCAGTCACTCCCAAACCAACCTGGACTACAGACACTACAGTTGCTCCCCATCCAGTTGGGTTCACATTGACAATATCCATTGTCTATAGAACATGTGCCATGGTTGTTGCAAGGTGATGCTACACCTCCTTCACATGTTGAGTCACAATCCATTCCCCAAATTCCGGGTAAGCATGTACAGTTTGATATTGCTGAACTTATGACTGATGGAAAGTGACACCTGGTTTCACATGAGGGACCATACCATAGAGGGAAATACACATCAAAGGAATTGCATAGACTCTGTGCAGGCCATAGTTGAGAGGATCCTGTACTCTGATAGCATAAATCTGCATAGGAAAGCACTATTCCCAGTCTAGCATACTCTGAATTAGACAAAGCATAGTCTCTGGCACAAGCCACTAGGTAGACAGCTAGTTGCCCTGAGAGAGATTGACAGTAGGTACTGATAGTGGCGAACAATTCTACACAGGACTGGGACCATTCTGATGGATTATTGAGAATGTATGTGGGAGAGTACAAAAGGATAGGTGCTGATGAAAACTGCCATATGGGTGTTCTAACAGTCCATGAGTATTGTCTAATGATGAAAACCTTCTGGTGAATTAAATCCCTTGCTTTGTAACCCTGACCTTCATCAAACTTCCATAGAGCCACAAGGTAGGTTGGGCCAGGAAGTGTACTTCTGCCTATCCTTGCCAAAACTTCTCCAAGCAAGAGCTCCTTCTTCCAGATACAAAATTCATCGATTGAACCACGGAAAGGTTGTGAAATAGGAGATGGAAGGTATGTATCCTCACCTGGCAACCACTGACCAAAAACAATATAAAAACTTGAGGAAAAGGGGTCTTCAGCGATAGTTCCTTCCCATATTCTGTTGAAACCAACAGAATCAATGATGAACAATGTTAGTGCAAATATACCTTGTTGATCAGAAGGCTTCATAACCACGATCATATGGTTCCATTCAGTAAAAAGAACTATCCCTGTATCAATGTAAGTTGTGCCTACAACAAAGTGTATTGTCATGTCTAGGTAGATCGAGAAGGTAATTCTTGATCCACAGGACATTAGAACACCATAATTAGTTTCTGTTTTGAAGTAAAACTCAAATGAAAATAAACCTTGAAATTCCAGATCTAGAGTTTCTGACTGAAGGAATGTGTTGTCATAGGTCAATGTATAGCCACTTCCAGTACTGACTTCCAATTCATTGTATTCTGTTGACTCAAACATGGGTGAAAACAATGAAATTCCTTGATTCCGCCACAACAGTCTTCCTTCTTGAACCGACAGGATGTCATTTGTTACATCATTATCACAAGACCCACAGATACCTGTTGAAGTAGAACATTCCCTACCCCATGTCATCATGACATTAAGATAACGATCGATGATACGGATATGTGCAGTCCAGGACTGATCAAGAGCCATCAGCTCATATTCAAGAGATGATAGATGCTTTACAACAACATGTCCAATAGTCTCTTCTATATCTTCCAACTCTATCTGCTTTCCATCAAACCAGAAGAGGACCTTGCTCTGAGATGTATATCCTGCCCTTATAATGAAAGTGTCTGAGTTGTTGGACACAGCAATTGCTGCGACGCAGGAAGAGTAATTATAACATGGAATGACTCGTGCTTGAATATCTAGAGATGAGTCTGCTTCATACACTAGGCTATACTCCCCAAATTCCTTGAAGTCGAAATGTGCCCCATCAAAGTTCAATATATGACCCTGCCCAAAGACACTGCAGGTATTGTTGGTGACTCCAGCATTTGGCAAAGGAAGTGACACATCACAATTGTCCCCTGTCCAGGCACTTTCACATTGTGTACAATTACTCTCTGAAGACCAGGTCAAAGGACAGTGACATTTTCCAGTGTTTTTATCACAATAACCTTTCCTGTTACATGGATTTTCATGTCTACCGGGACAGACACCTGAGCATGTGAAGCCCCAGTATCCTTTAATACAGACACACTCTGCTGTAGTAAGGTCTAGGGTCCCAAACTTGCAAGAACTTATATCAGTGCATCCAAGAGCAAGGAAAATATCAGGAGTTCCACTAACTCTGTAGCACAATTCAGTCTTAGGTGATTTATCTAGATCTAGAACTGCTGCACAGTAAGCAGAGTACAGTCTTGCACTTACATATGGTAATAGATTTTCAAGGGTTGTGGAGGAGTCATAGAAACAGTTCTGCAGGAAAAACTGAGATATGGAACTGCCCAACGTACTGCATGCATCAATCAAGTCTTTGTCGAAAACTACTTCAGCACAACGATCATATGCTTCTTTTCTTGAATCTGAACTTGGGTATCTGTTGTAAACCTCAAAATAGTTGAATACTTTGGGAATAGAATCAATTGGTGCACCACAAAGAGCAAAGAATGGTCCTTCATTGCTTGAAAACATGAGATGAGATTGGCTGATTATGTCTGTTGCCAGTGTTCCTGCCCCTTCGTTAAACTTCCACAGTGCAACAAGTCCAGCAGTCTCACTTTGGATGTTGAGATTCACATTATGCCATGTTGTTGTGATATCAAAAGTTCTTTTCCAGATTCGAATTTCGTCTATGTAACCATGGAATCCACTTGAATAAGGATATTCATAATCAGCATTGCTCTGCCAGGTGCCGAATGCAACATTGCTTCCTGGCACAAAGTATCCTGTTCCAACAATAAAAGACCACCCACTCACAGTGTCATTATTGCTTACATAAACAATGGTACAGCCTCCATTTTCTCTATGATATGCAAGGGATATAAATCCCCACTGATCTATGTGAGGTGTGATGCCAGTATCAATTACCAAAATTGGAGAGGCATGAATGTTTAGGGTTACATCAATGGTCATGGCAAAGAAAGTATTGCCATTGAGGTATGAGAACAAACAACTAGATGTACTGCCAAAGGGAAGGAAGAGAAATTCAATGGTCAAATCTACATCTCCACTGAAAATACCATCAGAAAGTTGATTGCTAATACACCTTGAATTATTAAAGTACAAACCATAACCGCCTGCAGTCAAGTCTTGTTCATCAATGCGATTGTCAAAGCTGTACACAAACTTTGTCGGAAAGCCAGAAGGTAGTTTGATGTGGTTAGCCCAAGGTCCATTTACAATCTCATAACTTATATTTGCTGGGTCAATAAATTCTTCCCCACTGATGAGAATATCATTAGAGACATCTCCATTGCAGTTACCACTGATAAAGGGCCCTGTCAAGTTCCTGCAGGTTTCAAAAGATGCTGTAACCTGGATGTCAAAATAAGTCAGATGACTTATGATAACCACAGCTGTGTGGTCATCATACACTTTATAGCTGTCATAAGATACCTGGAGGTAATGACCAGAGGGAAGAATCATGTCTGACAATGGGGTAAAAGTTTCTTCATTCAAGTACAGTGTCACTGAACCTTCCCCCGAAGCTTGAAAGGTTAAACTGGTCTCTGCCAGCATCAACCAAATAGAGGTTATGCTGGATAACAGTTCTGACCATGGAGTATGTCTGACATAGACATCAATGTTTCCAACCTTTGTTAAACGGTATTCACCAGGAATGTCTAGGGTCAGTGCAAGTCCATCAAAGGTTATGATATGTCCAAAACCAAACATGGAACAAACAGGTTGGACTATATTAGTACTATTAACAGTAGTTACTGAGCAATCCGTCCCAGACCACCTAAGTGCGCATGAGGAACAGTTTGAGGATGGATCAAAGGACAGAGGGCAATCACATGCGCCATTGTCCGACAGACAGATGCCAACGCCCCCACAAAAAGATGACCCACCTCCTCCTGGGCAGCTGTTCTCACATGCTGCACCCCAATATCCACTGTAGCAAGAGCAGTTGTACTGACCTGCTCCAGATATACATGATATGTTGCATGTTGGACCGGTCCAGTCAGGAAAGCGCCTTCCTGAGAAGTGGTTGCAGTAATACTGATCAGGAGACTGTACCAAATTTAGAATAGATTTACAATGTGTCGAATAAGCAAGGATAACCTCCATGGAATATGATGTTGAATCATAGAGAGCAGCATCTGCTGCACAGAGGTCTGCATAGTAAGCTGTCAACTTCAACCCAAAGCAAACACTAAATGGTGATGAACTACTTCCAGTGATTATGCTTGAACAAAAGTCTACTACTGCAGCTTGGGATGATGGGTCAGACCAGGCAGGGTCATAAATGCCTGTGATTGTTGGCTCTGTGGATCTTCGAACAGTAGAAGAAGAGAACTGCCACTTGGGAGGATTCCATATTTCTGGGAGCATTGTCAATGTAATTACAGACTTTACATCCTTAATCTCTGATCCTTGACCTATGTTGAGCATCCAGTAACTAGACAGAGCAGAATCTGAAACATCTGCAGCATCACCATAACGAGATCGTACAACACTTTCAAAATAGTATGAGTTCCAGATCTTGATTTCATCTAACCAACCAGAGAAACCTCTGTAGAGTAATGGCCCAGTATAACCCGGTAGTACTTGCCATTGTCCAAGGACCAAGACACCACCTGGATCAAGGAACTTAGAAAAGCTAGCATCAACAACAAAGACATCAGTTTGAAAAGAGGAATCAGATATGGCATACAATTGAAGCCTTTTATCTGAACGTAGCCAAAGGATGGATATCTGATACCAGGTGTCAATCCGCAGCTCAATATTGAATTTACCGACATGATGAGACCCGATTGAAATTGTCAGATAGTTTTCACACAACAGCAGTCCAAATGTATCTGTGAGAGAGTAGGAGAAAACTGCAGTGCATTCTGGAGATTTCTTGGCTGGCTTTACATTGAGTTCAAATGTGACATCCGGTCCGGTAAAGGTATTGATAGGGGCAGCTGATTTCAGAGAGGAATCTTCAAAATAAAGGGCATATCCTGCATCTGAACCTTCAACATCATGAACTTCTTGATACTGGCCATGCAGATAGATTGATGACAGGAGTGAAGGGTCTTCAATTTTCCAAGAGAGTCCAAATACATGGTGAATGGTATCTTGACTTAGGGAATATGCACTGCGTCTGTTTAGGTCAAGGTGGGTTCCATCAGATACAATAAAGTCATCATATGGGTTTCCATTGCATGTACTCAGGAGTCCATATATTTCACTACAGGCAGCAAACGTGGATTTGATAAAGACACTGATATAGCGCCCTCTGATATGCATGTCTATGTCCATGAAGCCATTCTTGTAAATCAGGTAGTGGTCATAAGAAAGGTGACTTATGTAAAAGCCATGGCCAAGCATAAGGTCACTTACAATGTTTCTCAATTCTCCATCAATCCAAGTCTCGAACTGGAGATCATGTTCTGTGTAACCGCCATGGATGGCAACTGTTTTCCCACCTGTAGAAAATGCTAGTGCATTGATACAAGTCGCTGTATTTGTTGGTCTGCAAGGAACTAATCTAGCTTGTAGCTGTACAGTACCATCCATCAAATAATGCTCCCCTTCCCCACGGTATGTGTATGATGACCCATCAAATGTTGTGAAGTGTCCAGGACCATATGCAGCTGCGAAGCGCATTCCATTTGCATCTTCAAGTAAGGCACATGATGCAACAGAACAGTCTATACCATACCTCCCCTCAGAACACAAGGTACAGTTAGATGAAGTCTGGTCAACAAAACTTTTACACTGACATAGTCCTGATGTCGAGTTGCAGATGCCGTTGCCAAAGCAAGGATTGCCTGACCCTCCAATGCACTCATATTGACAGGCTGGTCCCCAGTACCCATGGTTGCAAATGCAAAGGTTGTCATTGACTGATTGCAGTTGTGCCTCCTGTATTAAATGAGGGGAAAATAAGAATTATATTAAACAGTGAGCACATAATGTACAGGGAAAACTCAACATAACAAGGTCGGCTATAACGAGGCAACAGTCAGTAAAATCTTACCTGATTTTATTATTTGCTAAATAAGTTGATGTATCTACCTATTATGCTAGTTGGTCCAAACTACGCCACCACCGAGAAACTCAAGCCCCACCCCGTTATGACGCCTTCCCATATTCACCTGCGCGAGTGCACGCCCGCCATCTTCCTCTAACGAGCTGCCAGAGACAACGCTTAGGACATGTTGCTGGGCAAGGAGAGGGGACAGTGGGAGGGACTTAGGTACATACATCAACTTATTTAGCAAATAATAAAATCAGGTAAGATTTTACTGAGTTACTAGAATAAATTGATGTATCTACCTATTATGCTAGACCAACACAGATAAAAATCTAGGGTGGCATGTCCCAAGGGAAGGAGGCTAACAAGGGGCAACAACAGAAGCTGCCGCCCTCAGTGACGAAGTCGCAAACCGCACTTCTGCAGAAGGAATGACCTTCAGATAAAAAGAAGTAAAAGAATTGGGAAACCGCCAAAAAGCGGCCCTCAAAATGTCTTCTAGGGCAATACCCTGAAAAAGCACCCAAGAAGTGTTAATGCTTCTGGTATCATGCGCTCTAGGCTTACTATCCGAGAGAAGGGCCTCAGGGCCTGAATGGCCTGAATGGCCTCAACAATCCATCTAGAAATGGATTCTCTAGAAGCAGGGGAGAAAGGTTCGCGAGTAATAAGAAAAAGTTGCTCGTCCGAGCAGCAAGCTTTGGTCCTGTGTAAGTACCATTTTAGCGCCCTCACCGGGCACCAGACCTTGTCTTCCTTGACTGAGGAGAAGTCTGACAGAGGGCCGAGAAATACCTCAACCAGACTGGAGGAAGCAGTCTGATTTTTGGCTAGGATGTGACCGGGAGAGGTGCAAAGAGCATGAAGAGAACCTCTTCTCTGCCCTGAAGCTATAGCCATAAGAAAAATGGTCTTGACAGTTACCTGATGGAGAGAAGCCTTGCTCATCGGTTCAAAGGGAGGCTTTGATAACGCATCCAAAACTTTCGGCAGGCTCCAAGCAGGAGACAGCTTTGGATTTGCTGGTCGTTGTAAGAAGTACGATCTCAGCAATCTAGCAAGGAGATGAGAGTTCAAAACTCAAGAGCCGTCTGAATAGCCAAAGTGAGTGGCGGCGATGGCAGATCGATATCCACGGATAGTGGAAAGCGATCTACCCTTATCAAAAAGGGAGATCAGAAAATCTGCAATCGTGCCTACAGAAGCCTCACAGTGAAACCCCGAGATCTTCGCACCAAACTGAAAAGGCCTCCAGACGGGAGTTGTAAAGAGATCTCGTGGAATCTCTACGACTCTAAACTATAAACTGAGAGGCTCTCTCTGAGAGACCTGAGGCCCCCCGATAATGGCCAGGCGGTCAAGTGAAGGGTCTCGGGCTGACCATGGAGGATCCCTGAAAGAGGCTGAGACACCAGGTCTGGCCTCAGAGGGAGCAGAAACGGCTGCCCCTCCAGGAGGGCAGGAGCAGGGGAAACCAAGTTATCCGCGGCCAGCGCGGGGCAATAAGCAGGACCCACGCTCAATCCTCCTTGATCTTTCTCAGAACCTGACGAACAATAGAAACGGGGGGAAAGCATACCCTCAAAAGTGTCCCCAATGGAGAGCGAAGGCATCGAGTGCCCAAGGCTCCGGGTCCCAAACCCGAGAACAGTACCTCGGAAGACGGTGGATGAAAGCGGTCACAAACAGATCAATCTGCCACGGGACAGAAAGTCTGCTAAGAGATTCTCTTGCCCGGGAATGTAAGAGGCTATTGGAATAATAATGTTGTTCGTCCGACACCACTTCCATAACTGGGCAGCGAGTTCAGGGAACCCGACCGGGTTCCACCCTGACGAATGATGTAGGCAGCAACCGTGGTGTTGTCCGTAAGGATAAGAACGGAGTGCCCACAATCGTGCGCTTGAAATGGTGGAGCGACAAGAAGGCCGTCAGCATCTCCAGCACATTGATATGGGGAATGATGCGCAGATGAGACCAATCCCCCGAAATCACCTCACCCCAACAATGGCCGCCCCAGCCTAGAAGCGACGCGTCCGTCGAGATGGACACTGACAGAAGAGGGACGCGGAAGGGTTTGCCTCGTGCAAGAAATGTCTCGTCTGCCCAGGGGGTGAGTAGACATCTTATCTCCCTCGGTAATGGAATCCATACTCTGAGGGAGTCTACGCCCGGCGAGAAAAACTTCAAGAGGTGCCTCTGGAAGGGCCTCAAGAGAAGTCTGGAGTCCGGCAAAACATCCACTAGGCTCGAGAGGTAGCCTAGAAATTGAAGCCAGCGCTTGACCGAGCAGCTGATGTAATCATCCAAATTTTGTTGTGGCTTGGGCGAGCGACCTGATTCATGATATCTACCTCCGCACCTAAGTACACTGGGGTACGGCTCCGATTTCTCCCAGTTGATGAAAAACCCTAGCTCCTGAGTGGTCTGGAGTAAGATGTACAACTGGTCTCGGAGCACGTACCGGCTCTGAATGTGCTACCAGGAGCTAGGGTCGATACAACCCGGGTGAATATGCAGGGAGCTGGTTTCAGCCCGAATGGTAGGGCGCGAAACCTGAAGCTTTCGCCCTGGAAGGTGTAACCCAAAAGATCCCGCGAACGGGGATGTATTGGGATATGGAAGTATGCGTCCTTCAAATCGAGCGAAACCGTCAAGTCTGACTGCTCGATTATTGGTAGAATGGACGCTAGCGTTTCCATCCGGAAGTGTACCGGAGGAATAAAGGTGTTGATGACCTTCATATTGAGGATCATCCTTAGTTTCCCCAAGCATTTGGGAATCATAAAGATCGGGGAGAGACACAGATGTGGGTGGTCACTCACCTTTTCTATTGCGGCCTTCACCAGTTAGCAACTGAATCTCGGCCGAGACATGCTGCTGATGAAGGGTGGAAGAAGCTGGCAGGCAGATATGGATAGCACCATGCAGGACGGGCTCTGCAAGCTTTATGAAGAAGCCGTCTCGCACGATTGAGAGAACGAAGCTGTCCTCGGTAAATGTGGACGGAAAATTGAATTAAAGCAGATCAGAAAGCCAAAAAAAACAGAGATAAATCTCAATTTGGGGGGCAGTGATCACTTATCTGACTGTGCTCACTCCTCGGCGCTCACGCAGGTGACTATGGGAAGGCATAACGGGGGTGGGGCGTGCGCGAGTGTGACTTTTGAGTTTCTCGGTGGTGACGTAGTTTGGACCAACTGGCAAAATAGGTAGATACATCAATTTATTGTAGTAAATTATAACAAGAATATTGTCAGAGTCTCCAATTTCCTTGCATGTAATTCTATTGCAGCACGAACCTTTATAGCAAGGTTGGCTATAATATGCTAAGTCTCATGCCTCTAAAACAAAGAAAACGATTGGTAATCATTCCCGTTATGACTAACACGCAAATTTCAACGAGCCTCAAAGGGACAAAAATCATTCAGATAAAGCATGTAGTCACTGCACACATGCACAAGTACAAGTATAGTAAGAGATATGGTGCCATCCGGGCAGGTGATCGCAATGCAGGGTGCGTCTTTTTCACAGCACAGCAAGCCCGCCCCCTGAAACACAAATGGGAATTTTTTTCTCATACCATGAGTGTGCCCTATTCTGAGATGCACTGTACCCCATTCAACAGACATTCCAAATCAATGTTCATGAGCTCACAAATGCGCCGGACTTAACTCATAGTCGGAAACTCAGTGTCAAATGGTAATGTTTTTAATGCATTTTCTAAAATGATCCAATGGGTGATTTCACGCTTGGTGTTGGTGTTTGGTGTTGGTGTTTAGAGTGAAGATTCTCTTGAAATCGAGCTCAAACACCGCTGTTCTGATTAAAGAGCCGATACCGATATCCTAACAAAGCGCATTGATAGCTTCAAACTGGCAATGGCGTCAGCACAATTTTTAACAAAGGAAACAAAATTGTTTAAAACTATTTAAGTATTAGTCTAGACTATCGTTAAATTACACGAGTAGTTCGGCAATTCTAAAAGAAATAATTATTTGATCTAGAGTGCGGTAAGAAACTTCACAGAAATGGATAGTCTTGACAGGAACAGTAAGTCTAGATATGATTTCTCTCGAGTTTCTCACTTGCAGCAGAAAATGCTGCGGTAGCTGATGCAGCTAGACGCCAGATCGGACGGCATAGCGCATACAGGGCAAACAGCTAAATTTCAGGAATTGGCTCAGATTAGTCATGAAGTTCATGACTTTTGTATTGTAAATGTTGATTTAGAGCTCATGCTGGTCAATGATGTGGATTCTCTGGGTCTTTAACTACGGAATATATAACATCATTTTTATTAAATCTATCTTAAAAAGAAAATTAGGTAGGAATTTTTATTCACTCCTTCAGCCCCATTAAAAAGCAAAAGTAGTTCCTTTCCATGTGATCTAGATCGAACGTTGGACCAAATGCTGGCCTAGATCTAATATCAGGCCTATATGAACATAATGCCTGTTAACACCTATGAAATTACACTTCGAATGATGCCTACTGTCTTTATTTCTCATAACTAATCAGCAAAATTTCCCATACCTAGAAACTTGTAAAATCAGCACTGATTTTCTTATTTACTATATAAATCTATATACCTACCTATTATGGTAGTAGCTTGACTACGCGAACCCCTTCGAGAACTTAACATAAATGAGTCACAATATTGTGCGCACCCCCCGTAATCCTATTGTTCCCCTTCGCCACTCACGCGCGGCAACACGCAACAGTCATCTTCCTCTTTTGCGAGCAACCCCAAGTAGAAACATGTTGCTTGCAAGGTGAGGGGAAGGAGGGAGGGTCATAGGTAGGTATATAGATTTATATAGTAAATAAGAAAATCAGTGCTGATTTTACAAATTTACTGCAATAAATCATATATACCTACCTATTATGCTAGACCAGCGCCAACTCAAAGACCGGGAGGCATGTTTCAACAGCAGAAGGGTACAGGATTACAAAGAAGACACAGTGGCCTTGAAGGTGGCTGACGCAAAAATAGCCTCACCTGCAGGGACATCCCTAAGGTAGCAAGAAATGAAGGAATTGGACGAACGCCAATAAGCAGCTTTCAAAATAACATCAAGCGCCACAACTTGAAACAGAGCCCAAGAAGTGCTGACACTACGAGTGTCATGAGCATGAGGCTTACTGTCAGACAAAAGAGCCTCTGTGCCAGCAGCTCTAATAGCCTCGACAATCCATCTAGAAATGGAATCAAGAGAAGCAGGAGATAAAGGCTCTCGAGTGATCAGGAACAACTGATCATCCTTACGATAAGACTTAGTCTTATCAATATACCATTTGAGAGCTCTAACAGGACACCAAACCTTGTCATCCCGCACTGACGAAAATTCAGAAAGCGGACAAAGAAAAATCTCAACAGGGCCAGAGGAAGCAATGAAAGAAGCCTTAGGAATCAATCTAACACCTTTTCTCTCCCAGCGAACATGACCAGGAGTAAGACAGAGGGCATGAAGGGTACTGCGCCTCTGCCCAGAGGCAATGGCTACCAAGAAGAGCGTCTTAACCGTAAGATGGTGAAGCAAAGCTTCACCTAACGGCTCAAAAGGAGGCTTTGCTAGGGCTTCTAAGACCTTAAGCAAACTCCAAGACGGGACTAACTTAGAACGAGGAGGACGTTTCAGAAAGTATGACCGAATCAAACCACTCAACAGCGGGGAATTAGAAATCCCCGAACCATCTGAGAACCCCTAATGAATGGCTTCCGATCGCCGATCAGTAGCCTCGGATAGTAGAGATGGATCTCCCTTTGTCAAATAACGAGATTAGAAAATCCGCAATTGAACCAATAGGAGCCTTAGACGGGGTCTGATTTCACTCTTTACATCAAAGGAAAAAGACCGAAAGACCGGAATTATAAATTTCCCTAGTAGAAACTCTACGACTGGACATTAAAAAGTCCGCGGCTCTATCAGAGAGACCCGACTGTCTTGCAGATTCCCCGACAGGGGCCAAGCAGTCAAATGAAGGGACTGTGGTGAAGAATCCCCGGTAGGGGTTGCAACACTAGATCCGCTCTTAACGGAAGAAGGAACGGTTGAGCCACCAGAAGGCTCATTAGCTCTGGAAACCAACTCCTCCTGGGCCAAAAAGGAGCTATCACAAGCACCCGAGCCCGATCTTCCCTGATCTTCCGCAAGACTCGCGGAATCAGCTGGAAGGGAGGGAAGGCGAACCCTCGAAGATTCTCCCAACTGAGAGAGAAAGCATCCAGAGCCCAAGCTCCCTGATCGCGAACATGGGAGCAATATTTCGGAAGTTGGTGGTTCACGACCGACGCAAAAGATCCACTTCCAGAGGGCCCAGGCAACTGCGAATGCAGCAAAAGACCTCTGGATGGAGCATCCATTCTGATGGAAGACACCTGCCCAGGGACAGAAAATCCGCAATGAGGTTTTCCTCACCGAGGATGAAAGAGGCCACGGGTGTGATCGCCATGCGACGACACCACCTCCACAGCTGTGCCGCTAGGGCATTCAGGGTAGCAGAACGAGTCCCTCCCTGCCGATTGATATAAGCCGCCACAGTGACATTGTCTGTGAGGATCAGAACTGAACGACAGAGAAGTCGACTTCTGAAATGGAGCAGGGTTAAATCCTGTCTCGACTGGGCCGAGCCAACTGATTCTGAATGTCCAACACAGCCCCCAGAAAAACCGGGCTGCGAGTAGGAACTAACTCTGACTTTTCCCAATTTATTAGGAAAACCAAGTCTTGAGTAAAATTGAAGAGCAAACGAGCCTCGTCTAACAAACGATCGTGCGACTCCGCTAGGAGGAGCCAGTCGTCCAGGTAGCAAAATAGCCGAAAGCAGCGGCGCCTCAGCAAGGCTGCCAGAACAGCTACAACCTGAGTAAAAACCCAAGGGGCTGGGCGCAGCCCTAAGGGAAGCGCGCGAAAGCGAAAGTCTCTGAGAGGAAGGAAAAATCCCAGAAGATCGCGCAAAGCGCGATTGATGGGAAAAAGGAAATACGCGTCCTTGAGATCTATCAAGATCGCGTAGTCGTTCCTCTTGATCAACGGGAGAATGGAGGCGAGGGTCTCCATTCGAAAATGCACTGAAGGAATGAATTTGTTTATTCTTTTCAAATTCAGTATCAATCGAAGTCTTCCCGAGCGCTTGGGAAAAACAAAGATCGGAGAAAGGGAAAGAGACGGCCGGTCTCTTACCTTTTCTATCGCCCTCTTTTCAACAGAGATTTGATCTCCGCTGAGGCATGAAAACGAGCCAGTGCAGACATGGGAGGTGAACGAGATCATATAGCCCCTCCTGGGAGCAAGACGGATAGATCTATGAAGAATCCGTCTCGCACGACGGAAAACAGAAATGCGTCCCCGGAGATGGGCTCCCAAGCGGGGAGAAAAACCATCAAAGCCTAGGCTTAGCCTTGTGCGAAGCCGTCGCCCTGCCACGCAGAGAGCCACAAGTCCCTCAGCTGGCTGAAGCTCAGCAGGGGGGCCCCCAAATACACGACTGTGTTGCCCCGAAGTGGGAACAACAGGCCTCCGACGGACCGAGGCCCGCGTTGGTTTAAAGGGAGCGCGGAACTGCTTAGTCATCTCAGTGACCTGCTTCCGCGCATTAAACTCTCTCTGAAAAACTGTAGCGAATTCACCGCCAAAGAGCGAAGGACCCCGAGACGGAACACCCCAGAGAAATGGCGCGATGTCAGACTTCTTAATCCCAAGGGCAGAGAGAGCCAAGAGCCTGCGACTGTACGTAACCGAAGCAGCCGCACTGGAAAGTTGTGACCACTGTGAAATAAAAAGTGTGCAGCAGGTCATCAATAACCAGAGGCTTTACCCTTAATTGAAAGAGGGCGCTTAACAAAAGAGCGCTGATTCAATGCGGTCATATCACCTAACGCGAAGTCGAACCCGGCGCGCGGGCTGACTGAAATTCAGGGAGATATATGGACAACAAAGCAATCGCCTCTACCCCACAAAGGGAGAGCGATCGAGGCCCTGCCTGCTCCAACAATGTCAATTCAGAAACCGAAGTTTGAGAAACCACATCCAAAACTGGTTCCGCTTGAATTGATCAGGACAGTGGTCCACGAACAAAAACCAAAACAGGCGGACACTCCCATGGACCACTATAGGTCTCTTCACCCAGCGGAGCCCCGAGGGCTGGGGGTACAGGATACGCGAGAGATCCCGTCTCAGACAATGAAGAATCAAGCACAAAAGGCTGATTAGACTCAAAGTCAGACCCCAGAAGAGAGACAGAAGCAGGGGTTGTGGTATCTGGTAAGAGGGACCAACCCTGTCGTTTGGGCAAAAACCCACATCATGCTGAGCATCTCAGATTGAGAAGGGTCAGGCAGACTTCGGACGGTCCTCCGAAACAACTTCGGAGACACGAACCAAACCCTCAACAAAGGGATGCCTGCCTCCCTCCAGGGGAGAAGTGCGCTGAGGGTATGTACCCAAAGTCGCGCACAAACTACCCATACTGGCTGAGCAATAAGATGCTACAGCCATGGACCGGGCACCCGAGGCACCCAGTGCGAGGGAAGACTGGGACAAGGTCCCAGTATTCACCCACCGACTACTAATAACATGTGAACTCACTATTGTTCCGCCCGTGGGCGAAAATAGGAGAGCACTAGCAGTCGCGCACTCAGGTGATTGTACCTGTTGCTCCGTAAATGTGGGCTCCAGTCTTCCCATCAGCTGGCAAAGCAACTGCCCGGGTAGCACTCGTTCCCCCATACGGCGTCAGCCGGGGGCTATTCAATAACCAGGTGCGAGGGCAGACTGGGACAAGGTCCCAGTATTCGCCCACCGACTACTAATAGCATGTGAACTCATTATTGTTCCGCCCGTGGGCGACAATATGAGAGCACTAGTAATCGCGCACTCAGGTGACCTCAGGTCAGACCGGAAGTAATCGCGCGCTCCGGTGACTGCACATAATTGTTGGCTCGAGCCTTCCCATCAGCTGGCAATATAGACAGCCCGGGCAGTACTCGCTCTCCCACTGGCATCGGCTGGGGGCTAAGGTTTAAGAACCCAGACCAACATGGGCGGCGCCCATAATTGTTAGCTCGAGCCTTCCCATCAGCTGGCAATATAGACAGCCCGGGCAGTACTCGCTCCCCCATTGGCATCGGCCGGGAGCTAGGGTTGAAGAACCCAGACCAACATGGGCAGTGCCCGTGAGTTGCCCTGCAGTAACGGCAGACGTCTCCCCTAGCGGATTTATGCGAGTCATCGCTACCGTGCGGGAAATAGACGTCCCCCCTTCTGTTCTCAGCGACCGGGGGATTGGATTCGTAATATCCAAACCACTAGAGCTTGACGCCACCCACCCGAAGCCACGGGCTCCGGAGCTGACGTCCCAAACTCAACTAACGCCACCCGCCCCGAAGCCGCATGCTCCAAAGCTGGCAAACCCTGCAGGGAAACACCACTTGGCAACTTACCTGCAGCCCTCCTCCCTCCCCCATGTACGAAAGTACTCGGGAGAGTTCTGGAGGGCCGAGTCGTCTTGCTAGACGACTCTTCGGAAGAAGCAGGTCTCCGCGACCTAGCAGCTTCTTCTTCCGAACTCATAATGCTGCAATAAAACAGACAATAAAGTATACAAAAATATGAAATACTTTAAAAGAGTGCAGGTAAAAATAAATTTGGGGATACGCACAATTTAGATAAAAACCGTATAAACAAACACCAGCAAAACACACACAGAAAAAACTATGTGGGGCTGGCAGTGAAAATGAAAATAACTTGCCTGGAAAGGAATAAAAAATATCCCTTGCAATCGGCAAAAGTGACATAAAAACACAAGAGTACTATAATCTTACGAAAAAGAAGTACAGAAAAGTGCTTTAAAGAGCGAGAAAGCGCGCTGAAAAGATACAAAAAGACCTGATTTCAGGAGCGCCCTGACTCGACATCCTAACTCGTCGGGGGCGAGCAAAAAAGAGGAAGATGGCCGTTGCGTGTTGCCGCGGTGAGTGGCGAAGGGGAACAATAGGATTACGGGGGGTGCGCACAATATTGTGACTCATTTGTGTTAAGTTTTTGAAGGGTTCGCGTAGTCAAGCTACAAGCATAATAGGTAGGTATATATGATTTATTGCAGTAAATACCAACACCAACACCGACCGTAACATTGGTATTTCTTAATCCCTGAGGGTGAAATCACTCAATATGTTACTAGCTAACTGAGAGTATAAACATTAATGCCTTCATACAGCCATGAGACACCAACACAACGGTTGTCAAATTTTTATAAAAATTGACTTTTTGTTGAATTTGGCTTTGTATTAGTATAATCTAACTACCAATGAAATTTTGAAAGCTGAATGCCCCCCGTCACTGAAATATGGCAAGCCCTCCCCAGAATAAACATTCCAATTTTGCTGGCAAAACAACGGTAAGCGGCTACATGCAGGCTCCTTCTCAGCAAGTGCCTGTGTTGACGACAAAACAACGTAAATGGCAATATGTTTTTTTGCTGTGCTCACTTCTCCAATTTACAGTGTAAGTCGTCACATTAATGTGTGTGTATGTTTGGGCATGTTTAGCCATATGTCGGACAGAGAACAAAAAAAAAACATAAGAACAATGGTCCTCGGAAGCCGACAATAGTCCTCGAACGTCGAACAATGAATTTGTGCCTTATTCCGTTGACTGTCTAAGGACAGAGGAACAATAGAGGAACAATACTTGTTAAAGCAATACAAGACTGTGCGTGCACGTGTGCATGTGTGTGTGTGAGGGTCCGTGTGTGTGAGTATCTATTTAAATATATATACGTGAGCGAACACCTCAAATAATTGTGTTTTCATGTGTTATGCGAGCGAGCTCAAAAATTTGGGCATTTTTAAATGCCCCAAACTGGAATTTTCATTACTTTAAAACTCACTAATCTTAAGTTTCACAAATTCTCAACAACTGATTGATTTTTAAATCATTTTCCTTGAAAGTGGGCGTATATTCGTACAGGCCATCCCCCCCTCCCTCAAAAGTGGGGGGATGTATACCCCTCCCCCTCCATCCCCCGGTTTACGCTCGTCGCACACACACACTTCCAGAGACAACTGCAAATGTAATAGCAATAACCGTAGTCCACAGCTAGTGTCGTGAACATACGTCTTTGTAGACTTACATTGCAACTCCGTCATTGATTGAGACATACGTTGTTCAACCATAACTGCATGCCGCAAAACAATGGATGTTTTAATTTATGCAAATTATTTAAATATGTGGGACTTTTGTAAGATTTTCTATTGTACATAACAATTATCTCTTTATCAATTCTCAGTCAGAGTTCGAAATACTGAACAAAACAGAACTGTACTTATGTGTAGATACATTGTTTTGCCGTATAGTTATTGTATTAAATGTGTATATAAGCAGCAGCAGAAGTAGGTACATCCTTATTGTACATGTACAAAAGTCCTTCCGTCCACATGTATTTTAACAAATTGAATGTTTAAGTTATTTAATAAGATCTATATTCTTTTGACAGTTTAATCGTAAAAAGGCTGTGTTATTCTGGTACTCTTTCAGTCAGAGGGGTGTGGATTCCCAACCTTCTGGGATCTCGGCCATAAATTGGGATTAAGGAGTCTGACATCGCGCCATTTCTCTGGGGTGTTCCGTCTCGGGGTCCTCTACATGTATATCTCATACGGTTTTAGAATTATCGCTGATTAATTATTCACATTTTTCTGTATTGATGATTTTGCATTGTGCACAGCACATGCAGAGATATGTCCATTTTGGCAGCATGCACACAGCACGGCAATTTTTGATGCTGCAGGATACCTGATGGTCAAAATTTTATAAATTTGGTATCAAAAGATGCTAGACTCCAGGCTATAAAGTCATTTACTCATGACACACAAAATTTGTCCTCGAACATATCATGGAATGCATCTAGGGAAAGTGGATTCTGCCCACCCCCCCCCCCCCAGCCCTTGCAACGTTAAGTATTTTAGTTATCGCAACTTACAAGAGCCATCTTCTCATCTTGTGATGTGCACAAACGGACCGTGCTGTTCACAACTGATGAGGCAGTCTCTCTGAACTGTGCGTTTGAAGGGCTATATGACAAGAACCATGTCGCTGAAGCCTTATCACTGAACCTGGAAAAAAGGATTAAAATGACACATGAAATTATTAAAATAATATCTAATTTCCAAAGCAGGCTGAACACAGATCTGGACGACAGATAATCTAGCAATATAAAAGTTACTTTTTACAGGGATCATTCTGTTAAGCAAAACAAAATTAAGCATGGCAATAAGTTCATTGTGGAAAACAATCTATCCCTTTGGAGCTCCTGAAAACTATATCAATATATACAATTTGTGGACATAGTCAAACAAGTTTTATAATCATTTACAAAGCATGGGCTAACCTAGATCGGTCTAAACTTCCTTTTTTTTTGTTGAGCATGATACACGCAAGTCTTATCAAACCTTATCTAAGCAACATAATGTTTTAATTGCAATAGAAATATTTTATTTCTTGCAAGCCTCATCCCAATATATTTTCCTTGTTATTAGTTCAGAAGTAGTAATATTTCCACAACTCCAATTCCCTTTTATCTTTATTTACACAGTCATCTAAATTACTTTTTGTTTAATCACATTTTTCCTGCCATGTGCACTAAACTTAAACCACAACAAAAGAGCATTACATTTTAATACCAGAACTCAGTCCGAAAACCGCCTGCATCACGCAGGATCTGTGAAGAAGAAGCTGTCATGGTGTGGGAAATCAAATGACCTTTGACCAATATCAGGTGGACTAATGCTAGATCTGGATTATTACATTCATTGAACCCAGTATTTGCCACATAATGTGCGTACAATGCACATAATAGCAGCCCTAAAATAAAGAGCATTATTTTGTCTAGGATGCATTCATTGTCGTATCATGCTCCTTTTTTCTATTATGCGCTCTTGGGAGTTAAAAAAAATGGGTATAAGATTCTTACATGATTCTAACAGAACTGTTGTGGTGCCCTGGTTTAAATTTAGTGGGTTGGCCTCCATTGATGTGGAAATCAAAGTGATTGGCAGGACCAATGGGAAGGTAGACATTGTGAGTATTTAGGTTTTCATAGCCAAACCAGGCAATGCCATCTGAGTTGTTACTCCTTGGCGTCAAACACTGCAGAAATGGTCGAACGGTGCCCTCGCCTCCTGATCCATCTCTGGGGTCAGAGTAAGTACCTTGACCTTCTATGCAATTGATCCTACAATCCCCAACATAGTCTGGGATAAAATGATATGGTTAACTAGAAATGTCCATTGTCACACAATGCGAATGTATCCCCCGGCACTGCCAGCGATTCGAAGGAGGGACTAAGAACCCCCCCCCCCCCCCCTCCCTCAAACAAAAGGATGGCATAGAGATTGCCACCGTGGCCCGGACTATTGTCAACACTAGAAGCAGCATCACCAAAACAATGTGTGTAGATTAGAGTATAATGAATCTCTATAGAAAATTCGAAAGAAATCTGTCAAGAAATGTGACCTCACCCTTACAAAAAAGTACCATGGTAATACCATGGTAATACCATGTACGGTAAATTGGGACGGTATTACTGTGAAAGTACCATGAATTTACCGCGTTACCCATTGTCAAGATGCAAATACTATGAATATACAATGTTTTTCGTAGTAATACTGTGGCAATACGATGTGTACCACGGATTTACCATGTTTTCGTTGTATTATGGCGGTAATACCATGAAATACGTAGTATTACCATGGTATTTTTTTATAAGGGCAGAGCGCACACAAGATATCCACTAAAATATGACCTTTGACCCTATGAAAGACGGAACACAGGGGGCAGCATCACCAAAAGCTGTAGAGGTCGAGAGTAATCTATGATGGACATCCATACGAAATCTGAAAGAAATCAGTCAACAAATGCATGTGTCCTCCAGAATGCATTTAACCAAAATATGACATTTGACCCTATAAAAAGCTGAACACTGGGGGCAGCATTAGCAAACACTTAAGATGTGTAGATTTCACTAAGACACACCTTCATATAAAATTGAAAGAAATCCGTTAAGGAATGTGGAAGTTAGAGTGCACAAAAGACATGACCTTTGACCCTATAAAGGAGGGTCAACAATTAGGGCAGCATCATCTAAAAGTAAAAATGTGTAGATTATACCAAGTTACATCTCCATACAAAGTTTGAAAGAAATCCATTACTAAATGTGGCCTGCATGGTGCACTCATGCCATCCTCCATAGTATGACCATTGACCCTATAAAAGTCGGGACAACTGGTGGCAGCATCACCAAAAACTAAAGATGT